>VXBO01009787.1:89332-109663 GCA_013400135.1 Rhinoptilus africanus | reverse complement strand
AAAAAAAGAAAGAAAGAAAAGTTCCTTTTTTAAGAGAAACAAAATGACCAACTGGTCAGACTAGAGAGAAATCCACTTCTGGGTCCATAACTTTGAGATCCATGGGATCCAGCACACATGAGAAGACTTCTGCACCATATATCCTCCCAACCCATTTGGTAACATGCTGGCAGGCATTCCAACCCTCCTTTCCTTCCTATGCCGCAAGGCAAGGAACTGCTAAATGAGAACTTGTACACCAAAGAACATAATTCCTCTATGATGACTCCAGGCAGCAGAGACATAGAGCATCTGACGTAGCCATAAATTCAGAGCAAACTTACATAATTTTTTGGTACATACCCTCTGTTCATCCCAGTGCTACAGGTATGTACCTGTCAGCTGGAGATGAGCAAGAAATCACCCATCCTCTAACAGCTAAAAGTATCCAATCCAAAACCTGTGTGCACAAGGACACCTAAGCAAGTTAAGATGAATTACCTGAAGGTTTGAAGTGAAAGCATATTAGTTAAACTGCATTAAACTCTTGTGAAGGTGCTCTTACTCCAGGCACATTTTCTGCCTCCTGTAATCAGTCTAGCTGATATATTAAGAAGCATTGCTACTAATTACTTTGAAAATTATGTGACCTGGAAATCAAAGCCACTTCACATTCTTAGCTGTGGAGATATTCCTCTGAATTTAATTAATTTATTTATTTTAAAGCTTTAATTTATTCCTATTTCAGTGTTGCTTCTTCAAAGCTGAAGCTGTATCTCTGAAGCATGATTCATTCAAATGATTTCATGGTGCTCCTTCACTCTGGTATTGGAACAAGGCTAAGGAGAAGAAAACAGACACGAGAGATGTGTTTAGTAGCAAATAGTCGAAGAAGTTACCTGTTCAGAGGTAACGGAAATACCTGAGTGTAACTAACAAAATGTCCACAGAAAATATTGGACCAGATATATTTATTTGGAACCACTGTGATTTTTTTGATAAAGTGGTTTTATTCCACTGTTTACCTACCATATGGGGAGAGTTGATAACCGGCGCATGATTGAAAGCAGGCTGAAGGCATGGATGAAATTGCGTTTGAATTTCTGCTTGTTCTTCCATTAACAAGTCATGGTTGTGACCAGCAGAAGCCCAGGCCACTCCAATCCAGGGCTTGAACACGAGCCTCGTGAATGAACTGTAAAATTTCTAGGAACTCCACATGTGGGACCAGACCATGCATCCTTGCACTGGAGACAACAGAAAACTCAACCTCAGGCTGCAAAGATATTCTCCCCTGTATTTCTCTGTTACCCAGAATGGAGATCAAGAGCATGTGGAGACAGACAACGAAATCAGACCTGTGTTTTACAGACCTCCAGCCAAAATAAGGCAGTAGCTGCTGAGTGCATGGAGACTTTTTTTTCCATTGCCTAGATACAGCGTATGTTTTGCTGAAGAGCTCCACGGTGTTGTAGTAAGTGGTCCCATATAGTTTGTCCACGTAGGCAGACTTCTGGCTTGATGCAGAAGATACCCACTGATGGCTCCTATCACATATAGCGAGACATTCTATGAATAACGGGAGGAAGAGAAGAACTAATGGGTGTGGATGGAGTTTTAGTGACATTTTAGACAGTCATCTGACAACATCATCTTCTACAACATCTGAAGGAAACACACACAATAAGCATGAGAATGGCCCTTAGAGATTCCTAATATCCTCCTGTTTGTGCTCAGCAGATTAAGAAGGTGTTAAATCTGTATCTTTCATAATGTTTTTTAAAATCAAACTGGGCAAATAATGGAAAACTTGAACAACCATTTGCTTGAATATTTAAATGAGTTCAGTCCAGCTATATCCATCCTCTCATCTGTTAGCTCTCTGCAAACACTCTAGCAATTGAGTTTTACTGGCAGGAATGTTTGTAGAGAGCTAATTTCAAAGTGTCATGCATATTTGCAAATACCCAGTCTTAGGCTTGCTTATGCATGTATCTGGCATGGAAATATTTGCATATTCATCCAAATAAAGAGATAGGAAAATACTATGCGACTTGTCTGTCCAGCCATAACTAATGAGCCCGAGGCTTAATGCTAGTAAAGGGGTTTAATATCACATAGAAGTCTGTGATGAATAAGGATGTGTATGGTTTTTTTAAAGCATTTTAAGTGTACTGTTGAACTGGAGTTTGCAGGGAAGAGTCATTCAGTGGTTGGAGGCTGCCTGTCCCCTCCAGTCAAATGCCTGGAGCACTTGGGGCCATTTGGGTTTGTTGTCAGAAAAGCTGAACACCGGACGAATTGTTGATTGTGAATTATTCCCCTAATGTTTCTTATAAATGAATAATTTTGACAGATGTAAAAAGGAGAAGGAAGGGGGAGAAATTACAAAACTGAATGAAATAGATTGTCAATATTTATTTGCATGAGAGATTGAACATGGAAATTTGCCAAAAACCCCTGATGATGCTAACGCTGTGGCAGTGCAAAGCAGAACATCCATAAAACTCCACATTTAATGAGCATGAAGCATCCATTGTTGTGATAGTTGTGATGAGAATGATAGGTATGAAAGTCAATGACTGAACTCTCTTTCCACTTTGGAGGCTCTTAGTGTCAAGCTTGGGTCATGAGACCAAAACAGATAAAACTGCGTAGTTTGATTTCCCCCTTGCTTAATTTTGTGAAATTATCAAGGAACTCATGAAAGCAGGAGAGAAAGTCAAGGAAAAGGGATATTCCTTAATATACTACAAGACAAAATAATGTGAGGGAACATAATAAGATTCTTTTAGGCTGAAAATGATTACACAAATTCATGAAAAATAAACAACGAAGTATCTTAAACACAATAGCCTGCATGCCAGAATTAGAAACTTCATGATCTTCTAATTGCCAGAAGGAGGGAGAAGTGCAAAGTGAAGGGTCTCTCTTTTCTCTTTTCTTACATTCTTTTTTGTTGACTTTTCCTACTGGCCTTGTGGGAGATTGATGGCACAGCTGGAGGAACTTCCTCCCTGGTCCCTTATTTGTAAATACAGGATTAAAATACTGCCATTTACCACAATAAAACAGTATCACTATTCGACTGAATGACTTGTTTAATCAACAGATCAATAATTAAGGTAAACTTTTTACACAGACAGTCAATGTCAAAGACACTTAAATGTTTCTTTTTTTTTGTCATAATATATTTTAGAAAATTCTGGTTTAATGTAATTGTACATTTGTATGCAATTGTGTTGAATTTTATTAGATTTTCCTGAGGCAAAATATAGAACTTGAGCATTTTGATAGTGTCAAAATATTCCATTTTGATTTAAATGAACATTTTGATTTTGGGGGGTTTGAAATGACATTTCATTTTGCAAATATATTGTATATTATCAATCGGGAGATAATTATAACACTAAAATTAAATAACAATTGAAGTGACAGTTTGATTTTTATTGAAATAGAACATTTTGATAGCCACACAGCAATATTTTTCCCAATTTCTAAAGTTTTCTTTTCGTTCAGATTCACCCAGCATGTGGCCCATGTGGCACCTTGCTCATTGCACATAGCATCATGTTATCTTTCCTAGCTAGAGGTTTCAATAATTTCCTGAGTTTTTGATAGAATATAACAAATATTTATATTAATTTCCTTCCTTTTCATAAACCTTCAGCATTTTCTCTCCTGTGTAAAGCATGAAACAATTCTGAGGGAGCAGCCTTATTTACGCCAAAGGTCTGTTGAGGTGGTGCAATGCTTCTCAGAGATGATACACAACTTATTTCATCCACGTGATGCAGCCAGATGAGGTACAAAACAAGACAAGTAAGCATGATAGTGTGCTGTGAGCACAAAGTATCCATGACAAAGAGCAATAGCACCAGCTTCTGCCCCAGACCTTGGGCTTTGAAAGGCTGGAGATGTTTTAGTGATTCCTAGAAGGATCCCAAAATTTGATTCCAGACCTGCTGAGGTCTATAAATATCCTTGTTCAGAAGAAGAGACTCCGGAGTTACTGTGTTTCCATAAGACTTCTCTTCCCACTGTTTCCCCTGCTGCCCTTGGGACTTTTCCACTGATACATTACCAGAGAGGAGCAGCCCACGGGTCTCTGCAGACCAAGCTGGTTTCACAGCCGTCAGTCTCTGCATCATGCTGTGTCTGAAACCCAACTTCCTTGGACCAGACACATCTCCTTTATTGCATGGATTTCCGCTGGAAGGGAAGAGTTTATTCTAAAAAGGGAACACTTGGTGAATACCATGGGGTTGTTAAATCCATTACCTGCTTCTGCTCTACAGGGTGGGACTCAATGCTCTGAACTTATAACTGCACTAGACAAGAGTCACAGCTTGAGTATTTGTTACTGCATCTATTCTTAAATAAACCTTCATGTTGTGGCAGAGCAGAGCATTCCAGCCAGTTAAATCCATTATTTTATCATTTGAGAAAAGCACAAGATTAAAAGGGAATGAAGCCAAAATCACTTTATTTTAAAGTTCAAATTAATTTTGCAAATAATTTGGGGTCTTCATTTACTGAGTACTGGTTTGATGTACATAAATGGTGGGTATTTATACATTTATCTCAGCTAGAAATCGGAAAAGAACCAGCAATAACATTTTCCTTATAACACACTCAGAATTTTAAAGCTCTTAAACATTAGCACAACGTCCATTCTAGATAGCTATGGTAACGTTTAGATCTGAATGCTGATCCTCAGCACTGTACCTGGGAATATCCTGACTGCAGAAGGCAGGGATGAATTAAGGCTGAGCACAATGGACTCTTTCAATTTCTCTCTGTCTGCCTTATTTACCCTTAAATCACTTGGTGTTTGTCTCCAAGGCCAAAATTTCAGACTAGTCAATGATCATTGCAAAAAACCCCTGGCGTTCAAACTGTGTGGGAGCATATGTATGTGTGCATGTGAACAGGCGACAGAATGTACAGAATTCACCAGACTCAGCAACCTCTAGTATTAACCATGTCTAATTGGAAACATTTCATTCATCTTTGATCTTAATAGCTTTTTGAAAGTGGCAGCCCAAATGCCTAGTGTCAGAGCACGGGCTTTAGAGTCCAGGATTGAGTAGGATAAATCTATGTCTCAGCTGCCTTTGATTTTTTAATATCTCTGACTTAATAGCAGCACCCCCATCCACCCACTTCCTTGTTCGGCTCTAGCCCCAGTGTCGCTCTTGAATCCCAGCAACTTAAGAAGAATGGAAGTTGCAAAGAAAAGGGGATGGAGAATGTATATTTTTAATTAAAAGAAGTGTCGATAAGCATTTAAAATCTTAATTTAAAAAAAAAAAAGTCCCAGAGCTATCATTCTAAGACCAGCATAGTCAGGGAAATGCAAAATCTTGAAAATTAAAATATTCTTTTCCCATTTTCCTCCTTCTAATAATAGTCAAACATGCTCAAGTCTCCAGGGATGTCCATCTGTAAAAAGAATTATGCAGCCTCCCTGTGGAAACTTATTATTTTGAAAAGTTGGATTCAACTGTTCATTTGTTTTCTCAGACACTATTGCAAGTAACTCAGCTGGATTCATCACTGTGTTGGAACTGATGGGATGTGCCTGATTGCAGCATCTTCCATGTGGGATTGGAAGTTTAGGTTCGGCTTACCCATCCGTAGAGAGTATCTTTTTTCTTGCTGCAAGATACATCAAGAATGATTTGAAAAACAAACACAAAACCACAACAACAACCATTAAATCCCTCTGAAATCAGACACTTTGATCTGAGTGCCTAGATTGTTAAGAAGATGATCTCCAGAACAAAAGTCACAAAAGAAGTCTTTATGGAATGAAATGCTTGTTTTACAAAAATAACAAAGGGAGGGAAGGTTGATCTCTTAGCTGCTACCAAGGGTATGCTTTCTTCTAGGGTAATACTAATTGTCCTGGGGGCTTCTGTGACTCCTTACAGCGCAACATCTATGTTCAGAAAGCTTGGTTAAGTAGCCAATCCATGTCTCGGTAGATTTGGCTTCTATCCCAAATTTATTACAGAGATCTCATGATTTAGGCAGGCTCTGACTTTTCATCATTTCAATGCCATTGACATTAACAGACTCTTGCTCCCTGGGGACAAGGCATCCCCCTATTTCTAAGAAGCTCATATTCTGCATATTGAAATGGTATGCTTCAATGATGTTTAATCTCTCCTCAGATGTCTAGATGTCACCCTTAATGTGTCCTCCTTATTTCATGGAGTACCAGTACACTTACACTGTTAGTTCATTGCGTTATCCTGTCAATAGTTGTTACTGGTTTTGATGGGCAGTGTTAACAGTTATCATTCCAAATTATTATGCTGGTGTTAAAAATGGAGAACCTGGTTTTGTGAATTTCTTGGCAGAATACAATATCAGAATTTGCAGCTGGTGGCGATGAAATGTCTTCTGAGAAATGGGAAAAATAAAATCTTTCTTCAGGGTAAGGAGATTGATTATTTTACTGAGCTTAATATTATTTTATCCAAGCAGTGGTGTGATGAATGAGGAATGCATTGCTCCAATCTCTGCCCTTTCATTTCAAACTCCTTAGTACTTTTGACAAGAATAAAGACTGGTGCTCTGAAAGGATGTTAGTTGTAGCACCTACTAATATTTAGTCTTTACTACCTAAAACGGACACCTGGGAGCCTGGAGCACAAGTGTAGGAATGCATTTCATGAAACACACATAGGTGCCTTAAACCAGGCTAAAAAGGGAAGTTGCTGACAGCAATAGAAAATATAATAGAATTCAGTTTAATATACCACCTTTCAAATTCCAGGTATCCCAAAGAGTTTTACAAAGTAATAAGTTAGGAAAAGGTAGCAGTGGCACAGCAACTCCATAAATAAATACCATGGCTATTATTCAGTTTAACAATAACTCATGCCATTTAGACATTAAGGGTTAGATTTAGCCTAGTTTTCCACCAGGCAAAATCCAGGCCTGGAGTCTCTCAGGGAGAATTTCAAGCCACAAAAGACAGATGCACTGAATAAAGAAATCACATTTTCCAAAAAGAATATGATCCAAAGAGTTACTGGAGTTGGTGAAAGAATGAGGAGTCTCACATTTTCATATTTGAACCAACCCATGGGTTTTGAGAAACAAATGAGATCCCTGAGGATAACTGGAACTGAAAGATTATGTGTGCCCTATGAGCAGACAGCACCAACGGAAGCCGTTACCTCACTGGCCCTTAATGGATCCCTTATTTCAAGAGGTAATGGAAACACTCTGTTAGCTTTCATCTCCATGAATAATAATTCTAAATTTAGTCATGACTGTGTGAAGGCTGGTGGAGTTAATAAATTGCTTGTCAAATCTCTCATGAAAATGAAAGGTGGGAGAAAGAAGGGAGTGAGGACCAAACTTGCTGTGCCCGCTGCACTGGCGTGCTGGAGCCCTGGTGAAGAGCCCAGGACTCTGTGTCAAGGCACATCAACAGGGGTCTCACTTTCCTGCACTGGAACAACCAAATGACACTGTGCCAGTTATGGGCAGGAAGAAATGCATATGATACTCTCTTCATTAGGTCCAAGCCATTCATGGCTCACTTATTTGTGATCATATGCAAATCCTTTGGCCACTCTGAGTGTATCAATCTACATGGGATAGTGCCACAAAGCAAAAAGGACTTCCCTGAAAGCTAGATGCCTTAGCAGTCCTGCCTTTCTCCCTTGAGCTGTGCTTACTGATACATCAAGTTTGTGTCATCATCCACACTGTGCCAATTTGCTTTCTGCAGAGCATAGATTCCCTTCCCTGTAGAGGAGTGGCCTTAGGCTTTGCTTTGAGAACAAGAGCCATCTGCAGGTTGTCCTCCCTCCCCCTTCCCTGTGAGATCAGGGGTTTGTACAGGCTTCCTGCTGACCCCACAGCCTGAGGGAATTACCTCTCTATTTCTCCCAGGATGATCCACTAACTTGGTAGCATATGGTCAAGCACAACACTGCCAAGTATATAGAAAAGCAAGACTCCATGAGATTATCTCCATGAACAGAAGGAAGCTGCACATGAGGCACCATTAGAACGGAGGTTTCTGCATCCCTTCAGGGACTAAGATCTAAATAAAGGATAAAGGAACTGCATAGCTGCTTGTGCACCGAGGAGCTGTGTGTGAAGAAAAGATTGAGCCCACAGGTTTGTGGGTCCACCTGTGTGTCCCACAGAGCCCTGTTTCCAGCTCCCTGGATGTGTCCACTATGCAGCCGCACATGGATGAGAGGCCAGGGCTCCCTGCAGGGCTGGGGGAAGATTTGGCCAAGGCTCGTTGAGCATATTGGTGGAGTTCCTGAAGGTTTCAGCAGCAGAAGTGGCGGTGATGGTGGTTGTGATCCTGAGCTGGAGAGCTGGAGCCAATGGCAGCTGTCCTGGAGCAGAAGGAAGAGGAGAGGAAAAGCAGAGGGGCTGAGAGGGAATGAAGGTGATGGCCACTGCTTTTTGTTACATCTAGGGGCTAAACCTCATGCCTCAGAATACCAGCCCTTCTGTTCAGCCCTGCTGCAACATTGCAGTGTGCCTTCAAGTAACTGATTTAGAAAGTGTGGGGGCTTGAGAAGCATTTAGAAATCTTGGGATTTCCTGAGGCAGTAGAAGACTCCCAGGGCCCCTTCATTCATCTCCTCCCCCTAATTAGTTCCTCCCTCAGCTTAACTTCCTCTGTTTTTCAAACCCCCTCCACAATCACCAGCAAGCTAGGAGCAGCACAGAAGGTGTGTTTGTCCCTTTAATTTATGTAAAACCAAATTGTAGCTTCTCTGTAAGGTGATAAGAGAGCCAGAGGTCAGAAACAAACTGAGGGCACCCCCTGCCTTTTCCAGTCTGCTGCACTAAAGAGCTGGAATCCGTTACCCAGCACACCTACAATATCTCACATTCCCACACAGATTAATTTTAGGTTGGTCGGCTCATTGCTTTTACACCTTGTGTGCAGGTGTAAAACTTGATCTACAGTGTTTAAATTCGAACAGTCTGTTTGCCAGTTTCTGCAATGGTGCTGGTAGGCACAAAGGATTGTCAACAAATAGTCACATTACTTTTACTTCCAATCCAAACACAGCATCCTTTCTGATTCCCTCCTCTCAACCAATTCAAGAAAAAACCCTTACATGTTATTTTTTCAAATGGCAGGCTGCCAATATTGTGTGGGGATTTGATTTCTATTTCAGACTCCAAAAGGGAATTCCTGAGATGCTGAAGATGAGGATGAATAAAAAACCCACAGGTGTAGGATGGGGTATATTGAGTTGGCTGGAGGATGATTCTATCTCATGACAAATCTGGAGGTTTTGTTTAGCTCTAGAATAAATATCAAAGACCTTTTGAATGTAAAAGCCAAACTGAATGGAGCCAGTGTAGGTGTGTTTTAACTGGAGGACATGTGCTGGCTGCCCCATCTGGAAAAAGGATGTGTCAACCCAGACAGCTCTAGACCAGCAACTAGAACTTCTGTAACAGCGGATCTGAGCCTGAACCACACAGCTCTTTGAATACAAACTACTTTGAATACAAGTTCTTCCCTACGAGGGATGGGGTTAATTGCAAGCCAGTGGTACCACCAGGGAAGCACGGCCAGCTGGCCCATCGCTGCAGCGCGGCACTAATGTTTGCCAGCCTTAAAAGCAGAGCGTGGCTGTGGCTATGTCCTGGAAGCTGAACATACATAGAAGTACTTTATTTTTCACTGGATTACACGTGAAGACTGCACTAGTTGGAGGCTTTTATCCATTTTGATTTTTTTTTTCCTGTCTGAGTTTAAATCAGCTTAAATCCCCAAAGAAGCATGTATCACAGCTTAGGAGAAACAGTTCCTTGTCTCTTATGTTCTGCCCTGCACTTATTCTCCCAGACTTCAGCATGGAGTGTTACAAAGCAAAGCAGAGCATCCAAGTTTTAGTCCCATCATGATGAGGCAAGAGCATTAATGTAGCAAAAGCAAATAGTTTCTTCTTGGTTCATCCAGCTGCAAGGCAGATTGTGACTTCTCTTCTGGGGTTATTTCATGGCAGAGTCATCCGTAAGCTGCCTGAAATACAAATCCCAGCTGCACCTCCGTCTATGTCTTCTTGTGGGGCCTGGAAGTCCCACCAGACCATGTGGGAAAGTCTAAGTGCTGCAAGATAAGGAGCATGCGGGTCTAGTCACGCTGCTGTCACAGCAGCTCACTGCAGTGGTATCTAAGTTAGTTCTCAACTAACTGGTCTGGGATTTAGTAGGAGAGAGCAATTACAGCAGGACGGAACTCAGCAGAGTAAAGGATCCCTCTCTACTGCTGTGACCTGATGTTACCCCTACCCGAGGTATTAAAAACCCAGCAACCCGTAGGACTCCTCCAGGCCTTTGCAGACACCTGCAGTACATCTGTTGCTTAAATTTAGGAACACCTACAATAAAAAGAACTCTGGTTCCCAAGCAGAAGCAGCTCAGACAAATGCAGCCTCCAGTCAGCTTGCTGTGCACAAAGGAGGACAACGGACTTCGTTTCCTGAGCAAGTTTTCCATCATCTTTCCTTCCCCGCCCCTGCTGCCGTGCCTGCTAATGCCTGTCATCATTAACCGTGAAAATGCCACCCATTTGTCTCCATCTCCACAGTGCCCAAAGTATGTTTGGACTCTGGCCAACAGGACTAGCAATTCAGCGGACACCCAGCACTGCCTTGAGTGTGTATTCATGAGCGCATGTTAATGCAATTACAAGCCCAAATGAAGCTCTTTTCTCCTTCATAAAGAGCTTCAGCTCTGCAAACCTAAATCAGCAAACCAGTAAATTTGGATAAAACAAAGGGCTTCTTTAATAGGAAGATGCAGCTTTCTTTTTTTTTTTTTTTTTATTATTCTATTTCCTCAACTGTGTGTGTGATGCTAAATGGCTTTAAACAGACATTTAGCCACCCACAGAGACAAACTAGGTTTACAAATTTTCTTGTTGCATAGTTTTGCTACGTGTGCTCCCCAGCGTATTGGCATTTTGTTTGTTTTCCTGCTTAGAGAAATGGATGGATCCAATTTGCAGCCCCAACAAAACTGAATAGAAGTTAATTCCCCCCTGCCCCCCTGTTTTTACAGTCTGGTTTAGTGGAGATAAAAAAAATTTAAAAAAAATCAATGAGAGACAGGAGATCCAATGTACAGAAGACAAACACCAGAGGAGCCCTTTTATTGCAAGAATAAACCTGGAAAGGAGGATACATTTCTTGTGAGTTAAAGAAAATAAATGAGAATGACAAGAGCGATGAAAGGTCTACGCATCGTGAATCTAAGGAAAGACTGGATAAGCTGAGGTTTTTAGCCTGAAGAAGAGAAGATAGAGAGGCATGTCTTAACAGCAGTTGTCCTTTAAAGAGGCAGGGAGGAGGCCCCTCACAATACCCGCACTAGACACAACTGGAAATGATGGGCTTACACTGTAGCAAGGCGGATTTAAGACAGAGATTAGGAGAAAAGGGGCTGCAGAGGTGATCATAGCAATGACAGAAACCTGGAGACCACCTTGGAGAAGGCAAGGAGCCCCACCATGGCCACCTTGGACAGAAGCTCACACATTTGCCAGGCACAGGAGCAATCCCATCTTGGGCTGGGGGAATTTGCTAACATCATCCTCCTGCTTTGGTAGGAACCTCTTACTGAAATGGTTTTTGTCTGTGTGTGTCCTTGGGGGAAGGAAGCACCTGGAGCCTGCCTGTGCTCAGTAGATGCAGCTTCACCCTCCTTTACAGATGTCTTGCCATGCAACCGTTTCTTTCTCTGCCTGTGCCCTGACACTTTCTGTCTCTGACATTCATCATCCAGAGTTAAAAATTCAAGGGCTGGTTTTGATTATCTTATTACCATGGTGACCAGGATGACTTTCATGCCCATCTGCGCATGGCAAGATGCTGCAAACCTTTACTTCACTGCAAACCAGCAGAATTGTTATCTGTGTTTTTCTCCTCATAACTTAATGCCACCTCTATGCAGGAGTTGGAGCTGCTGCACAATGCAGTTATCTATTAAGCACCAGGTTTTTAGGGCGCACCGGAGAGCCAGGATCACTCAGAATCCCATATCTGCATGGATGTCTTTTGTTTACCAGATGGAAAGTAAGATTTCATCTTCAACTAATGTTCCCTAAAAGCCCAAACTGCGACAAATCCGGAGGACAAAAATATCTTTGTACTTAGGGTCCAGCAGAGGAGAATATGTTGTCATATAAGGAGGCATGTAAACCCAGGTATGGCTAAGGCTAAGAGCTTTGTAAAGTGCAGCAGAAAACCAAAAAGACAGCTATGAAAAAAGGGATGAAGGAAATATTAAAGAAACAACAGTCAGGATTGGCCTAAGATCAGGGAGATGGGTAGGACCTGGGAAACAGCCTCCAAGCAGAGCTTAGAGCAAAGGCTTTAAGATGTGGCTATCTCCGTGTCATTATTGTTAATGGAATCTCCCATGTCTAAATGAAAGACTAATTTAAGTCTTACTTAAATATGCCTTGAGTCATTTCTGTGCATTTAAGTCTTAATTAATCTTCCTTAACTCTTTTTGTCACTTCCTTTGAAAGGAAGATGAGTTTAATTAAAGGAACTGTCAACTTTATTTTAGTCTTAAGATTTTTTTGTGGTAGCTTTGAAAGGTTTGGTCATTATTGCAGTCTAAGATTTAGTAGATTAAATGTTCCTATATCTTAAGGACATGTCAGTCCACCACTTGGAATACTTTCATTGTGCTTAACTACAACATTTGGACTGACTTCAAGGCTTTGTTATGATAAGAAACACTAAGATTTTAATTAAAGCTGTATTCCGGAAAGATATTTAATTTAACACAAGCTTTTTTTTTTTTGTCTTCTGGACCAAGCCATGCAGTATAGACACTTACTTCAGGTGGATTTGCCTTGGAAAATGTGAGCCCCGTCTCCAGAGAACCAGGATAGCTCATCTGGAGCATCCTCCACACATCCTGCACACATAGGAGCATCCTCCTTGTCTGGAGAAACACCACTGAGTTTTATGCTGCGTATGCCATAAGCAAATTCATCCAACCAACTGGCTGTGGGAATGATTCAGCAGGTGAGAGTAGCCCGTGGGTGTGAAATAACCCATCCCGAGGGGCATGGAGCCTGACAAGGACGCTCAGCACTGTGCTGTGTCTGCCACTGCAGTTTTGACGCTGTGGGAGGTGCTGAGGTCTGGGTCTGCAACCCCACCTGACCCCTCACATCAGAAAACTGTCAGAATTATGTGTAGATTTGAAGTAGTGGTTTCACCAGTGCAATCTGGAAAGCTGCTGACTCTGCTGCACTGTCTGAAGTCTCATCACGCCAGGCAGACCTGAAAGGGCAAAAGTGCATTACCAGAGAGGGGGGGATATATATTTTCATGGCCAAGTAGGTGCTGGTTTGAGCAAGACGCTTCAACAGATGCATCTGGCAAAAGAAAACTTTTTTTCGTCAGCAGCTTGTTTTGCCCAGCTGCAAGGGAGAATTTCAGCAGGAGAGAGAAACCAGGCAGTCTCAGGGAGAAAGTCATGGAGAGCTGTGCAAAAGGCACAGATGAAAACTGGTGTTACTGACCATCGAATATGGAATTTGCTTCCACCAACTGCTTTCAAAGCCTAGGAAGTGCCCATACCTGCAGTCCCAGGTCCCTCATGTCCCGTTCCCAGAGGAAATGGGGGATATATCCCCAGCTCCACAGAGCTGCCCCTTCATTTCTTGTAGACTCATTTCTGCCTCCATCAGCTGGAAACATTTGTCATTTCCAGCTTTAGCCAAGCAAATTCCAATCCACTCTTGTTTACTTTTGATTGCTTTGTCCTTAATGTAGCATACAAGGATTTTATGTGCTTCTGTTTCATCAGTGTAATTCTTTTGTTGCTATGGCAATCAGCTTCAATTTTCTTTCGTTCTGGCAATTGTATTTTTATAGTCTCCTGCTCTCAAAGAGATAAGCGGACTTGTATATCACACAGACACTAAGTATTGCCTCTATATAGACACAGCCAACCTTTGCTTTAAGACTTCGTTGCTGTTATTTGCAACAGTAGTTTACTGTTGCTGATGTCATTTTTATTCCTTTCTGTGGGCTCCGTTTCGAATAAGCTGTTTGCTCAAATTTACTCATCTGTGCTACTGCTGAGGAAATGCAGCAGGGTAAGGGGTGCACTCCTGCTGGCACTTGGCAGCTGAGCAGAGCACACATTCACGTCCTGGGCTTGGTGACAGAGATGAGCACAGTGGATTCAGCAGAGCAAGGATCACCCCAAATTCTCTGCAGCCTTTCATTTAACATGTTGCTAATAATGGCAGAAAGAATTAAGTACTGAAGAAAAGAATTCCTCAAATTTACCAGTGTATCTGAAAGTTGAAGTATCATAGGAAAAGAATTATGGGCACTCCATCACATTGAGTCAATCACAGAAAGAACCATTGCATCAGAGGTTCAAGGCTATACCTTGTGATGGACAGCAGGGTGTGATGACAGGAGGGCTGCTGGGCAAACCTTGCCATGGGAGGAAGGCAGCCCCCAGGCCAGATATGTCCAGCACCACTAGATGGTCCCAGTCCCCTTCAAGTCGTTAGATAACCTGCTCTCGTTAACTTTAGATGTCTGAGAATGCATTCATCTTGGCTAGATATTATCTGAATTCTCTGATGTTTCCACAATTAATAGCACAGGCCTTATTTGGTTGTTGTCAAAGACAAGGTAAAGACACAGAAAGAGTAACAAGGTCTCCAAGGAAGAAATACCAGCAACCACAAAAGGCCCAGGATATCACACTATTGTGAAATACTCTTAGATGCTTTGTGCAAGATCAGGTCTTCTCTATAAGCATTTGTGCACCAAGACCCACTTGCTATCTTAGGGAGAAAGTGGGAGAGTCCAAGCACAGAGAGATTAAAAGGCATGCCAAGGTCACATAGGGAAAATGTTGCAGAGATAGGAAATAAATTGAGATCTTCCAAGTCCCAACTGTCCTGAGTCAAATATACAAATGGCTAATCAGCACATTTTTGCAACCTGCTGATGCATTTGAAAATCCATGCCTATTTTTTTCTCCCCTTAGAAAGCTTGTGCCATTCATTGTTAAGCTTTGGAAATGCTCCATACTAAAGTTATCAAGTCTGTCATCTCTTCAGCACAGTAAAACCAGCCTCCTCCCTATCCTCTCCACCAGGCAGAGGGTGGAATAGGAGACAGCATTAACAAGGAGTTATTCTGCCAACATGCTGAACTACGTATTACATTTGTTAGGCCATATGGCTTTCTGATCGTCCCTAATGAACATTAGGTAGCACTTAAAATTGGATAGCATTTTAAGGATCAGAATCTGGGAAATCACACCCACTTGTCTCTGCAGCTTCCCTGTGGCACGGTAAGGCTCTTCCCCGCTGACAGCCGTGACTCCTCCACACCCCCAAACCACTGAAAAATTCATGGTATGACAAATTGGACATAGGAATCAACGTTGGCTGGCTTGGTCCCATTCCCAGCAATTTAGGGTGGCTGGGTTTTATTATTTGATAAGCCGCCATCATATTACACCACAAGATGGCTGTTTATCGGAGTGAGATCCATTATAAATGACATGGAAGTATTTTTTTTTTCCTGTACAAAAAATCTTGCAGCCCAAATGGAGGGAATAAATCATGCAGTCCCTGGGGAGGCGATTTGCCTCAAACAATCAGGCTCCCTAGGATCTCCAGTCAGAAGCGGTTAGCTTACAAGTAGCGCGGCTGTGTGTGCTTGCTCCAGAAGAACATTC
This sequence comes from Rhinoptilus africanus, assembly GCA_013400135.1. Lineage (NCBI taxonomy): Eukaryota > Metazoa > Chordata > Aves > Charadriiformes > Glareolidae > Rhinoptilus > Rhinoptilus africanus. The sequence goes on along the minus strand of VXBO01009787.1, from coordinate 93,937 downwards.
CCATTGCTTTGGGAGAGAAAGGGGTGCTCCAGATGGCAATTCATTAGACATGGAGCACTGAGAAGCTGATTGAAGATCTGATGAGTGGATAATATTCTATTGATTTGGCAGATTTAATTTTTTTTAAAAAATATTTTCATGCTTTGCAAAGTAGCTGCATTCTTCAACACCATGGGACAGTGGAGGTGTAGTCTACTTTCTCAGATACCACCTGAAACAACTGACAAGAGTTAATAGCCAAGAGAACCGGACAATTTCAGACTGTGAGTTTCAAACTCCACTCTAAAAGGGGACCTGAACCCAATACTTAATCCTTAGAGGATTTATGAAGCTAATGGTACATTCTAAAACCGGGAACGTGCTTTCAATGCTGAGCATACAGATGTGTTTAGGCTCCCGTTGCTACTCCCTAGAAATTAGGAGTATGTAGAGAAACTTCTCTTTGAGAGCCCTCACCCTGGAGAGCTCTGGGTTAGGTAGCTGTAGCATTTAAAGAAAGACTTTCTACGTACATAACCTGTGGCAGCAATTTAGATGCCAAGGCAGTTCAAATATTTCTGGAAACTGGATGGCTCATGAATACATCCCAAATGGAAGTGGAGAATCAGCTCCCTGGCCATGAACACACGTGATTGTGGGAATTCAACCTGAAATGACTGGAGTTATAGGGAAAGGCTGCTTTTTTTCCTTTTCAGGAAATCCACATCTATTGCTAACCATTGCTAATTTTCTTCACTTAGAATTGACCAAAGGAGCGACCACCATTGCAGTGATGTCCGTTCATTTTAGTGACTTAATCACAAATGGCTGAGCTTCCATCTGTTCAAGTGAGATAACGACAGCAGTCTGAGATATAAACTCTCTTCCTACTCCTCCCCCCCAAAATTATTCCTATAAGCGGCTCCATGCTTCAGAAAAGGAAGTGTTTCTCTTCATTAGTATTTATTTTCAGCTTAATGCAAACCAAAATATGGGAAGATTCAGTAACCTGTACATTGTGCCTGCTTGTGTTGGGATGAAATATTCACTCATTGCCCTAAAAATGCAGGTAAACCCCATTGCTCACTGGATAATGTTTGTGCGTTAGTTCAACCTAGCACCAGCTTCTGAACCTGACAGGAACTTTCATGACTATTTCTGAATCTTGTCTGAAAGATTGTTTTGTTTCCGTTTTCTTCATTGTTTCCTTCCCAAATAGGAATCATCAGTTTTGGAACACTTTTTTCCCTGACAGAGAAACAGAGTTAAAGATGAAGAAAAAATCATCATGAAAGTTTTAGTGTCTTGTGGTTTAGCCCCAGCCGGCAACAAGGACCACACAGCTGCTCGCTGGCTTTCTCTGGCTGGGATGGAGAAGAGAATCAGAAGACTAAAAGTGAGGAAAAAGTCGCGGCTTGAGATAAAGACAGTTTAATAGGTAGAGGAAAAGCTGTGCACGCAAGCAAAGCAAAACTAGGAATTTATACACCACTTCCCATTGGCAGGCAGGTGTTCAGCCATTTCCAGGAAAGCTGGGCTCCATCACACGTAACGGTTACTTGGGAAGAGAAATACCATTAACTCTGGATGTCCCCGCCTTCCTCCTTCTTCCCCCAGCTTTAGCATGAAGTCATATGGCATGGAATATCCCTTTGCTCAGTTCAGGTCCGCTGTCCTGGTTGTGTCTCCTCACAACTTCTTGTGCCCCCTCAGCCTACTTGCTGGCGGGGCAGTGTGAGGAGCAGAAAAGGACCTGAGTGCTTGGCAACAATCAAAACCACCAGGGTGCTATCACACTCTTCCCATCCCAAATCCAAAACATAGCACCACACCAGCTGCTAGCAAAGAAGTTAACTCCATCACAGCTGAAACCATGGCATAGTGGAAAAATAATTCTGAAAAGCTCTTGATATGTCCCATCCCAAGACTCTTCACCTACACCTCTCCATTGTATTGGAAGAGAAAAGGCCAGATTTGAAGTTTCACTCACTACTGTGCAATTATACTACCCAGATTTTGGTTCCAAGTGCAAACACTGTCATTGCTCTTTTATGATTTACTGCCAGGCTCTTTGCTTTTTCTTTTTCTTTTTTTTTTTCTTTCTTAAGGTGGTTTAGGAGACTTTTGTAGTGATAATTACTCAATGTCATGTTAAGCTTTCATCCAATCACATCTGTAATGTTTTAAGCTTGGTTCATCTCCCCAGTTATTGCACTACATTGATCTGTGCAAGCCAAGTACATTGCTTTAGTATTTTTGTCTCTCAATTCCCTATAGAAAAGCCTCACATTTTAAAACCATTTCCTATGGCCTCAGGGAAGTAATGGATTTATAATAGTCTGAGTACAAACGTACACAATCATTTAATAAGTGTATAACTATAAGCACAACTCATGCAGACTGTTCTTTTTGAAGGTACATTCTGATCTTCTGGTGTAGCCACCAGAAGAAGATGAGAACGGCAACCACAAACAGCTCATGCAGCAAACAGCAGCCTTCTCTCTGACCATGAATTGTTGTGAGATGGATACTAATCTTTGCTGCAGCTCTTTCCTGCATGAAACTGTTTCCATCCCCATTTTTAAAGCAAAACAACTGTTATCCTCAGGACTCCACAGTAAACATACGCATGATCCCAAGAGCACTTGAACTGGGCTGCTGAATGGAGGCTGTGGCACTGGGTCTCTTTCTCCTTCCATGTTCCCTCTGCGGATGCAAATGGCTTTGCTGAAGCTCTCTGCTCTGGAACTGTCTCTCCCTGCTACCTTCACGGTTTGCATTGCTCACAAGCAGTGATTTTTATTTAATGGAGGCACCTAAATAAGGAGGCAAGTCAGCTAAGGGCACTACTGGGCACTGCGGGTCCCTGCTCTGATGATACCCCACTTGCCTCATTGACTATAAAAGGGCAATTACACTCCAGACTTAGGTGCCTCAGTAACTCCTTCAAGTGAAGTGACGTAGACGAAGTTATTTGTAAGTAATGCTCGATCCAGTTAACCATAGTTGTCCCAAAATCTGTGTCAGTGCTCAGCACCTTACTGAGCTCCAATCTAAAAGAGGATCACTGTCGTGTGTGCACTCCAGCACCGAAGACCATATGTCAATGGTCACCAAGGGAGTCCACTGGAAACTGCAGGTGGATCTAGACAATCCAAGCAAGACGAGTTCCCCGACCTGCAGTCGCTAAGAGACACACGTGAAAGAGCTTCAGGTGTGAAGTCCATAAGAAATGTCCCAAAGTGGATGGATGGACAACTGTCAAAAAGTCCCATGGAAAAATTTATAAAACTGAATTCTGAGTAAAAAATGATAATTTTTCTTCACAATGTTTTCTAGCTCTGCCTGCTTTTCTCAACCCATTTTTTAACGTTTTCCAAGTAGAATAGGCAAATCTCCAAACTGAATGCTTCTTCATTCAAATTTCCTTGGAGCAAAGGAATCGTGAGACTCTTTCTTGACAAGAAATTCATCTCTTAAAATGGTATCAATTCTTCTGCACGTCTCGGTTTGAGATCCAACTGAAGTATGTTAAGTGTAATAGCACTGAACTTCAAGGATTAGCTCTCAGTTGGCAGTGAAGCATTATGTTCCTTGGTTAATTCATTCGTGACATCAGTATGTCTGAAACAAGAACAGAGAGAAGCATAATTACTTATGGCAATATTTGGTTGAAGTGACACTCATTTGTGCTACACAGATTTTTTTTCTCTTTCTTTTGCAGTAGAACTTACATTGTGGTGGAAGAAAGAAGGAAGAAAGTAAAAGAGAGAAGAAAGGCTTTTTTGATTTATGCTGATTGAAATATTTTCCAGAGAAAAGTAGTCAAAAATGCTTTTAAGTAGTTCTTGAAAGAGCAGCAGCTGTATCAGATATCCTATCTCTTAGAAACAACCAAGTTTTTTGTTTTTGTAGTTGTGGGATTTTTTTCCTGTCTCCTACTGAACTGGAATTTTCTTGTAATTGCTTTAGCCACCCAGTCTTCAACTCTGCCAAGGTTTATATTAAAAATTAGGAGAGGAAGAGATGCTCTGCTCCCTCAGGATTTGATGGAAATTTTGTTTTTGAACCAAACATGCTCTGCAAAAAGCTTTAGATTGTTTTCTAGTTTCATCATTAAAAGCTTTGTGAATCTTCCACTGTAAACTGATTTTTACCCAGCTGTAGCACTTTCTCCTCTGACGGTGCACTGACATTAGAGCACTCCATTGAAGCAGTGAGACAATGCTGTGCTCCTGTGTGGATGATGACAGCAGAGGGATTCAGTGGTCACAAGGAAACAGCCATCCTGGCTTGCTTTCTTGGGTTACCATTTGTCTTGGAAAAGGGGGAAAATAGGGAAATTTGCTTCAGGCATCAGGTTTGCATCAAATGAAATGGACCTGCAAAGCGTGCCCAAGTGCAGTAACATTTTTCAGCACTGGCTTTGTTGGGTTTTCCCACACACTAAAAAAAAAATAAAATAGAAAAAGTAAATCTTGGCTTTGGTGCTTTTCTGGACTGATACTGTACCAACCATTAACACTGGCCTGGCAGCCCTATCAATCAGCAGCACATGAGTTGTCTTATTTTTCACTTTTCTGTGCTATTTCACTATTTACTCAGTCACACTGTCCCCCCAGAAAA
>VXBO01009787.1:0-89313 GCA_013400135.1 Rhinoptilus africanus | reverse complement strand
AAGACAGGGAAAGTGGGAAAGTTGACAATTTCCCTATATATAAATGTCTCCTACTACACACGTGGTAAGGAATATGCTGCTAATTGGGAAACTGCAAATAGACTTATGATGTTGATACCCATGTCTGGCATCTCTGCCTGTGCAGCTGGACCCTGTCCCTCAGGAGCAGCATTGCCGTGGGAACAACTGAATTCGGGTTGCAGCCTTGGTCATCACGGGGGAGCTTTGTTGGGATGAGAGGTGGTTGGGGCCTCCTGAAGCCTCCGCCTAGTGTCTGGGTTTGGAAGGAGCTCTAGCACTTGGTGCACGCTACAAAATGTCTCCCAGCACTCAATCCTTTCATCGTGCTCCGCATCAGTTAGTAGCTGGAAAGGGAAGATGGAGATTTTTGCCATGGCAGCCAAAACGGAGAGGGGATTCGGAGCACCCAGAAGGGGGGATGTTATCTGTGCAAGTGCTGTGCTTTGTCATTCCTTAGCACTTATTTGCAGCTCCCTGGTATCCAATAATTAGTGTCCTGGAACATTTCCAAGAGCACTTTGTTGTGTGTGAAATTCAGCTAGACACATTCTGGATGGCACAGTCTCCTGGCTGGATGAATATCACTCGTCGCATCAGGTCTCTGGCAGAAATTCTGAACTCTGAATTCTCGTTTCTAACAAATCCTCTGCAACTTTGGCTTGAGATTTGCCATTCCACTGAACTTTTCTGCAGGGCAGCTCATTTGCAAGCATATGGAAGAAAGTAAATTGAGAAAGAAAAGTATATTCACCTAGGCACAGATTTCAAAAAGCTCTTAAGCATTGGCTTAGAGTTTTCAGGAGGATTTAAATGTGTCTTCAACGTTGTCCTGTGTAAGAACTATCTCGTTTCAAAAACCTGTTCCTGAAACCTTTGCGGTTGCATTTCTACAGCTCTTTTTGCTCTTCATAATTGCAAGGGAAAAAAAGGGGGATGAGGGAGAGGGAGCACTGGGACATGGAATTTTATAGTGAAAATATAAATAAATTATATCATCCCGTACAATTAAAAAATGTTATTGCTAAATAATAAATAAATACTAAATAATACATTATTTTTTTAAAAAAGGTTAACAGCTGATTTCTGAAGGGAAGCCATGAATTAAACATCATGCAAAACAATTAAACTCTGGGAAATAGGATTTCTGATGCAGTGGTCAACAATTAAAAATGAATGTGTTACTCTGCTCCAGGGAAAAGCAGTAAGATGTCAAGCTTTCATGCTTTGGGGAACAAACGTACTGTGTGACTCCAGCTGGAAAACTCTGCAAAATATAAAGCAAATACACAATGCGTGGCAGAGACTTAATCTAAGACGCTGCTACACAAAAGATGCAGGCTGCAGTCGTTATTTCTGAAGGAGAGACACCACTGAGAGACACTCACTCCTCCCAGCAGCAACCTTCTAAATTCTCCACCTGCACTTACTTGCAAATACAATTCTTAACAGCATGGGCATCTTTACAAGCAAATTCTGATTCAGGTCCACCAACTGTGACAGGTTTGTCTAGAAATTGGTTGCTGGGAGTATAACCAAAATGCAGTCTCCCTCCATAGGCAATCTCTAACACATGTAAGAGTTGATGTGTTTCCTTACAGCTGTCTCTGAGCAAAGTATATTAAACACAGTACTAAAGGATGCTCTAACGGTACCTTACCTTCTGAACTGAAGTTCACTTCCATGCAACTATTTCCTGTCCATTTTTTTCTCTATGCTATACCTCCACAGAAAGATGTGCTGGGGCACCGTACATATTAAAACAAACAAAATGCTATTGTTGAAGCCAAAGCCAAATATCTTCTGATCTGATCATTAATACTTTCATAACTTAATTTCTTCTGGAAGCACCCTGGAGAGATGTTCTGTTCATGAGCTCACTTCAGTGCCCACAACCCACCTGAATGTGCTGTCCTCTGCCTGTTCCTGAGCTGCATGAAGAGACGGTATCTATTACTGGTTGCCTCCCCATGCCCATTGCTTAGGGAATTGTCTGAATTGTTTACCATGGCCAATGTGCATTTGAACAGATGGTAAATTTCTCCATTCCTGCCAACAAGAGTCAAGAGATGCCACTAAAATCCATTTAGAACCGTGAAAAAAAAAAAATAAAAAAAGAATTAAAAAGAAACTAGTTGAGAATTTACTCAGGTCTGTTGCAGGTGAAAACTGTCAGCTAATGGGTAGTTTCCAACTGCTTGTACTGAATGGTTCATTAGAAAACTTATCTCTGCCTTGGGTGCTGATAGGAAGAACCCCAGACGGGCACTTGGGTACATTTCTTCCCTGATAAACAGGTTCTAGTTATATTGTGAAAGGAATTTGATGTATTGTAGGTGCAAGTTGAAAAGAAACACTGCATTTTCTGTTTTATATCATCAGTGCACACTGTTATGGAAATTATTTCAGACTTGGCAGAGTTTTCCAGAGAGAAGCAATCAAGATATAAAACCTCACAATGGTTTGGTTCACAAAGCCATTTCTTTCAGCTCAGGCAACATCATTTCTTTTCCCTCTCTACTCTGTAGGGCTTCATGGTTATCAAATACAAACCAGTGACTGAAAAATGGGTCAATGCTTTGCAACACATCCATCGGAGATGCCAAGAAACTTTTCCAAGATCTTTCACATAGCCATTGCTTGTGGCTTGATTACAGTGAGTCACAGAGCTGTACAGAGCGCGTGCCCCCAAGACATTAGACTTTCATATGAGGCAGTGTGAATAGTATATTCAAACACATTTATTCTCTATAGAATAATCTGAAACATTTTAACTCTCATCTCCCTCCAGTCTTCGCTGATGCATTGTTTCCACCTAACCTGTTGTAAAATGGCTGTGGGGAACGTGCCCCCTCCTCTTCTGTCATGTTATAGTGCTCATCTTTTATTTCTCAAGACAGCAATTCAGGGTTGGCATATGCAGCTTTACATCAGTAACCAACTCTAGCCTGTGGTGTTGTGACGCCACACTCATCTACAACATCGCTCCTTGAACTGCTTTCTGGCTTCATGTCCCATATATGAATGATGTGATGTCACCTGAAGCCATCCACTAGCCCTAGTTAGGAATACGCTGCTCCCCTCTGTCTTCTTTTCCATAGTCATGCCAGGATTTCAAATACAATTTTAAAGACTGAATCTGGAAAGTGATTTCTTTTGCTTCGGTGTGAGCAGAGACCACAATCCCTTAGGTACCCAAGAGTGAAAGACCAATAAAATACTCAGGTCTGGAAGTTTTTGAAGAGCTGGAGTTGAACCCATCTCGATTAGGCAAAAGATAAAAAAAACACTGAATGAAATTATTCAACTGATTCCTACCCACTTTTTATTGTCAGTCAAGGGAGCCCTGCTCTCCCAGTTGGAGTTTTCATCCCTTTTTCATCAGGATGTTGATTGCTAATATAGACAAGGTTGTAATGGTAATTTAATCCAAATGAGAAAACCATCAGTAAAAACTCCTTGTTGAATTTACAGGAAAAGTTTGTATCTACAGGTTTATGCTATGTGGAGCTGAGGAACCTATTTACAAAATCCTGGTGAGAGAACAAAGACTTTGTGAAAGGAATTGCCCCCTTGACATGATGATCTGTGTCCATCAAATGCCATTGAAGATTTGGACCATTGGTTTAAGTTACAGAGTATGAATCTGGTAGGGACAAACTGAAACCAAGGAGTTCTGCACTACTTCTGTCTGTATTTAAGAGCTGTTAGATTTCATTACGTCCTGGCAATGATGAAAATAGCACTAGAAATCCCATATTTTATGTCAGTGAGTAATTTGCCACAAGGTAGCTACGATGTGGAAATAGCTCTTTTATGTTCTTATTCTTGGATAAACACAAAGCAACCTTTCCATTGGCCCAAATCCTCTAAGAAGACTCAGACAGGTTCTAAATTTTTTTTCTAGCCTTCAATATTCCACTTACCAGGCCAAGCCATATTTCTTAACTCATTATATTAAAGAAAACATACTCATCACTCTACTGGAAGAATAGTTGAGCGTATTTTGAGTCTGGACTGGTAGATTTTAATTCCAATTTTTAGGACTAGATTTACTGTCTTGACAGAGAGTAGGTGTAACGTTTTTGTCTAGTCATTCAGTATCCTGTTTTCGCCTGAATTGAATGTAGCATCTTACATACTCATTCTGTGACTAACTATGAGAGCTTGGCCAAATTTTCTATCCATTGTCCAATTCTAAATTCATACCTCTTTACTGTACAGTGTAGGTACACTTGTTACTACATTAAGCAGAGCTGAGGTCTAGGACAGACACTGGGTTCATTGATATTTTCAATCAAAGCCTAAGTGTGCCAGGCAAAAGGAGCTTCCCATAAGGCCAGAACTTGGGCCAACAGTGCTCTGTAGTCAAGCAGAGCTGCCTGGAAGTGGGTTTGAACAGCCCACTCTCAAAGCTGTGGTTTTAACAAGCTGAACCAGACCAATCCACCTCCAGAACAATCTCCTTTCCAGTTTTCTTTCAAAACAGGAAGTGATTCTGTAATTTATAATGGGATTTTGTGCTCTGAAATGCACAGATTGTGCAATGAGCTTGTACAGCATAGAGGAGAATGATGCAGTTCAGATGGGGTAAAGGTGTGTGTGTGTTCATGTGTGTGGACTTCAAGGACTTCAGTAAACCTTGCAAAAATTCAAAAGATGGGTGACACAAGCAAGTAACATTTGATGAGAAGTGAAGTGCATGTGGTCTTCACGTTTTTCCCCTAAACACAGGCATTTGGAATTGCACCAAAGCAAGTTCAGCAAACAGCACTTCTTGGCAACTGTGCCTGGTGCCCTTCACCCAACAAAATGTGCTTCTAACTCATTGGAGCTCAACAACATATGCAAAGGTGTTATGGGGAACACGTGTCCTCGGTGTTGAGGTAGCAAAATCAGATAAGCTTTATTTGTCACTTGGTAAACTTCAGGTAATTTTCAGGTCATGCAGACAAGACCTCAAACTCTTGGACAGTTAAAGTCAAAGGATTGAACTCTACCCTTGTTTGATCCACCCTTGCACTGTTAAGTAGGAAAATGGTGTTATGTCATGTGGTAGATGGGGTTTAAAGTTGGAGAAACGGAGTCGTCAGCTGGGTCTACTGGCACAGTTGTTCAAAGCAAGGAGTTAGGCAGAAGAACTCTTCACCTGGCCATCACAACTGTTATATCTCCCCCTCCTCTTATACCTTCATAAACATGGCAGGCATCTCAAATGTTCAACCTGCATGGCAGTTTGTGACCATTTCAACTCCCTACTCTAATTAATGCAAATAACACTAACAGAATAAGCCTAATTCTCTCAGGGTAAATACCTGGTGCCCAAATCTGTAAGATTAGGCATTCAAAATCAGAATGCCTATATGCTGATTTTAGCTCTAAATGTCATAATTACACAGCTCCACATAAATTTTGAACCATTTGCTAAGTGTGGCTGAGTTTATCATCTTCCCCCGTCACTAGGGTGCCTTTACAATTAAAAGATAGGAATCTCTTATTTGCAGCTTTTTTCTTTCTAGTAGTTTAAAAAGGAGCATAGGTGGCTCATTCCTGAACTCAGTCGTCTAGACGTCTTTATGCTCTCTTTTCTCCTGCCTGAAAAATATATAAATACCTATTTACTTAACTTAGATAAATAAGTTCATATATAGGTTAATATGAATATTTCTCTGGATATGAATGTTGTATGAACCTATTTACCCTTCTCTCAGTCTCCACTATATATGAGAGAGGGCAGGAGCTTTGAGAATAAATGCAAGATTAATGGAAGCGGTTAAAAAACAGATTGAATGAGAAAGAGTTATTTTCTCTCACATCCAACACTTCTATGAGGGTTTCTTAGCCCATGTGCAGAGAACACTTAGATATTCCTGACAGAGATTGCACCTGCACGTAAATCCAACTGCTTCTCTGCATGACTGTGTATAATGGATTTTTAGCACCGCTATAACAATTTCCTTGCGCATTACTAGCCTGTGACCCACGCTCATTTGGAGTCCTATCCTGCCTGCTTTTCTTTTGGTTTAAGCTTGCAACAGACTTCTGTAACAGCCCTGATTAGTGCAAGATTAAATGAAAGCTGGCTCAGTAGCAGCCTCCTGTGAATGCTGTGCCCACGAGGTGCCTGGAAGCACACGGCTAAAACCAGTACTGCAGTGTCATGCACAGCTATTGCTGTGGACAAGTCTCATCCTAGGGATTCAAGGAACAAAAGCACTAGAAATAATCTAAACTTTGATCCTATTCATGCTGGGTTTCCCATCTTCTATCTGGAAAACCGTGGATTTTGTTGCAAGTAATTGGACCAACTAATCAAAAGACCATTACTGAGAATAGTCCATGGAAGCTATTGCTTATCAAAAAGCAATAAAAGTAAGATGCAAAGAAAAGCATCTTTACCATTAGAAACATAGAGTATAAAAATCAATTTTATACTTAAAAAACCATACATTCCCAAGTCGACACCTCATTTGTTGTGATGTAAACTACCTGTCTAAGTGATGCTGATACAGAAGAAGCTACTGAGGTAATTAAAGGTGCTTTCCATCACCCTGCCCATGTACTCATTTCCCTTGAAGGTGCATGTCTTCTCAGAGCTCTGATTAGTTCAGCTTTTTAAAAGTATTTAAGAATCTTTTAATAAAATAGCTTTTTGTAAGTTCTTTGCAACACTATTTCTGACAGGGACATAAATAAGCAAAGCAAAGAGGTGATGGAATAGGAAACACTGGTCACAATGTCAGCCATCCCTCTTCCTCCTTTTGTACTCCCTACAGATTTTAAAGGTCAGAAAGACATGGAACAATGCCCGTGTCCTAAGAATAATATGTAAGCAAGGTTAAAAAAGTTTTGTTGCCAATGAACTAAAGGAATTTTCTTCCCTTTGCTTCACAAGAGCACTGAGCTGTCTGGGCTACGTAGGACTGAGTACTTTATGGTTAACATTTGCTGTGATTGGTTCAGCCACAGTATAAAACCAAAAGGAAAGTTCACCTTTAAGATACATATTTTTAGAAACTGACCCATATGGTTCCAACTACTGTCTAAAATGTATTTTTGTGGCAAGAGGCTTTAAAAAAAAGGTTTTCTTTGTTAAAAAATTTCAGCTTAAGTGATAGGCAACATTTTCCAAGTGCTGGGCAACACCACTCTCCTCATTTCCCGAGTGGAGGAAACCTTTAAGTCAGAGAAATGCCTTTTCCTTCTGTCTTAATCCCCATACATGCTTGGTCTACGTTGTAACATTTATTCCCATTTCTGTGTTCTTCATAGAGGAAATTTTCTGGCATGTTAAACAAATACATTTTAAAGAGAGATGGTTTTTTAATTGAAAAAAAAACTTCAGTCAAGTGACATTGACCATAAGGGTTTCTATTTCCACAAATCTTAAAATGGGATAAAACTACTGAACAGTGGAATTTCTTTATGTATCTTTACAACAGCAGAGACAATGAGGCTCTGAGCAGATTTGTGGTTGTACCTGAATCGTAAATGAAACAATGCCAATAAATACCGCGGAATACACATTACTCGCTTGCTGGTACTGCCTGGGCACAAGCCGGTGAACCACGCTGCAAATCCCAGGGAGCTGAAGTGACAGGAAGCCTCAGGATCAGTTTGTATGCAGGAGATGACACCAAACTCCCAAGGGTTCAATGGTGGGGAGACACTCACCCCTGCACACCTCAGGGTCCCGTAAGGTAATGGCAACCTCCACAGGCCACGGTGCCTACCTTCTTTCCATAGGAAGGTGCTCCAGGTGTCTGGTAGCCCTGTATCAGCACAGAAACGTAAAGTCAGAAGGCACCTTGAAAATGTCACCCTGACCATGACTAAGGGAGGACCCGAGCTAACTCCCCCTGAGAGATATTTATCCAACTGTTCCTGGAGCCTCCCCAAACAATCCTCCTGCTTCCCTTCAAACCATAAAGATAGGGAAAACTGATTACTGCCTTGGTCCTCACAGCAGCTTCACATCACACCTCTCTGTTGTGGAAGCTGTGCTAAAACTGTTCAGAAGCTGTGTGTTGCTTAACAGATGCATTTTGGCTGCCCCTTTTCTAGCATTTATATCTCTGTTACCCAGCAGGTGTAGCGTACTCAGGTCTGCATCAGTCCTCTGGTTTGCCTTCCCACCAAGCTGTGAGCCCCAAACTGCAGCTGTACTACCTGTCTGGACTGAAATTAATCCAAATCTTCTGTGCATCAGTGTGGGGGCAGAATTGCTTTTGCTCAGCAGGCTGCAAATGCACTCTTCAGTCATTCAAAGCTCTGCCTACAGCCAGCTCTAATTTTACTCTATTTTGTTTATGCTGGAGCGGCTGGGCTGGTATTTTTTCCGTCCTCTCCACTTAATCTACCTTTGTCTTTCTAATAACACCTTCTAATAATATCTTTCATCCTGATTTTTTTATAGCTACTGCCCTTTCGTTCAGGCATTACTACTGAAAGTGCTCTAAAATCGAGTCCAATTACTGTGGAGGTGCCAGGGGTAAGTCACTTATTTGTAGGTTAAGTTTTAGATTTGAAATACTATTGAGAGAGATAGATTTTCTGTGATTTTCTTGCTCCTAGTCACACTGCAGTCTGGATGGGAAGGGAATGCACTTTGGAGGGGAGTAGCGTGGGAGTATGTCAGCGTTTCTTTCTGAAAGCTTACGATCTCAAAGGAAAAGTGACTGATAGACTATCTTTATTTGCCTGGCAGGTGGTAGTTAGCATAGGGAAGTTGCATTGGACATGCTCGGTCCTTTCAGACTCCAATTGAAGGAAACAAATGGTCAACAAAAAGCACAGGGAGAAATCCATTCCAAAGATGCTCTAACATGCCATCTCAGTTTGCAAACACTGCTTGCTTATTTGTCTTTTTTTGAAACAACAAATCTCCTCGTGAGATGTTACAGCGAAGTGACAGAACAAAGAGGCATCCTGCAACTTGGCAAGCACTGTCACTGGCAAAGCTCAGTGAAGGAGGTGATTCTGCAACACACCACAGCAAGCCGTGCGATGGGAGGTGTGGGTGCTCTGTATGTCTCGGTGCCAGGCTACCAGTGTTGGAGATGAGAGCAAGGAAGAGTTGTATCCTACGGATGGCTGAAGGACACCCCCATGTCCACAGTTCTACTAACTAGGGTAGGAGAGGGAATTCACCTAGGTCTTACATCCTGGGAGAAGCTCATTTCTCCTCCTGGCATTGTGCTCCATTTATCTCAGAAGTGTAAAAGCACGAGGCTGGTAATTTCTCCTTCTGTCCCAACACAAACTCTAGTGAAACTAAAATAAAACATTCGTTTAACTTTATTTTGAGAACCTCCAGAGATGCATTTTCAATGCATACTCCGAGCTCTCAGTCTATCTTCGTCCTTCCCACTGGAATGTTTTTGGTTTTATTTTTCTTCTCCAAAACCTATCTCCTATTACTTGACATTATTTGATGTTACTACCTAGGAAGTCAGCACCTGGTCCTTACCTAGGAAGCAAAATCATCAGTGAAACTGAGTGAAATAAGTAATTTTGCTTTTGCTTCATCTGTCGAATTTCAGTATGAAACATTTGGCATGAAATTAAGGGGTTTTAATTTATTTTTTTTTTTTTGCACACTGAATGTTTGGTATGTAGACTACTAAAAAATTAGCTTATATATAAAAATACTCTTAATTATTGCATAGCAGCTTCATGTCTGCCAGGGTCAGTTAGAATGAATGAGACAACATCTTTCTATAGAGTTTTGGCACTGGAAGTAGCAAAAAGAGCCCAGAATTCCCATGTGGGGAATCTCAGATTTTTGTTACCATGGGTGTTTAATTCCCTCTTGAAAACCAGTAACCAAAATAGTCCTTGCAGTGGGTTATACGAAAATCATTCTCTGTTTGTAAAGCATATAAGAAATTAAAACTAAAAAAAAAAAAGAAATAAAAACTGTAGTGCTATAGATTCCTTGTGGACACTAAAGAGAAAACTGCGTGGGTGAAAAGCAGAGGAATAAGGAATCAGCAAGTTGGCAACACAAGGGAGATCCCAGTGATAGAAAGGGTTTAACAGGAAAAAAGAAAAGATAAAATACACTGCAAAACTTCAGGAATATGTTGGGCTGACAAACCTCTAGTGAGAGACAGAAACTGAATTCCAGCTTCCATCTGAAGAGTTTGGACTGAGTTAGAAAGGAGACCATCAAATAATTCAAGTGACTGAAAACAGATCCTGCAAGGAAGGAACTGGACATCTTCAACTCAGCTTCAAGGAGAAAGACCTCTTCTGGTAGTATTCCTCAGAGAAGAGCAAAAGCAGGAGAGACTTCTGTATGGGTTTATGGGAAGTAGCAGGAGACACTGCCAGGGTACGACTGCTGCTACAACAAGCAATGCAGCGCTCAGCTTGTACAGATCGATAGTTTGTCCAGGGACCACTTCTCCAAAAGATGGGTGGCTGGTGCTGGAGCTCAGGATCAGCTCTTAGGCTGCCATAGATCTTCATTCCTCCTTTTCAGCACACTTCCCCCTGCAGGATCCTGCACCTCCAGGGCTCCATCTGGTCCCTGCTCTAAGTCCATCAGCGCTAGAGGAGGGCTCCCTCCTCCAGCAGTGCAGAGCAGAGACAGCTGAGGATGTCTCCTCAGAGCCCTGTTTGCAATGGTGACGGCCATCGCACACCAAGTGGGACTTTGTGTCTTTCTCTCCTCTCCCTTCCCCAGTCCATATTCTCTTACCACATCCCTCCAAGCTACTGCCAGTCACTTCCAGGCAATCATTTTGTTTTCATTTACAACACAGATCCTTCTTTTCCCTATTTCTGTGATTTTCAGTGTGACAAAATGACACTTATGACAAGCAAACATTCCTCTTCCCCCACCTCTCCTCGTTCTGTGGATGTTTTCTTTGCCAATTAACCTAACATCATGTACCATTTATGTTTGAGAGGCTGGCATGACTCCTGAAGGAGACAGAATGTGCTGCTGGGAATGGAGGGGTGGGGGTGACGGAGAGGACCATGAGGAGGCTCCAAACTGCCTGAATTACTCATCAGGAGGGTGGCAGCATGGAAGCCTGGAATATCTTCCTTCTCCATCTTCCTCACACACATCTCTGACACACGTCTGTGAATATGCCATGGAGCCATTGTGTATGTGTGTATGTGTTGAGGAGAGGGACAAAGTTCTCTTGAAATCCTATGAAATAGGACGTGTCTATCAGGTTCTCTGAAGATCACTTCACATAATCAGCAGGTAGGAACAATGCAAAACACTAGCTGGAGGGGGATTGCTCTTCTGCTCCGAACATGCCTCACTAAAAAGAATAGCCAAGTTTTCGAGATCAAAATAAATACTTGACAGAAAAAAAAGGAAAAAAAAAACCAACCACAAATCCAACATTTTTTTCACATTCCCTCCTTTCAGTTACATGTTTCTGTCAATCTGAAAATCTCTGCTAGAAATGCTGCTGAGCCACATGCAATAGCATGCACAACATAGTAGAAATTGCAGCCAAATTTCAACAGCAATCTTAGTTCTTAGAGGAATTTAGTTAGCTGTCTTTGATTTTCCCCCAGATCTTAAGTTCCATTCTGCTTTATCTTGTTCTGGGAAAAGCATGCTCAGCTTGCCCTCAGGATCTACCACCTTATTATTTTTTTTTTAGGTTGTGTTCCTGGATTTTGAGTCTTCCAAATTCGCAAGGGTTAGAAATGCTCTCCCATTGCTTTATGCTAAATTTACTGGTCTCACGTAATATTACAATTCCATAGATTGATGCATTCAGATGTATTAACTGTGATAAAAATCATGGGCCTCATCACTGCAAACATGCAGAAAAAAATCTCTCATTTCTTAAAGCAAACAAAAACAAAACCCCCAATCACTGTAAGAGCAGCACTGGGTCATCACCTCCCAGGTATTTGGCATAACATGAACAGTGGGATTTTAGCAGCTCTATCTTGGATGTCACAGGTTGTTCAATGATCCCAGTCTGATCACCTCATGGAAGTTTCCCTGTAAGTAATACTGTCTTTAACCCCTCCGGCAGCTGCCGGAATGCAGCCCTGTCTATGAGACTCTTAACATTTCTGTTGCAGAGCTTCCCATTACTCTTTTTTTCCGATGAGCTTACAATGGACTACTGAGTGAAAAGCCTGAAGAACTGTGAGCTATTCTATAGGAAGGATCTTTAAAAAAGCAAATGCTGGCGTGTGAGAAGACTTCACAGGCTGTACTACAGTGGCATCGGCCTGTTGCACTGCTACCAGTTCCTAATATCAACTCATCAAATACTCGACTGCTGTCTACCGTTTTGAAAGGAGAAAGGATTTTTTGCTTAGTGCGTGAACCTTGAGAGCAATCTTGCTTCAAATGCAGTGGGAATGCCCTGGTTCCTTGCATTGATACAGGTGAATGAGGTTGGGAAGCATCTGTGTGTCTCTCTAGCTTTAAAATGAGAAGGATGCTGAGCAGGGCAGTGTACAACATTTTAAGGGGAAAAAAAAAAAACAGTGAAGGAGAAAAGTGACACTTTACTTATGGCCTCGCAAAAGAGGAAGGACAAGAAGTTAATCTTCACTTGTGTGGCTTACGAGAGATTTAGCTTCAGCCCAAGGCAGTTTGTTTCATTAAAAAGAAAGAAAACAATTAACGTTGGCCAAAACTTTGCTACAAAATCCAACAGAAGATTTTCCTCTTCTTATCATAAGACATTCAATAAAAAGACTGGAACAAAAAAAAAAGAAAAGGAAGCTTTCCCCTTCTGTATTATTTTTGGCTTTTTGAAGGAGATTTAAAGCCAGATTTTGAATATATATAAATTAGCTTTTTTTTTTTTGTGTGCACAACATTGGGAATCTGTCAACAGAAATGGATGCCTTCGCCTTTGCTCCCAGGTCCTTGAAATAATGGTCTAAGAGACTACAGAAGAGCCTGGGTGGCTCTGACACCTCCTTCATTACCCACTGCAAAGGAAAATAGATGTTGTGTAAACTAGAAGCCTGTGGGCGCTAATGGCAGATTTTCACATGGGATAAACATATGTTCAGTTTGCTCAGAGCAAGCAAATTTCCCATTTCACTACAAAAATATAAAAGCCTTATTTTAACTGATGGAAATCTCACTCTGGAACACTCTGGTAATTACTTGCAAAATTCAGTTCTCTGCCCTTGGATGTTCATGAGAGTGACAAGAAGAACGGTAGGAAAATCTGGCTACCTCCTAATATTACTATCAATCTTGAAAATACCTGAAGTGTTCAAGTTTTCTGCCTTTTGCGGGTCAAGATTCAATGTCAAATTTGAAGATTGCTGAAAAATAAGACATGAAAAATTTGAAAGGCCCAGTGCTCAGTTGGAGAACAGGCCAAGGGAAGTCTGGATGTGGATTCCATTTATTTTTGTGCTATAAGATAAAACCCAGTTCACAAATCTCAGGGGAACAAACCCCCTCCCTTCTGTTGTTTCAAAGGTATCTTGATGTTTAACCTTCAAACTGCGTTACAAGAACTCTTCTCCCATACCAGCATTTTGGTTCCTGCACTTCAAGCCAACCCAAAACTGTCCAAGTGAAAGGCGGAAAACACACAGTGTAGAAAAATTATTCTTTGCTAACTTCTCCAGGGTTTGGTCTGTGCTGAAAATTATGGAGGACCTTTAATCCACAGAAAGGGGGCCAGTTTCTCCCTGGGTGCCTAACAAATTTTCAGATCATGTCCCACTTATTCCCTGCATCCCCTAGCTAGCTTGCTTTTTAAAAAAGATAGAAAAGCCAGCACAACTTGATGGTTATTTTTGAGATCACAGTGAAATGAATGACACACACTGCCATTCAGTCTTCCACTCTGGGTTGGAGCCTGCACATACAAGTAAGGTGGCTCAAATCTCCAAATTATTGTTTCAGATTCTACAAATTCAGGCAGACAACATGATCCAACTATTTCAGTAGCTCAGACCCGTGAGACTACAGCCCTGAGACACGCCTGGATCCACAAAGACCTTGCTACAGGTTTTAACAAATATTCCATAGTATCTTTTGACCTAAACTTGACTTATAAATTCACATGTGCATAAAGTGAGGGCCATTTAAGCATGATAGGCTGCAAAACCAGAACTTTTCTATTCTTATGGCAGTACTCAAAGCTTTTTTTATGTCTGTGCAATTGGAAGCAGGGGAAAATGAGACTCAGTCATAAATAAGGTGAAAGTAAGGGTAGACTACGGGGATTTGATACTATACCTAAAGCAAGATTTCATTTCATGGACTGACAGCCTGGTATTGTTTTGCCAATGTTTTTCCCCTCTATAATTTTTTTTATCTGGTTTCTCACCACAGGAGTTTTGTGACACACAGCAGAAACTGTGTGACTGCCAGATTCAGCACGTCACAAAACCAGCACAAACATCAACACGTCCCTGGGTTCCTTCTCTCTGACTTGGCACATGGTCACGCAGAAGGGCATCTCGCTTTGGCCACTTAGTGCTTTTGCCGCATTCACCATTTCTTGGCAGCAAGTCCACACTCAGTTTTTCTCTTTCCCTCCATTGTCCCACAACATAACCCCTTTGTGCCCAGCCAACTTGGAGTTCTGGCTACGTGCCTGCCTCCTCTTGTTCTCGCATCTTGGAGCATTAATGGAATGGAGGTACCGTTGACTATTGCTTTGTTGCTGGAAGAGTAATGCCAAGAGCTAATTTTGCGGAAAATTTAATTGGTTTTAAAACAACAACAGAAAAACCTGAAATGCACTCTAAATACTTCTAGACCAGCATGGAGACTTTATAGTGATGTTAAAACCTGGGATAGGTAAAAAGCAGAACAAAATAGGAACAGAACCTAAGTTAATAACAATAAAGCTTATGTAAAGAATTCTTTCAGTTGTGAAAACATTGAAGAAGACCAAAGGAAATAAGGACCCCCTCCTAGTTACCACTTTTACAATTTTCTTTTAGGAAGCAATATCAAGTTTTGCCATACTGTCAGCTCACGACACGTCTCCACAGATCTCATCCCAGCTTTTCCCCTCATGATACACATTTGCCGGTTAAACATTGCTTTTCTTCCTGCTGATATAAACCTGTTACTGAAGGAGTGGAGAAAGTTTGTAGGGCCAGTGATGAGCAAGAGTGGCATTAAAATAAAGGCTATACAAAGATAACGATGTGAACATGGAGCCTTTCAGTAGTAATTCCTAAATGATAGATCAAGAGAAAGATAGATAGGGGAATAAACTGAAAAGAAGTAAAACAAGGTTATCACAGCTGAATTGGGAAATAGCCCTGAAGGATAGCTAAGTGAAAGGGAAGATGATGGGATACTATATTTGAAGGACAAATTAGGAAGGACTGGATTCAACATTAGAGCTGAGCTAGTTTATGTTAGCCTGGCACAGCAAGAAGTTGGGTCTTGCAATGTGATTATTGATCCATTCCTTTCATGCTGCTCAGTGCTGAAATGCCCTGAATACAAATGGGGGCTTTTAATGGATTTCAGCTATTTTAAAGATGAGTTTTAAATGTATGGTCACTTCTGGGCCACCCACATGATCACCCTGTGAGACCAATACCTGCTTTCAGTTAAAAAAAAAAAAAAAAAAAAAAAAAAAAAAGAAAAAAAAAAAAAAAAAAAAGAGAAGAGGAGAAAATAAAATAAAATAAAAAGAAAAGAGAAATTAAGGAAGAAAGGATAGATTTCTGTGCTTGACATTTGCTTTTATTGTGACAGTACCATGTGCCCAGATCCCCAGATCCTGTTCATGAGCAATGGAAAAGAAAATATGTGATGGATTCTGACACGGAGGGACCATCTGGGCAGGGACTGAACTCAGAGTTATAAAAGCGACATGAGAAAGGGAAATTCAGATATAATGCACCCTTGCCATTGCCACACACAGAGAATGACTTGTAAAACAAAAGGCAGCGACAGTTCCAGCAAAGATGTTTGTATAGCAGAACACTGTGAGTACCCAGTCGGGGAAAATTTGGGGTGAAAATGATTGAGACACTAGACTGGCAGAAATTCAGCTTCAGGATGCTCTTCAGATGAATTATATGATTTTGAACGCGTAATTTGTAATTATTGTTCCATATGGGCACTGTGATAGCCCTGAGACACCCTGTGCACAGGGAGCTGCATGGATTCATAAGAAAGCAATGCTCTCTGTTGTGCCAAATTTAAGGATGCTGAAAGGCGTAAAGGATATCAGTATATTAAAATTAGACAGTAGTCCATGACAAGTAAAATCCTCAGCCCCAGTCACAGACTAAATCACTAGAAATAAAACCAGATTCTTCTGAGCTGATCCAAAGGCTCCTCTTTATTTCAAAGTCATTTTAGGTTACACCCTTGCTGAATCTAATATCCTCATCTTTCTCTCACTGTCTCTGGTGATAGAGACTGTGTTACATTGACGCGCAGTTGGCATCATCATCTTTCTCTGGAAAGACTTAACAAAAACAGACATCCTTTGCTCTCCATTTCCTGTCTATAAAGTAGAGATAACACTGCTTGCCTTTCTGATTTCCTTTCTCATATCCACTTTTTTTTCAATTTTTCAGGGCAAAGATTCCCTCCTTTTATGTCTTCTGCAGCATTAAAACATAAGCTAATAGCTACTCTTGGCAGAAAATGTGGCTTAAATGAAGAAAACTGTAGTTACTCTCCCTTCTGGAAAGTGGAGCAGTGGGGTTTTTGTTATTTTGCAATGTTTCAATAAAAAGGCTTGAATACTAAATATAAACTTTCCAGGTCTTGAAGTACCAGCCACTACCATTACACTTACCAGACCAGACTGGGAACACAAAGTATTTTTGCAATCGAAGTCCTAACCTGTTATTATTCTCCCCTTTCAAAAGCATTGTGTGTTTGCCATTCTCATGTGGAAACCAGTTTGTGACCTGGTTTCTTGGATTATAATTCGTCCTGCAGAAGTGGCTAAAGTAGTTCAGAGACCAAATTTTGGGTTTATTTTTTTGGTATGATTTCTACTCCTTTGAGAAAGCAAATGTCTGGACATGACTTCAGTGTAGGCACTAATAACAGCTGAATGAGTGTCTGTGCATACATGCATCATAACATAACAAAGAATTGGCTGCCACAAGATCATTTTGGAGAATACTATACTTTAAGGATTTAAAAAAGATTATCAGCTCTTAACAAGCTACAGCTTCCAAACTGGCCCATTTCCCATATTTTCCTTGAATACAGAATGAAGAAAAAAACCAACCTGGAAATACAAGCAAAAGCTTTGTTTGCAGTAAGATCAGTCACACCATAAAATAAACTCATAAAAAGGAGTGACAGGAACCATAAATCTCAATTGCTTTATAGAAAATAAAGCAAAACTGACCCAGACAAGGCAGTTATCACAGGGTGCGACATCACTGAGCACACTGGAAATGCAAAAGCCTTTGCACAAATGCTGATTTCAGTAAATATTATGATCCTCTGCAGTTTAAAGTGTTTGGAAAACTTTTAGCCTAGGTCAAAGTCATTGGCAGGGAGGATAAATAAGAATAGGAAAATGATTTCTTTTTTCCTTTTGGATAGCAATTAAGAACAAGACAACCAGGCTGAAACCATCTACGAGGATTCACATCCCAGCTGAACTGGTACAACTTTTGGCTGTAAAGAATCCAGTACAACCACAGCTCAACAAAGTACCCCACAACATCAGTAGTTCTTGACTTTTGTTTGTCTATGAATCTATCTGGTACAAACAAGGACCACTAACTGCACCTCCTGAACCACTATTTGAGTATCTGGCCCTAACATTCATGAATTATATGTATGTTCCTCATCCACATCACCAAAAGGGGCTATTCCATCCCAATTTATTTCTTCAGCCTCCACACTTGGGTGTCTTGGGATGGTAAAAGTATTGTTTCCAGTTTGTTGAGACTCCCAAACTGAGTGGAAAGCTCAACAGTTGAGTATCTGTCCGCATTAATTCCTGTAAACCATTGCTGTTGGCTCTTCAGTGTAAGTGGAATATCCATGGGTTGAAAGAAGGGAGGCCTTCAGAAAGGGACTGGGCACTGGGGCCTTTTGCACTTAAATTCCCAGCATTTGTTCATCATTCTTCCTTGCCACAGACAAATTATTTATAGTTACCATGGGGATTTTTTTTAACGCATAAGAAGTTATCTCTCCCTCTTGCTAACTGTTCTGCTATTCACCCTTGATGAACATCCTCTGATGTTTCTCCTTTTATTTTGCCTGCTGTTTATTTACAAATATAGATTTGCTTCTCTTCCCTTCTGAGTAACCTTCAGAGCAAAACTCTCAGTAAGGAAGGGATAGCCTGAGGTGGCTGAGCACAGTGTTTTCCTCTCTGCTTTTCTAGTTGGAAGCCTGCAAAGAGGAAAGAACAGACCAAAGTTCAACTCTGTTTACACAGCTTAAATCTAGTATTATTTATCAACATCCCTTCTGAAGCCATCCAGAAGTCTTCTGAAGTCACGGCTACCTTTGGAATGGGGCTGCCAGAATAATAGTAACACTGAGATGACAAGAATAAGAAGGAGAGCAAGGAAAACAAGAAGGTAATGACAGCAGAGGAATACAGAATGCAAAAATTTCCATCAAATGTTTAATTATCGATTTACAAGACAAAATACTGTTCTACCTGGAGACACAGAATGACCACTGAGATAAGCAGACACTAAGACAGGTAAAACTAATGAAGGTAAGATACTGGGCCTCAGAATTTGCTGCATAATCTCCTGTAAATCACAGGTTCTTTTTCAAACACTCTGACAGAGACAAGACAGCATGGAACTATACATTTCTTTTCTCAGAAATTCTGCAAGAACATTGGAAAAGGTTTGAAGGGAAAATCATAAAGGTGATATATTAAAGTGGATGAACAAAGAATCTAACTGCTGCTTATGTAAGAGTAGAAGACATTTGCAAATCTAAAGAACAAGAAGAGAAGGAATTAACCAAAGCCATAGATGAATTCACACCCTCACACACACACAGACATTAGACTAACTCCTGGAAGAAATATCCAGAGATTACTAAGCATAAAGATACACTTGTCGCTCATGGCCCCAGGCTATAAATTTCTGGAAGCTGGGAGAAGCCCTGCTGTATGCTTGCCTGGTTCTTCCACACTTTTCCTAGCAGGCTCCCTTGCTGCTGGACGGTGTACTCGACTAGTTGAGGCTCCAGTCTCACCCAGTTCTTACACGGTGTTATGTTTTTAACTAGGGGAATAGAGAAGGGAGTTAATAATACAGCTAAAGGTGTCACTTACATGAAAATACTATAACCAAAAAATGTGATTTCTAATACTTGCTGAACTGTGAAATACATTCTCACTGGAATGAGTGCTACTGTACATACCCAGTACAGATTTCTTGGCACAGCTCCCTGAGCTGTAACCTAACACCAATATATCTACACTTTTATATTATTCCCATTTCTAAAGAACATGTAGGTAAGAAAAAAACCAATATTAACATGATTGTTTTGGGCATCCTCCATTACTGTTGATAGAAGAATCCTAAATGCATGGAAGGAAAGAAAAAGAAACCCTTTTGTTGCTGGGTATTGGAGCAGAACATATTATTTACAATAAATAATTTATCTGACTAAATTATATGCTTTATGCTTGCTGAAGACTAATATTTCCTCTAATATATATATATTTGAATATTTGCATGTCAGACAATTCCTCTGAGTGTACGGTATCCACGAGTGGGTGGTGAGCAGCTCTCTGACAGTAACAGGTTTCAGTGGCTGAGCTCTGTATGAGCCCAACACAGCTTGGCTGAAGGATAGAAGTCTTCCCATCCACATCCCCAGGGGACTTCTTTGGGCCAGCAGGTAGGATGTGAGGGGGGAAGCGTTCTGCGTGGCACTGTGTCTCTTCTGGCTGGCTGAGTCTTCAAAGCACTTCCAGCTTGCACATGTATAATTCAAGTCCTGTGAATACCAGCTGTGACAGTTTGGGTTACTATTTGCAAAGAATCATATTTTACTGGGAAATGATGAGCTATTTTGATCCATCTGTACATTTTGACATATTGCCAAATGAAGAATTGGGGCTGTTCAGAAACATAAATAAAAGGTCTGGGCCAAGGCCCAATATTGGCATATATTTGAGACAGTTTAATTAACTAGACGATTAGCTCCAATGATAATGGCCAGAAGGGATCGAAGAACCAAACTCTGAGACGGGACTTACTCTGTAACTCCTGTCAGCACTCTAGCCTTTTCCCAGAAGATGTGGAAAGAGATAGTCTGTCCCTGAAAGCAGCAGCAGAGCGATGGAGATGAAGGGCAAGGTGTAAGGGTTGTAGGGAACCTGTGGGTCATGTCAGCACACTGGGACTGTCTAGCAGCTCAGGCATTTCATGCACATATTGGCTGAGAATTCCTCACCGGGGCAGGAAAGGAAGAGTGAGCAAGGGATGTGAGGAAGGACAGTGACTCAGGCTGCCATATTTGGGGTGGAGGCAGAAGCAAAAACATGAGTCACCCATCAAGCCAGTCAGGAAGGGACAGCTTTCTAACCAGAAGATTAATTTGAGACTGGCTGATTTCCAAGAGGAAATCAGACGGAGGGATGCAGGAGGCATTCTTTCTAGAAGAGAGATGTTTCAAAGCATGTGAGACAAGAGAGAGGACTAACCAGAAAGACCCAAAATAAATGAAGCTAGAGATTATTTTGGAGAGGGAAGGCAAATTAAAGGGGTACACATCCCTTTTCTCTCTCCCTCACTAAGGCTACTTAAGGATTGGGAATACAAAATTCAGTTTGCCATGCTTGTAATTTTGCTTCCCCAATGAAACTATTGAAAACCCTCGCATGATGGTGCTGAGGGACCTGTTTAAGCACATGCTTTTATGAGCACCCAAGAGAGAGAGAACCTCAGAAGAAGATTTTTTGCATCATTGACTTCATGTAGGGGCACAAAACATACTGCTACCACATGATCTAACAAGCAGGGCAGGCAGTTTGCAAATGTGTTGCATGCTAAGGTGATCCATGCTGGTGGGCAATGAAGATGCCAAATGAGGACATGAATCAGCCATTCAATATCACACTCAGAAACGGGGCCATCAGCCTCAACACAGCTAGTGGCTCCTGCCACAGCACAGAAAGGACATGCAAAGAGCTTAATGCTCTTTTTTTCTCTGTTAGTCAGACTCATTTCATGAATGCTACACTGGACTGATTTACTCTAAGGTTATTCCAATGACCTCGCTCTTCCAGCAGGCAGAAAACACAAGACTGAGGCTAAGCCTAGCTCTGGCTCCCATCTGAAGACAAACTTGGAGGTTCCACCAGCAACACTCCCACTAGCATCAAGAGGCAGCAGGGAAAAGGTGGTGTAGTATGATTATGTTACCATGACCTAGATCCAGGGAGAGGAGCAAATAGGAAATCTGCCACAACCTTGAGAATGTCATTTACGCTATCTACAACCACATTTCCTCATCTACAAAACAGCATTTATGAATTTTCCCTGCTTCATAAGGAAATTCTGAAGGTGTAGTTCATCTGAAGACAGTGACTTGAAGAGGAGTGTGTTTTCACCCTGTCAAACATTATAATTTGCTATAAACTGCAGTTTTCGGCATTTTAAAATCTTGCTCACCATACATTGACTGAAAATCTGATTAAGTATGCAGTGAAGAGTGCAGTGACTTCTGTTCAGAGCATGTTTTCATTGGAACATCAGAACTAATATAGCTGTCTAAATAATATGCAGGCTTGACATATATATTATCATTAAGGATTTGCATCTTGAGATAGTGGTGGTTCGAGAGGACATGCTTTCTGGACTCTCTTGTCAATAACATTGCACTGAAAAAAATTCTCTGGCGACTTGGTTATGTTTGTTAATACAGATTTTAAAAGACCCTGAAGCACTGGCCCAAGTAATTTCATTACTTGACATTGAGAGGTTGCCTCAATTGTTTTAATACTCCAAATGGCATGATTTGCTCATCAGGACAGAACTACAAAAATTTTCCCTACAGACATTAATATTTCCTTTAATCAGCTGCTTTTTTTGGCTTTTATTTATTATCTGAATCAAGTCATGGTGGGAGTCACAAGTACTGCAAAGTCAGTATGCCAGTCATTAATGACAAGAAGCCTTCGGCAGCCGTGAGTAGCTGACAAGGTCTATGGTATTTCCCCAGTGCCCTGGGTCTGTAGCTGGAGCCTGAGTCTCAGCAATGGAGCAGAGAGAAAGAGTTAAGACATTTCAGGGTGTTTAAAACTGAATCCCATCCCTAGTTGAAATGCAGCCCAGGAGATGGAAATTGAACAAGAATTGACTGATGACCCCTGCCCAATCGACCACGTATTATCAGTCTCTGACATAAGCAGATCACTTCGCAAGACATTTCCATCTGTCTCCATCCAGTTCTTGCCTTTGCTGCTATGCTGGCCTGCATAGTAGATAATTTATTTACAGCTCTCCAAACTGAGGTATCAGGACATGCCAACTAGCAACTGTTTTGCCATGATGATGCTTTTTGCATCTTCTCTCCCTTGGCCCCCTGACCTCTGTCCCGTTGCAAAGTGATGCCTGAGCCCTGTGAGACTGACGACACCAACAGAAGCAGTCTCTCATCTTGAGCCTCCTGCTTCTTTCAGTGATTCCCCAGAAAGGTGCCCTCGGGGACAAAGTGCTTTCAAAGCATCCCCTGTTTCTGATCCTCTCTTAGCAGCCACCATGAGCAGGTTGTTGTAACACCTTGTTGATCGTACTTACGTAGGACGCAAGGCTTTTTCCTCCTCTAGGGAGCATCATTCAAGAGATTAATCTGTTGTGCCATGGATTTTGTTCAATAATAGCTATAAAAACATGGCAGGAAGTGGGAGAAAGAGAAAGAATAGCCTGGCTTGTGGTCATTTTTCTTTCATGGAATTAAGAAATTCCATGATACTGTAAGATGCATTTTACATTGAGGGGTGATTTAGTTTCCCCTTCAACCTTTGGGTGTCTAAACACATTTCAAACACAGAAAGCAAGTGTTTCTTTCTCCTCTGTCTCACGCCCACCTCTCCCCACTCCCTCTCACAGTATTTAAAGGGCCTAACATGGTCATACTGGAGAAAAAAATCATGGCGTATGATATGAAGCTGTAGAACCTTTCCATGAAACATATTTTATCTGATCTTTTTCCATGGCAGTGATTTGGAAGCTAAATTGAACTGTAATGCATAGCTACAAAACTATTTCTCTTTTTTAAAACTCCTCATTGTGCTCTATGTTTGTCATCACCCTAGTCTGGTACAGGTCAGGGAGTGCCTGATGAGAAACAAAATCCGCTGGCAGGGTCCAGGCTTGCCCCAAGGTGGGAGATCAACAGTTGGGAATTAAATGTGCCCAGTGCTCATGGATTCCCAGAACCTGAGGTCAACTTTAATGCTTATTGCCACATGTATGTAAAGATTAAGATTTAGAACAAGAGAAGAAGAGATTGAAAGTCAGGGCTGTTGCATGCATTTGCATGGTTACACCTGCTTCTGGATCTAAGAGTGACATCCACACAAAGCCTGGCCTTTCTATAGCATCCCCTGCTATTGCAGCTGCCTCAGACACAGAACATAAGCAGTAAAGTCATGAAAGAGACCTTTCCAACAGAGGTTCTAGGCTGTAGGACAAAAACTATCCACATCCCAGTCTCTATACTGGTGAAAGGGTTCCACACAGCTGGGCTGCAGCTGCCTTGCCTCTTGTTAGAATTAGGCACCTGCTTGTCTGTGATATGCTACAGCTCAAAAATGAATTGAGGATGGGTCTGTTTGACTCCATAAAGGCACCAGGCTGACACTAGACAATCACCAATACCGAGCTTTGTCTGTCTCCTCTGCAAACAGTCAAGGCTGCTCACTTCAGAGAGTCTCCCACCACCAATGCAGAGCACCAAACTGAGATGGTTCACTCCTCCCTGCCTTGGTCTGAGCACACAGAGCTCTCCCCAGCCGCGGGCAGGGTGCCAGCCTGATGGTCCCAACCCTCCTCGGAGTTAAGGTTTTCAGGGCGGACTGCCAGAAACACAGAGAGAGCCACTACCCAGCTTTGGTTTTGCCGAGTGTGACCTGTGGAGCCGTGTCTCAGCACCGAGCTGGTAGGAAGAGGTTTGCTCGCTAACAGGGACACTGCATTAAAACTGTCTGCGGGCTGGGTACATGGGATGGGCTCACCGCTCCTTGGGGGGCCAGGTCAGGGGATGAGCAGAATCCTTGGGATCAAATCTGGCAGAACATGAACTTGCCACGAAAGCCATTGCCATCTTCCCCTCTTTGCAATTGCCATCTTCTCCTCCATTTTTTCAGGTCGTGCAAAAAGGAGCAGGAATTCATGTGACAAGCAGTACTAAATTTAAGTGAATATACGATCACAAGCCCTTAAGTTCAGTCTGTTGATGATACGCAAACCAGAAGAAGGGCTAAAGCTCCTTGTCACAGAGCAGGATAATCTCAGTGGGCCTAACAGAATAAAAATTCATTTCTGCCAGTAAACGGAGAATGACTCTGAATAAATATGGCAAGGAGATCTTAAAATAAAGAACTGCCATAACTTCTAGCTTCAGGATAGGGAGGAGGGGAAGATTAAATACTTTCATTAAATTAACTCTCATCCGAATGAGGCTTTTGTTTCATTTCTAAAAGAAACCCATTTCTTTGTTGTCATTTTTTTCCTGAGTGGTAAATATAATGCAGAATTCCAGAAGCCTCATTTCTAAAGAAACAAATGTAATCAATTTCACAGAGCACTGAGACAAATCAATATGGAAGGAGTCAGAAAACCAAACAAAAGCAATGGGAGAAAAATATTACCCTATTTATATGGCCATAATACATAGGAGAAAAAGATATTTAAAATTACAGAGCTAATTTCTAAAGCAGCAAACAACACTAGTCAGTAATAAAAAATAACATTAAACTATTTCAGCTGAAAAATACCGCAAGTCTATTATGATTATAACAACCCATGTGATGGTCATTATTGTCTGCAGTATAGAAACAT
The DNA here is from genome assembly GCA_013400135.1 of Rhinoptilus africanus. Lineage (NCBI taxonomy): Eukaryota > Metazoa > Chordata > Aves > Charadriiformes > Glareolidae > Rhinoptilus > Rhinoptilus africanus. The sequence continues at coordinate 64,326 of VXBO01009787.1, read as the reverse complement.
AAGCTATTTTGGCTTCTTTTTATTTTTCATTTGTCATTAACAGAAAGTAAGAGACCAGAAAAGTAGGTATTGCCCAATTAACCCTTATGATATCACATGGCATTTTAGCTTAATTTTCAGCTGCAAAGTTGGATTTTATAGCCTGGTAACTCTTCAGAAGAGTAAGGATAACAACAAGACTTCACTTAAGTGATGCAATATCTGACTTGACTAGAAGCTGCAAGATGCACAGACCCAATATGAAACTGGCTTCAGCATTCAGAACTATGTCTCAACTAGGTACTATGTTGTAGAAATATACCTTCTGAGTCATTGGAAAATAGAAAAAAAAAAACACAAATCACCCTTAAAAAAACCTCATAAAGTTGTATTTCAGCAAGGAATAGAAAGGCTGCAGTTAAATTAAACCAAATGTTAATCAGAGCACCCGCTTTTCTTATTTCAGTACAAGTAAGCCAGAAGTAAACATACAGCAAAAAAAAGTTAATATTCATCTGGAGATATATTAAATGAAAATAATCACAAAGTCAACAAACTTAAGCCCACAGAAAGTTACATGCACATTTTTATTCTGCCATCAACTCTGCTTTACCTTTGGGCCATTTCATTCTGCTTGAGTTATAACTGGTGTAATAAATGGGTTCTTAGGCAGCATATTTCTATGCAAATTTACATTGCCAAATTGCTATTCTTATTCCAACTCCATCATAAAGGAAAAAAAAATAGATTGAAGGATTTTTTTACAAAAAATCCTTATGATAAAAAAAAATAAGGGTTGCAATAGATTTGTCATTTGAAATATTATTTTTCACCCTCGTGGAATAGCAGAATATAAAATTTAATGGAAGTAGATCCACAAAGCTTCTAGAGAAATTATACTAAAGGACCCTGAAAAAGTAACCCAGTCTAGATAAGTTTTATTCTACTATAAAATAAAGTAGAAGATACACAGTCCCTGTGATTGATTTTCACTGACTGGTTTTCAAAGGTGATCATTCTCATTCAGTTTTCCCTATATACTAAAATCACATGAATTAATTGTGAAACACAGTATTTTCCTCTGGAAAATTGCGACATTCAAATCAAACTAAAGTTCAAGCGAGACATGTGTTTAACTGCACTTTTCAAAAGAGAGTCACGGTAACTTCAAAGGGACTGCGTAGGTGCTTAAAGTTGTGCGAGCTCTGAAGGGCTTCGCTGGATCAGAGCCCTGGAAAGCTGTGGAGGAGAAGCACAATGCAAGAGCTGAATATGGTAATTTTTCCTGTGTTTGCAGCATTCTCTTACTTTTCAAAAAGGAGGAAAATTTCAATGTATTCTTTTTGCAGTTCATGATAGTATAAAAAAGCATTTGCAACATGTGCAGCCAGTTGGCTCACTGATCTGGCTGAGAGAACCTAGCCTTATAATTTTGCCTATAGTAAATGCTGACAGAAATTTCTCTGATACTGTTCCACTGCAGCTGCCTCATTGTTCTGTTTTAACGTAATCAGCACAGTGAAGAGGAAGAAAGGAGTGTTAATTTTACATCAAATAAACTTTAATTGAGTCTTTCATACTTTAGTACTGTATAATAAATGCATATAATGGTCTCTGGAGTTAGTTCTGGTTGCGATAACATGGTGTCTCAAAAACTTGTCTTGAGTACATTGTGGTACCATTCAGCTTTGTGACACTATCTTGCAGCCTAAGCAAGAATGGTCCCTGAGACACCCTCAAACACCACTGGAGATGTCCCTGAGAAACCACACATACACCTGTAACAAAAGAGACTCCTAGGTAGAGAGTGGCTCCTCAAAATAACCTAAAAGGCCAAGGTGGGCACTGCCAAATGCGAAAGGCGATGCAGAAGGGAAAATTCACTTAAACTAGTGATATATCAGAAGCAGTCAAGGCATGGAGGTGAGCTGTGACAGTGACCTGACAAAGCCATTAATGCAGTAACCTGTAATCCACCATGAGGAAAGCATGGCAGATCCCACCACCCAAACCCTCATGTTTTTGTTTTCCAGGTCATGCATTACTGCAGTTCTTGGTATAGGAAGGAACGTCCTTCACCTCTGTCTCCACGTGCCTCTTTCCCTCATTACAGGTGAAATAGGAGGATTTTGAGACAGCTAAACTTGGTTTATGGATAGAAAGCATGTAACCCCGCTAAAATAGGGAGAGCTCGATTCAAAGCCTGTGTAAAAAGCAGTGGAGCTACCTCCTCCTCCTCCTCCCAAACACCCCTGTTTTGTTTATACCGATTTTAAGTAGGTAATGCTCAGATGACTTTCAATCCTTAGACATCATGGGTGAAAATAGAGTCAAGCCTAGGCTGCTTTTAAAAAACTCTGAGGGTGGAGACAATAGATGATCCCCTCCAGGTTTAATTAACCTTCCAGTCAGATTATTTTTTTAGAACTCCTCAATGTTATTTTTTTCTATGGTAATCCATCCTAGCCCGTGCAAATATACAAAAGAGTTCATCCTCCTCTACCTTTTTTTTTTGGTAATTTTTGTGCATCCTCCCTTCTTCAGAGGTTGGTTAGCCCCAGTTCTTCTTGTTATTCTGCTTTCTAGATAGCCAATCATTTGACACTAGTTAATTCTCATTCCTTCAAAAACATGCAAGTTCAAGACAGGAGATGGTACCCCAATTTACAAATCAAACTAGAATAAAAACACTGTGAGAATGCTACATTTTATGCTTTTGTTTGCTTACTTGAAGAGGCAAGACTCATCAATGAAGGCATCAGCAGTGCAACAGCCAAACAAAACCTGTCAGTGGTATTTATTATTAGACCTGGACAAAAGGAATAATATATCTGATTAGTTTCATCTTTGTCTGTTTAATTAATTGAACTAATTCTTTGCAAATAGTTCTCGGTTGTTAGCATATTCCCAAGAACATTGTGGCAAGTATTAATTACTTCAAATTCAATTTGTTTTGCTTGATTGACCAACGAGGTCACAGTGCTCTGCGGCTTTGTGTTTGAAAGAGGGCAAAGAACCAGCTTCTCAAGAAAATGCAAGTTTGCTTTGCTCAAATATCCTGCAATCATTAAAATTTTATTCTCTCCAGAAATATGCCTACAAATAGTCTTTGCAAGAGTTATTACAGAAAATGGGTTGTGGAAAACGAAATAAACAAATAATATGCTCTTGCCTTCTTTCACTACTGGACTGACTGATCCCCTTCCTGCCATCATCTTCCAAACCAATTCAGGATCTCACAAGCACATAAACAGGTACATTTTGATGGGAAAATTATGAAGCCAAGGAGTAAAGTGGAACAAAGTAAACAGCTGTCGCCAGTCAAGACTGAAGAACAGAATCGGAATTAACTTCGAATTTGTAAATTTAGCAAATCTATTCTGAGAATTCTGAATGATGAATCACTCCCCGCCTCTCTAACTTCCGATACGCCCTGAAACAAAGTTCATTTGGCTTAACCCTGGCCCTCTGTCATCTTTTATGGGGGAAATATCCCACAAGTGCTGTTTTTGCAAACATGAGACCCTGGACTACAGGTCTAAATACATATCATAGACTGTTGTTTTTATCTTTCAGGACATTTTATTAATTAGTCTATTTGATCTATGCTGTAAACAGCTATGCATTTACCATGTAGTGTTCCTGGCTACTCAGTGTGATTCTTTGATAGCCCTTAGAGATTTAACTTCCCAAGCCCTGGAAAAGTCTTACCAGGAACACTCATCGGGAAAACTGGAAGGACGCATGACTGGTCCAGCTGAGCAGCGCAGGGTACTCAACTGGTGCTAAGCAAGAGCAGCCTCCACCAGCCGTGTTGGAGAACATCAGCCCAATATGGCAAACAGCCTAGGAGAGAAGAGAGGGATTCAAGATTTCACCACAGATTAAAAGTGGTTCAGCCCCTGTTCTCTACCTCTTTTTTTCTGCCCCATCTCATAACCCCTCTCCCTAGATACATATTTTCTTTCCTTTTGCTACCATGCCCACACATTTTGTCCAAGCATTCTTGGAGATGCCCTTTTCCTGCAAACCCCATTCTCTACAGTGTCTCTCTCTCTTCTATAGGTGCTCTTTTTAACCTTTTTCCCCCTTTCTCTCTAACCCTATTTTATCCTTTTGCCTTCTCTCATAGTACTTCTCTGCCCCATAACCTGCCATTTTCTCCTCAAAAAGGAAACTGTAAATCAATAGCACACACTGTGGTAGTGCTATCCTTTTAATTTTATTTAAATTCTGCCCTCATAACAATCAGTAAAAAACTCCACTGTCTCATCTGGAAGGGAGAAAAAGTGTATGTAACCATTTTCTTCACATACTGTTTAAGAGCAGTGCCACAGAGAGACCTCCGGTGCCTGTACACATCCAGGCACACTCACAGCCTGGTGGCACTTGAAAATACAGGTGGTGTGGCAAAATTCATACTGTCACCTCTCCTGAGGTTTTGGTCTCCTTTCACTGTCAAGGGAGTAAGCAGAAAGGAAAACTGAGCTTTTGCTGTTTCCATTTCAGATTTTATGCTCCTCAGAGAGGCATTTTTTGGCCCAGAACATTGTGTCAGATGACAGAAATTATAATTTGTCATACAGCAATATTGATTTAAATTATTCCACAAAACTACTAAAAGGTCAGGCTCTGAACACATTAATCATCTCCTCATCGGTAGACATGTTTGCCCACAACAGTGTCAGATATAGTTTTTATTTTGTCCAGGGAGTGGGTATTCTCCCTGTAACAGACCCATAGTCCTGCAACGGCAGCAACGGACCCCACAGACCCAGGTACCAGCTGTGGGGTGGGCAGGAGACAGGGCTGACCATCGGCTGGACCGAGCTTCATCCTAGTCCTCAAAGCATGTCCCAGACTATTATAGAAAATACAGTCCAGGTAGTGTTGACTCAACTACCAGTCATAAAAGCAGCAAGAAATTTCACTGAAATAGTCAGTGCCTGTGATGGTAGTCAGGAATGAATAGATTTACATTCATAATGCCTTAGACCACCAGTGAAAACATCTCCCCTATTTTTAGTGAGTGCAGGAGCCTACGATAGTTAAGGTCTTAGCTGAGAGTCTTCGGTTAAATGCCAAAACTAGGTGGGACTATCCTGCACCTTTGCCTTTGCAACAGGGTAAGTATGAGTCAGTGTGTTAGCAAAGCACAAGACTTGCTCAATGGGAGAAAACAAATTCCTTTTTAGGAGAAATGAGTTTTTAAAAAACTCATGCTCTTACGTTACAGTTTCCCATGACAGCAATCTCTCTGATCCTGAAGTCCAGGTGCATCTTACGTAATTATTTAGTACATCCTATTAGAAAGGCATCCAGTTGTTGTTTGGTGCTGAGGCTAAACTCTAGTTGGTCTTTTGACGGCAAATGAGAAGCATAAATCAATGGCAATTGATCAGTAATTATACAAAATTACAGTATGCTTTTGTGATGTTTTTAAAAGAAAGTGTCATTTTGCTACTCAGCCTGACTAATTTCTGGCTCATATTGAATCATTGTGCCATGTTTGCAGCTCATTAAAGCCACGCTCACAGATCGCTCACCACTTTGCCTTGTTTTTAGTAACGGAAAAGGGGAGAAATTATGCCTTCTCCAGGCTTCTGCAGTACTTCCCGAATTGCCTTGAGGTGGCATGGCTTTGTCAGAGTCAAGCCTGGAGTTAGGTTGAGCTAAAACCAGCTCAAATCCCACCACCACAAGTGAAGCAAGGTCTTTACTCAGCCTCTCAGATCGCCACGCTGAGGTAAGGCATGGGGAAACGTGCAAACATTTTAAAGCATCATTTGGCTCTTCAGTGCCTGTCTTGTTTCTTGTAGACCAACCAGACCCAAGGAGTTTGGAGCAAGAACACAAACACACACATACACAAGTCTGTGCATTCCACAAAATGGTCCTACAGCACAACTCCATTTCAATAGTTTTTGTTTGGTTGGCTTTAGCTTTGGGCTTGGGTTTTGGGTTTTTTTTTTTTTGGTCAAACAGTCTGTGCTGAAATAAGGACTACTTAGAACATAACTATGCTTATTTCCACTTTGAAAAAATTGACATTGTCCTGAATTTTTTCCATTTGATTTTACCCTGTTTAAACATCCAGGGAAATTTTACTGGAGAAATAGAAAAAAAAAACCCTGAAAATAACCAACTCCACAAAACTGTGTTCTCTCTTCTGGAATATCAGATCAACACATAAAACAACGAGAGGATCCCTTTCTGTGTAGACCTAATGTTCACCATGGCCTCTTTTATGCCAGATCTGTGCATAGCTATAAATTTTTATCAGCAAAAGTGGGTATTACAACAACCACCAGGCAGCACTTTCTAGTCACACAGCCTTGCTCCGTTAAGGCCAGGGTTTAGACAAGAGGACAGCAATGCTTCTGACCACTGTTAGCATCACCAGATGACTTCACGATATGATTCTACTATGCTAAAGGCAGACAAAAAGGCAACTGGAATTATGATGCTTTCTAGGCATCTCTAACAACCATATTGACATCGCCCAAGGCCAACACCTTATGCTACTTCAACTGCATTCAGCACTATACAACAGCTGTTATCACTCAGTTGCAAATGAATTTTGGGCAAGATGATAAGCAGTGCTGCTTGCAGTGGAAGTAATGGGTGGAAGCAGTTTGTCTTTTGCCCTTCGAGTGTACAAATCATTTAATCCTTCCCGTACTTCCATGATTCATTATATTCCTGACATGTCTAGGTGAATGAACTGATTTAGATTGGGACCCTGTGGTATTGGCACCCTCTATTCACATAAGAGCAATCTTCTCTAGGAAACTCAGAGAAAGAAGGCAAAGAGAGAGAGACTTGCTGTTCCTGGAATCCAGATCAAAAGTCTTTGTCACAGAAAACCAAGGAAAATATTTCAGCAGAGGACACATAGTTTTGCTTCCTCCTTTGTTTCAGAAGAGTCTAACATTTCTTTTTCAGAACAAACTTTTTAAACTGAGTTAACATTTAGACTTACAAGCCTGTTTTATTTTCTCAGGTACCAAATGCCCAACTTTGGGTGAGATTGTTGGCATATTTGCTAAGCAGGATCATCAGGCCCCCAGACGGATTTAGGATCTTAACTTCAGTTAATCTGCTCGACAACTTTGAAATCAATCTGCCATCTGGTACTCAAATACATCCAGAGAATAAAAAACCCTTTGGCTGTGAGTGAAGAGAGAAACAATAGGTCTGTAGCCTTTCCCTTCTCTCCTTCTGCCATGAATAAATGCACAATCTTTCGATATTGTTGCATTTTAAGAGTGTTTTGGTGGACCAGAAACAGTAGGAGTCGTATGTCACATTAAAGGGCTGAGATAAATCTAGCAGAAGGAAATGAAAGCCTTTTTTTTTTTCTCACGCGTTAATAAGAAATTTCAACAATCATTACTTTTTCCTGCAGTTTTTTGTATTTCACATCAACTTATTTAAGGAAAGGCATGTTAGGCTGTCTTCCTTCCAGATTATACTTAAATTTGGACAATTCTGAGCATGCTGGTGATTATTAACAACCTCTAACCTTAGGCAATTTAGCATCTACCTTGAATGACCAGCCTAGCAAGGATCCCTGTAGAGTTTAAAGGGAAGAGTCATACTCCTTCAGATAACAATTTACTGAAAGCATCCAACCTTTGTGTCCTTAATTCTCTCAGACAATTTTTTTTCTCTGCTAAATGTTTTTGAAGGCTAGGCTCCAATGCCTTCCCAAAAGTTCCCCCTCTGACTTCAGAAAGATTAAAAAAGTTCTTGCACAGTTCATTGGGAAGTAACCATGCAACACCAGAGACATGCAGGAAAAATACTCCCACTGCCCACATTTCTCTGATTTCCAGAGCACGTATTTAAATATAAACCAGCATTTCTGAAGTAACATTGTGGGTGCTGCCCCCACGATATTCTTCCATCAATAAGGACACATGATCATAAATTAAACGAAATACGCTCCATGGCAACCATAATGAACAACATCACTTGAAATGCTGCCAAAATGGCAACATCTCAAATTTAATATTGCAATACGTTATCTGTTAATTAAAGAGCAAGGGCTAGTTTCAAAGGGGAACTACTAAGGTTTTAAAAATATGCCAGAGATAATGTATTCCATGCATTGCTAATTATGTAGGCATCTTTTAAAACAAGCCAGAATTAATTATGTATCAGATCCACCCCCAGTATAAGGGAATAATTGAATTTCTTACAAAATTTCAGGACAATAAGAGGCATTGTATGGGCTGCACATTCTGTGCTACTTTACACACTGTGGTGGGAATGGGCTTCCATGATGCTGTTGACTCAATGGGAAGGCTGCTGCCAATTAACACTGTTAATACATGTTAATTTAAGATTTCCCTTTTCCAACTAATTGATATCTGATTAAACACAGAATAGGTTTTTTAAAGTGTTCATTAAATAGCTAAAATTTCCTCACAAGTTTTGTGTTATATATAAGGCCACAATCACAAAATATGTAGCTCATGTAATTTCCAAATCATTATAGAGTAATTGGGCTTATCAGTTACATGCTAATTAAACTTCAGCTGAATGCTCTTTCTGCAATCAATTGACATCGAATAGATGCACGGTAACCATCTCATTCTGTTGAAATGGAATAGCTAAGGCATTTAAAATATAGCATGGCAGGCAGAGCGTAAAAGCATGTTTATTCGGTTACGTGGATGGCACTTGCAGCTCTCAGAGCTGTAAGAGAGTGAAAAATCCAGCGACATACGCAGAGCAACCAGACACTCGGCCAGGCATCAAAATGGTTAACGTGAGTACTTTACCTGCACTGTGCTTTGTTCTGCTGTTATCATGTTGTCACTAATAATGAACTTGACTGGGTTTGTAACTACATTGGTGGATACACGTCCCACCAAAGTTCAAGGTGTCCCAAGAACATAATTTACATTCCCTGGCAGATTGTACATATGTCAGAATATGGGGTAATCTATTTTTGGAGACCTACTGAACTACCTGCTTGGCTGCATACTGCTCCTGCCAAGTAATAGTAAGAACTCATAATTTCCACAGGAAGTAACCCATCCATGAAGAAAAGAAACAAGGGAGGAAGCACTAATGCTTCCCAGATTTGGATGTACTTTCCTTACCTGGTGATGTATTTTGACAGTATGATAAGGACAGGAAGATTTGGTGACATTACATGATGAGGAAGAAAAAAGACTTATGCCCACTATGAGATTCACTGTCTTTTGATCAGGACTAGCATGATTGGATGAGGGAATTTTGGGACACAAAGTGATGGCAATGAAATTGTTGCTAATAACTAATGAGAAGGAGATAAAAAATATGATGAAACATTGACTGTTTTAATGACTTTTTCAAGAAGCTTTCTATCTGCTAGCACTTTGCCCAGGACTGTGCTTGGTATTGCTTCTGTCTGCTGGATTTGGTTTTGGTGGCTGGAGTAAAGAAAAATTCAAAGCAACTGCCTTTCAGGGAAAGGAGAGGGAAAAGAAAAACAAATGTGAGTTTCCCTTTTAGTGCCCTCAGTCAGGTCTCTGCTCCTCTCTTGAAGGAGAGAAAACCTGCCGAGCAGCATGGGAGGTTTCCCTGAATGCATATTGTGGGATTTGATCCTAAAGCTTATTAAATGGGCTGGAGGAGAGCTCCGCTGTGTCCCAGGTGCACAGCTGGGAGGAATGCTGCCACTCCCCCAGCCCGCATATCCACCAAAACCCAACCTGGGAACATCGCGGCAGCATGCAGTGCACACCCAGGCACGTCCTCTACTCCTCGCCCCGGGAGCCTGCACCGAAATAAGCAGATAAAACCTAGGGAAACATACAGATTTGTAACCCACAGGGAAGCAGACAGTGTCCAGAGGGAATTTCTTTGGGGTTTTTTTTTTTGTGTTTAGTTTTTAGAGAACATAGTTTTACAAATAAATACTCTGTAGATAGTGATTTCTCAAGCTGATATTCCTGTAGTGCTAATTTACAAGTGTTTTCTGAGTTCAGACTTGAAAGCCAAGCATGAGTTTTATTTTTTTAATGAAAGCCTGAGAATTAAAAGGAAGAGCTAGAAAAGATGTCATAGTCAATTACTAATGTGATTCTCTTAAAATACTGTTAAACATGGAGGAGAATCTGCACTCACTGCAAACAAGTCATCTTAAAATAGTTAATCTGTCTGTTCAAGAGAAAGCTCATCTCTATGACCTGTGTGAATAAAATCCTTTAAAAAATAGTCTCTTCCTTAAAAAAAAAAAAAAAAAAGAAAAAAAATTCTAAACCATGCCTGCAGTTATCATCAACTTCCAGCACAAGGAAGATAATTATTTGCCTGAAAGCTAAAAAGCTAAGAGCTTTATGTTTCTTATTAAATGCCATAAGACTAATTGTTGAGCCTTACAATGCTGTAAAAGCGATTACCCTACCGCACTTTGGGTTTAAAAAACTTCTTGCCTCCAGAACAGCACACCTAAACAAATCCTTTAAAGTCAGCAAGGGGTCCAGGGGGGTGGCCTATCTTTGAAAGCAACAACAAGTGTGGTTGGAATTTGGTGGCTGGGGCAGTCCCCGCTCCCAGCCTGGCAGCAGATGGCCGTAACTCCTCATCTTCAAGCCTCCAGACAAGGTCAGGTGGAAATTTGCTCCAACCCTTCCCCTTTTCTTGCAGCACTGGTTGCCCAACCAGGGTTATGGAAATCAAGGGAGTCCCTGAGTTTTAAATTGTATCACACTTCTTAAAATTAACATTCACCTCCCTGACATACACATCGCTGCAGGAGGAACTTCCTTCCATTTGTTTATATGTTTAAGTGGAAAACAGGATTAGAGCTGACATATATGTTATTATGTGATTACCTCTGATTTGGGTGGCAAAACTGCAAAGAGCTACAAAACCAGACAGAATCATATATCACTATTATTGTACTTGTTTTGCTTTTGTTCAAAACGATTCCCTTAATGGCCCACTGATTTTATTTGTGCATTGAATTTAATTGTCCCTTGTTTTAATCTTGCAGGAACGATAGCTTTTTAAATCACTGTATTTCACTAAGAAGCTCCAAGAATGTCATCTGCTTACAGGTATTATATGCAGTAAGATGCATTGCTGCTATTAGTGCCATTACTGGGGGTGTATGTTATGGTGTGAATGTCATTTGTTTTGTCTTACGGGAACAAAAATGCAAAATGAAACCCTTTCTGTCACTTTGCTCTTTCACTGTTTGTCTTCACATAATATTTCACTCTTTTCAATAATTGGTTGTTATTATTCGGAGGAGGAGAAAATGACATCCCAAGTAACGCTGTCCCCTTGGATCATTTTATCAGGAGGAATGTTCCGCTTCAAGCCAGCTGGGACCTAGCTAAGTGGGAAGTGGCAAATATTTTAATTTTAAGCTGTATAATTCAGTATTTCCTTGGCCTTTTCTGTACATGTGGTTACTTACTTCCTCACGCAACCCTTTTCACTTTTGTATTTGGCAATTAAACCCAACTACGATTGTCCTTAGCATAGGAGCATAGAGTGAAGGTTGACTGATTTTTTTTCCAGATAAAACTTCAATTGTCAAACAACAATTGGAGCAGAAATTCTCTGCTACAGTTTGACTTTTACATAAAGTTTCAGCTCAGGCTGTTCAACACTTTTGTGAGTTAAAACCAGGTAAAATATACTGTTTCAGTTAAGGTAAAATAAACTTTAGAACCATTTCATTGAATAGTTTTCCCTTTCTTTCCTCCTGAGGACCATTTTGCAGCTTTCTGTGTGTAATAGGATACAATACAAATATACATCTTAAATACACCACTGCTTTGTCAACTGCAAGCTGTTTACACTGTTATTTAATAAATGGCCCTTTCTAATATGAATTGCCCTGCATTCACCTAACTTCATTTTCACTTGCTACTGTGCTGCTCAGAAATCTGGTTTTGTTAGAATTAGTTTATAGGTTTCTAGCACGAATTTGGGATGAATTTAGGTAATTCTGAGTTGTCCAGCTTTTTAAGGCAGCCTATATGGCCAGAAGCAACAGCATGGATTCTCATTCCAGCCCAGAACATCTCTTTCTCTCTATTCCTATTGATGTGCTTCCTATGACAATTACAAGTTATTTCCTTTATCCTTCCCCCTTCCCCCCACCAAGTATAATTTTTCCTGCTACACAGTGTATAAAACTGACAAAATCATCACAGGATTTAAATTAGAGGTTGTTGCCAACGCTTCACCTTCAAATGAATGTAGCTTTTAATAAATTATATCAAGTCTAGGAGAGGTACCATCGTGATTCACTCTGGAACATCTTGAGTGCTGGGGTATGCCAACAGAAATAATTAACTTCAACAAGGCTCTCTATTAAGATGCAGCATGCACCATTAGAGGAGTTGGAGTTTTGAACAAATGGCTCAACATGTTGGTGTCAAACGGAAGCGTCTCCCTCCTCCACCAGCTTGGCAGCCGCTGGACTTCATTATGAGAAGCAAAACATAAAAGCGTGCAGACAGGTGCACAGCAGCATTAAGGACTCTATAACAAGGCAGCGCAACAGCTTAGGTTTGCTGTTAACAGAACAGAGACAGAAAAAGACCATCCATCCAGTGCCATGAAAATGATTCAGGGTGAGCATTAGTTAAAAATAATAGTAATAACAAATGCGATGAAAATACGAGCAATTCACAGTATGAACGCTGCCTCCAAAAATAAGGGGATTGCCAAAATATGTAAAGTGATTTGTGTCTGTTGTCTCACTCAAGCCTGTGGGGATGTTTAAGAGGAAATTGTGTCTTGAATTGGCAAACCAACAACTCCATTTCCCAGCTTAAAACAAAAATTAAGAATCTGGCTATTGATATCTAATGCTTAAAGACCAATTTCCTGATGCTAAATATGTGTTCAGAGGCTTAATCCCCACCGAAATCACATTACCAAAGTTCATCTCAAAGTGTCTCCTTAACTTACAGTTTTGATAGTGCAAAAAAAAACAACCTTGGGAAATGTATGGACAGACACTTGAAACACTTAGAAATTGTTTAAAAGAAATGCTTGGCTTTTACTGGAATTCAGCTTGTTCTTATAAATGAGATTCACCAGAGGGCTTAATGCTATTACACTTCAAGAGTGAAGTAAGAAAGGACGTGGAAGTCTGTATGGTGTGTATCAATGACCAAGGCAAGGATTGTATTGGTGTGCTTTCTCCAGTGTCCTGAGGAACAGGAGCTGAAGTGGTCTGAAGAACTCCATGGGAGGGAGCCACACCTTAACCGCATGCGGTGCAATACAAGGCAGGATGGAAGAGCCTTCCTCCAAATCATCCATCCCAGAACAAGTCAGAACATCTATTATTTGTATACCCATCCTCATGAGATGCATGATACCTCCACAGAGAGCTGGTATTACAAAAGAAACTCCTCTCCAGTCACAGTTATGTATACTGACATCACACCTGGATATTTCAGGAATAGAGGGAATTGGCGTGCTGTAGTGTTGGCCAGTTGGCAAACAAACTTGGAAATATCTGCACCACCAGGGCTCTAAGCCACATGTACCACTAACTGGAGTGGACACACATGGACAAAAAAAGTTCTTCCTTTGAGCCTAGTAAAAAACCGTAGCATTTCTCTAAGCTTCGTGGGATACTATAAAACTAACAATCAGCATTTTTATCAGCTGAAGTCTTTCCCCCACATATGAAGAAAAGTGAAATCAGACAACTGGTCATGCAAGGCACAAGGGCAAAGACCAAACCAGGATGCCTTCTGCTGCCCAGCAGAACATGAATAATAAGATACTAATGAAGTTAAGTGCCATGTTTATTTTCCCATTGTGAAGTGACCCTTGCCCATGAAAAACTGTCTGTCTTTAAATAAAGCACCTTTCAAAAAAGTTCATTACAAAACCATCTGAGCACTCCTGACAGTCAAGCTGGTGTGTGAGACAATGTCAAATTATTCGTCATGAATAAATTACCAGATGAATATAGTCTCCCTTTTTTCTCTCTTCTTCTTTTTTTTTTTTTTTTGCATCATTTGCTCATGTGTTAAATGAACTCCAGTGAATTTGCTGATTCTCATTGAGTAAGTAACCCACACAAAATTTTTTTGGAGGTGTATTACTGGAGTACTTTGAGGCTGTGGGTGGAATAAGGGTCTCAGCAAAGGACTGTATAAAAACTATCAACAGAGAATGGTAACAAAGCCCTAGCCCTACTAAACCTATAAACTAAATTTCCAAGACAATAAAACCATGTCAGGAAGGGAACTGTAAGGTGAGCATTACTTTTCGCTGAGTCAGTGACTAAATCAAAACTAGATTCAGGACTTCTGGAAGCTGCTAGGCGAATAATAAAGGGTAGGAGCAAATTAGGGATGATAAAAATAGGAGGTGAGTAAAGAACACATGGAAGACTTACGCTAGTGTTTGAGGACCAGCAGTGAACAGAAAATCAGGGTGCAGCTAGGTTATACTATCTGATTTTCATCCTTCAGATGTTTTTGCAAATTCCAATGAGGTGTTGCTCACAGTGGGTATAAGATTTTTTATCTTTGCATCTTTTTTACTGAAAGAGGATAAGAGGATACATAAGAGGATGAAGAAACATGAAAAGTGTGCAATTAGTGGATAAAAAAAGAATATCTGCAAAAATTGTGGCAAATACACCAGACTTCAGTATTCACAAAAATGCAGTAGCAAGAAAGATGTGAAGAGCATCAGATACAAAAAGAATTGCATACATGCCCCAAAGCTGCCGTTCAAGCAATTTTCACTATATCCTCTTCACAGCATTTGGCTTGTTGGCTCTGAGTTTTTCTGTTTCTATTTGTTTTCCTTAAATGAGCAATTAGTCAAATCTGAGTTAATGAAGCTTGCTTAGTCACCCAAGGTCTGTAAAACTTTGCCAGGAGTCAGCATCTTTGCAACCTTTGAGATTGAGGGAGTCTGGCATGACAGGCTTTGCTGACTGGCTTCTCCCATCATCCGAGATCCCATTTATCAGCTCATTTCAGGCGTCTTTTGAAATGCAGGAGAGATGAAGAGGAAAGACATTGTCCTGTCAGGGTAGTTCATATCAGTTCCTTCAGACTAAAGATTGAAAGACTTAATCATCTCTATTTGAGGTGACAGTGAAATATCATACTCTTGAATCAATAATAATCGGGGGGATAGATTAAGAGTGTGTCTGAGAAAGGGCTGTTGCTCTCTCTCTATGGCAGTTTGGAACCGGGGTTAAGTCCACAAGGAATTATGACAGGTCTGGGGTAGAAACTGAAAGTGCTGCTCTGATCAATAGGAGTTTGATGGCCTGGAACTCTTTCAGGGGAAAAAAACCTCTAACTTTTTCCTCCTATAAGCTCCAGTGCAGGACTGAGAGCCACTGCAGAGGGAATATTTTGAAGTGAAAAGGCAAATGTGGTGTCCTGCTCACAACAGCTATTGCCAGTCTTCAGCATGGAAAGGAATCTGCCAGGGAAAGAGGAAACCCACATCTGTGAGACTTCACAGACGTGCAGCAATCAGTTTGTCAGCAGAACTTCAATGATAGAGTTGTTATAAAGACAGCACAGAAGCATCTTTTGACAGGCGTGCTCTCAAATAAGGCAAAGGCTTAAGTCTGCCTTGATATCCAAGCCCAAGTCAGCATTAAACATTTTAATTAATATTTTCATTCAGATTCAAAACCAAAAAAATCTAAAAACCTGTCTTGGAGGAAAACGGACAATGAAAAAATACCTCCAAATTCTATGAATGTCTCTTCTCTCAGATGCTGGTAACATGGAGCAGTTGGTATTTCATACAGCAAATGTGACTGAACGATCAGTCCCCAGAACCAAATGCGTGGACCTCTACATAGGAATTAAGAACTAAATTCTCAGACTGAAAGCTATAGCAGATTCCTATTTTTAGTGCATTATTCATGGAGATGTACAACCAAGACACGTGGATTATAGGATTACATGCTCACATCCTCTCTCCTGGGGAGACAGAGTCTGAACTAAAGTTGATGTAATGTGCCACCTCCTCCTTTCCATTCCACCCTTCAGTCTCTCCATGTCTCCATCTGTTCCGAGGCCATATATTAAGTCAGCTTTTGTAGTGCCTCCTCTTGCATAAATCCTTTTACAAGTTGAAATGTATCTCAAGTAATCAATTAGCTTAAGCAAATTAACCATGTGGCCTTACACCTACCTTCTGCATTTACTCCTACCTCTCCATTTATCTCCTAACTTCTCATGAAACCAGTGTCTCTTTCTTGCTGTGAAATCACTGGTGTCCTGAAACAGTTTTAGAAATCCTACATCACAGGCCAGGATGAGGCAGGATGTAGTCAGGGACTCAAATCCTTTTTAGTGCTGTGAGAAGAACCTTTCTGCTTTGTAGGCCTAAACAAATCTGTGGTCTATCCTCAGTATCCAGCAGTTCAAATACCTCCATCACACACGTTAGCAGTTAATTAGGTTCAGGGCCAGATTCCAAAACCGTACCAAGTACTAAATGAACAGGGAAATTATTTTACTTTTTAATTCTGGGATATTTTCTTGCACATCAAGGAAGAGTTAAGGACTTGTGTTCTATGTTCTAAGGGCTAGTAAATTTGTACAAGAGTAAAGTTCTTCCCTTCTGATTTCTCCTTTGCTATGTACAGTGCCAAAGCAGCTCCCTTCTAGGATTCTCTCTCGCTGACTGGGATCATCTGTGCTGGACACCATGTAAAGAAGCAAGGTTTTGATGTAAAAAACACGCCTTTTGCCTCTTTTTGTAAACCAGAGGCATGGTGATTACAGATTAATCATAGGTTGTTAAATACACCAACTAACACCTGTAATGAGCAGTCGATCAATGTGCAATCTGCATTTTCAAGAAAAACAAGAGTCGTTGTCAGCCCTGTGGTAATTCATGGTAGAGGTTTCTTTTTCTTTTTTTTTTTTTTCTTCACGTTTTACCAGGGAATAGAAAGAAAACAAGCATAAGCTTCCAGCTTTATACTCAGAACAGTTCATTTTCCATCTCTCCTCTTTTACAGTCAGCTGAACCTAAGAGTTTAGCAAGGTCTCACATCCTGCCAGCACACTCTTTTCAATTATTTTGCAAAATAATGTCTAAAATCTGCAGGCTTCTCAATTTGCAGCGACTAATTTTTTCATTTCTAGGTTCAGATATCTAAAAGATATTTACCTAACACTGTCAAACAACCACAAATATTAGGAGCTGCGGGTCTCACAATAGCTAATTTATTGGTTATATGTCATCCTTATGGTCTATGCCATCCAGAAATACATCTTGGAGGGTAATCTGAATTTAACCTGATTTATACACACGGAGATAATTGCTGAAGAGGGATATAGTCCCTAATTCACTGGCTTTAGTTGTATACAGCAAGTGACTCTTTCCAGTACACTTTTTGGCAAATTTTGCTGTGGGAACCATTTCTAGAAACTCAGAGTATTTCTTATAGAAACTGTTCTCTAAAAACTGCAAGGGCTAAAGGGTGATGAGGTACTACAGCCATTGTAAGGGACCTTTGGGAAAGCACAAATCAAGCCTTTCTTCAGTCACCAGACACACGTATAACCATAAAACTGAGAAAACATTGTAAAATGTTACCCCATCAACCACGAACGCAAAGTTAGAAGAGTTCTTTCACAAGTCAGCTCCTTCAGATTCACTGGTTTTGACTTTTATTTATTTCTTTGTTTGTTATCCTGTCGCAGCTGGATACAAACCTCGTAGTTAAAGCATTCTCTGGGGCAGCAGTACCAAAAATAATTAACTGAGCGAAGCTGCTATCCAGTGGAGAGGAGATGGATAGCGAAGCATTCTGCTTGCCTGCTAAGCACCCTCTGAGGCTGGGATAACAGCAGCAAGACTAAACTGGCCTATTCTCCAGCGGCAGGTGTTTGCAGAGCTTTTGAGAGGTCTGGGAAATGAAATGTGTTTTCTGAGTGCCCACAATGAAATCATATAAAAGAAGGGCTCTTATCATACTGTCATCCTATATCACACTAGGTTTGGAAATGGAGCATTTCTCTTGTGCCTCCAGAACAATATTTTTCTGATGCATCTTATATTTTAAAATGCAATCCCTAATCATAGCTTTGCATAAGAAGTAAATCTCCAAAATACATACACAGTGAAATTTAAAAATGTCGAGCCAACAGTGCCCCAAATTCTGATATAAGCAGACTGTAGAGCTGACTAATGCATAGCTCTACCCTCTCATCAAGGCATAGGAAACGCGGCTGTCATGCAACTGTTTTTCTCCCACCTCACAGGACACTCCAGCCCATCCTCCAAAAAAAAACCCAACCCAAACAGCTAAGGGGCAACACAGAGCAGGCTCCCAGACCCCAGATGAAGAGAAGTGAGGGAAGGTGGTGGCAGCCCTGGTGTAGTTGCTCTGCTAGGTCCCATCTGAACTGTGGGATTGGGACCTCTCTGTTAAAAAAAGCCTACTTGCAGCAGCTGGAAACAAAGATGGTTTGAGAAAGAAAAGAGTTTTCTTTTTTCTGGGACCTGCTCTCAGATCTCCTGGTTTTATCTGTTCTACCCAAAGAAAGAATCATTGTTGATATACCGTGAAATGCAGATGAATGATAGAGGTTTGTCCATAATCCCCAATAAGGATGAGTTACTTTCTGGCATTAAGTGATAATTACACTAAACCATAAAAGCTTTAGCCCCTGTTTTCTCAGTATACTACCTTTGATTATTTCATTTTCACTTCTGAATCACAAACCTATCATCATCCTAGCACAGTGCTAGGCTCTAATCCAGCGTCTCATTTCTAGCAGCAGCAAGAAACAGAGGAAGATGCAAAATCTCAGCCACAAGCTCCTCTGAGCTCTTCCTCCAGAGGTTTGCACTGAGCCCTAAGAGCTATGGAGGAGTCTGCCTGAAGCCTAATAATTTATAATACTGCCTACACACTGTTTTTATTATGATTATATCCTGAATATTTTTATTTGTATCTATTCACAATTCATGGCAAAAGTTCTTAAGTTCTTTCTTGGTTTTGAGATTTGTGTTGAGGACTTTTAAATATCAAAAGGCTCAGAAATTTAAAGACAGTTCTGGCAATCTTGGCAGACCTAGTAAATCTGAGAAAGAAAATTAGAGTTTTACACTTCCTTTTTCCTTTCCCTCCTCTTTACTGGAGAAGGAGGAAAGAGGATGAAAGATAAAGATTTCTTGTTGTTGGAGCTTCCTTTGAGGTAGCTAATTCACACATTTGAAGGAAAATTGAAAGTTTAAACAGTTTGCTACAGCAAACCTTTGCCTCCCTCCTTTTCCCTCAAGTAGGAAATCTGGAAATACAATCACAGAAAATGCTTACTGAAGCTTTCAAAAGGTAGAGGAGGTCTTGTGGTGAGAAACAAACAGTTTATGACACTGTTTGAAGCCTCACTGGAAAGCACGCCTGCCTTTGCTGGGTAGATAAAGGTTTTAAAACGCCTGTATTAGCATGGCAGCTAGAGCCTCATATGAAAACCACCCATGTCTTTTCATGAGCATATCTGCTTCTTGCACAGAGAGGAAATAAAATAGAGGGGCACTAAGCCACAGGAGAATGCAAGGTGGTTAATGAAGGATATGCTAAGGAGAAAACACGCACAAACATACCACTGAAATGACTCAGGATATGTAACCTTCCTTACTTCCAGCTTCCATAACAGCTAAACGTGCCAGAATCCACAATGTCCCCATCCTCACCACACCCTGGAAATTGCAATGATTTTTCAAAAGGGTTAAATCACAGCAGGGAACTGTAGGCAGTCCCTTGAATCCTAAGCTTATTTTTTCTCCTGTACCAGTCAGTCATTTTGTAAGCTCTGATTTATTCCTATTAGAAAAACAAAACACAGCATAAGAAAGCCCAAACCAAGCATTCATCTCATATTGATCCAAATACTTTCACTTAACTCATAATTTCACTCCTTCAGAGAAAAGGCACTGCTGTCCAGGCTTCAGATAAAACGCTCCAAAAGATGTATTCTAAACATATATTCTAGAACTTGTCATATGCCTCCGCCTCTTCTATTTGGAGAAAATGGAAAAAGCAAAAAAGGTAATGGAAGAGGAGCCGAGTATTTCAGAAATTTGTATTCTGCTCTGCAAACCCAAGGGAATTCAACAATTCAGCTAAAAATGGGGTAGTCATTTGTTTTTGGTGTTCTTCATTTGCAAATCTCTGGAATATTTTGAGCTTTAACCATATCACTAAAAGGAGACATTTTCTGCATTGTGATCACTGGATCACAAGGGCATCATCTACACTTGGACAACGGCTTTTCATGATGGAAGACTCTAACCAGTATCATCACCTAAAATACGCATGTGCTCTTAGGTGAGGGTGCACAACACACTATTATAGTCATGATTTCAGGTAATCACCATACATATTATTTTACTTCCAACATTATGCCAGAAAATTATAATAGAAAGGTGTTCACAACATCTGACACTGTATTTAGAGACTTGAAGGCTGCAGGGAGGCAGAACCTCCATCACCATTAACGGAAGTTTAAAAGCTTCCCATGAAGTATGTGTCTTTAGTGAGCTGAAGATTATTAGGATTAATAATCATCTATTCTGGAATTTTCCCCCGCCCTTTTTTTAAAAAAAATTACTCAAATGCCTGACTAATTTCTTCACTGAACTTTCAATTTCACGGATAACTCAAAAGTATACACATTGATTGTTAATAATGATAGATCACTATGCAAAAAGAAAGAGAACGGGAAACTGAGAATTCAAAGTTATTAATTCCTAAAACAAAGCACTGAATAAAGAGTAATAGGTTCCAAAAAGATAAAGCAAAAAACCCCAAACCCTATGGAGTCCTTTAAGCCTTGGTGGAGTCCTTGAAAAATAAAAATAAAAGATACAAAGTACAGTCACATTCTTTGGATTATGTTAACTAAATCATGATTCCTTGTTTGAATCTGAAAATATATTTGAAATGGAACATTAATTTCTCTAATGAAATAATGGAAAGAAATGGAAACAATATTAAAGTGAATAATATTTTCTTCTGACCACACAGGTACATTTCCTTATTTTCTTTTATACTTATTCCTATAAAAAACACAAACTTTCCGCAAAGAAAGCCAAAACTAGCAGTTCCTTGAAGTGACTGGGAAGGGAGGGTACAATGAGAAGAAGAATATCCTGGTGATACTGTATTCAATACTAAATCCAAAATTTACTGGAAGAGGATTTCCAGCGCTCCTCACTTACAGGAACTACTCTAAGAAAAAAAGAATTTAGAGTGAGTTGATTTTATTGGAGTCTTTTCCAGTGCATTACACTGTAATAGAATGCTCATTCATTTACAGAGTAACGCATTTCCTGGGCTCAGTTTCAAAGGAGGTCGTGCTTCCAATAATTAAATTGTGTACAGAAGGCAGTCCCTTAAATTCCACACTGTTAATTTTATGCAAAACAGAACCCTATTGATTTCCTGCACTTTCCCAGCCCTCAGCTAAAGTTACACGCACTCCATCCAGAATATGAAACAGATTTTTCCATTAACTGGAAGTCTAAAGAAGAGTGCATGATGTTTGAGCCTACAATAAGCCCATGTATTAGAAGGAGCAAGGATAAAATAGGAATGGGGCAGTTTGCTGCAGAACTTATGCTTTCAGCCACAGAGTTTATTTGGTAATCTACTTGGGAATTGACCCTGGCATGTTTCTTTTAACTCAGCCTAAGCCATTCCCCCATGGTGTTCAGCAATTCTAACAATACCAAATACAAGTCTTCATTCTTTCTTCCCGCATGGAACTTTCAATGAGCTCCAGCGCTGTTTCTTCTAACACCTCTCTCGATAATATGTTGTCACAACAATTAGAATGAAGTGCCCCTACACAAATGGCCAGTTGAAGAACATGCAAGATCACAGAATGACGGAACAGTTTGGGTTGGAAGGGACCTTAAAGATCATGTAGTTCCAACTCCCCTGCCATGGGTCCCCTCCAACACCTCCCACTAGACGAGGCTGCTCAAAGCCACATTTAACTTGGCCTTGAACACCTCCAGGGATGGGGCTTCTCTGGGCAACCTGTTCCAGTGCCTCACCACCCTTACAGTAAATCTTCCCTCTTTCAGTTTGAGGCTGTTACCCCATGTCCTATCATTCCAATCCCTGATAAAGAGTCGCTCCCCATCCTTCCTTTAGGCCCCCTTTAGGTACTGGGAGGGGCTATAAGGTCTTCTCGGAGCCCTCTCTTCTCCAGGCTGAACAACCCCAACTCTCTCAGCCTGTCAACAAGATTAAAAGAAACAAGCCCACTGGCTGCAGCAGCCTCCTGAACCTTCAGGACTGCACACCCTATTGTGACCTGTGCTTTGGGTCTGTACCTCATTCTGTAACCTGCCAAGGCAATGCAAAAACCAATGCAAGAAAAACAGGTTACCCTGCATCCATCCCCCTGCAGGGTTCAGCTCCTGGTCAGTGACGATGGAGCCTGTTCGCAGAGTAAAGTCCACTCAAGTCAAGGGAAATACTTCAGTTATTTGAAGTGGGTTGTAGACTGGAGTTATAATAGAAGCATCCTTTCTCAGTGTTATTGCAATGTGAATGCAGACCCATTGCAGCAATCATCAGCAGTGTCCTTACTAATTGCAATTATTTAAAACTATTGAAATGCATCACCCTATGGAAGTAATTTCTCTTCTCTTTTAGGAAATCATTTATTTGTAAATCATTCATGGGGTGTCTCTGTGTTGCAAACATCACAAATGAGTTCTGTTTCTCATAATACAGTCATCTGAAGCTATTCAAAATGGAAAATAAAACTTTAAGGTTAGAAGAACCAATGTACTTCTCTCCTTCCTTCCTGCAAACTCAAACAGATGTGAGCAGGAAAGAATACTGAAATATTTTTTTAAAAACACTTATTTTCCTTCTAAGGAAAGTACAAGGTATTTGTTCAGTTATACACCAACTTCCTGAGAGGTTGCACATGCTTCATAAGAGGTTACCTTTGCTGACAGAGCTGTAATGCAACAAATTTGCTAAATCAGATTTCAGGCATTTCAAATGGAAAACCTTTTGAGACTGTCCAACTTCTGTAGCAATTCAGAAATGACGCCATGAACAGATCTGCTTTCTAATGACGAAGACAGGGGCCTATGCCATTTACACATACATAAATCTGACTGAAAAAGTGTCTTAAATCACATACTGTTTTATGGGTATGTTTAAGAATTAAGATAGTTCAGCTGCCATGAAATAACCCATTAGCTGACTTGGGTGGGACACATTCTCAGTGTCAAGTAAAAGCTGTTCTTTTACCAATCTCAAGTTAAAAGACAAGAAGCAGAGATTTTATTGTGTCTTTTTTGTTGTTGGGTTTTGGGTTTTTTTAAGGGTAGCTATAAAAACCCTAGACATGCTGTCTCCCTGGAATATCTGATGATATAGCAAGGACTGGATGTACAATCCTACATTTGACTCTGTCTTTGAGAAAAAGTTGTGGTTTTTTCCTCATGGGCTGATTAGAGTGATACCATTATACTTCAAATCCAATCTGTATGATGAGTGTCAGCAGAAAGACTTGTTTAACTTATCAAAATCTATTTAGGCTACCCAGAAGTGACTTGACTACAATGCATAAATATATTCAGAGGGAGAAGATATCAAGTGGTAAATTACTATTCAATATATCATAAAGGCACAGTAACAACCACTGGATGAATGATAAAGCCTGACTCATTCCAATCAAACTAAAGGTACTAATTATTTAATGACTGCAAAGGAAACTGCTGGCATAGGCTGGCTAGGGAGTTTGTAGCAATCACCTTTGTAGAGATTAATAAGGATTCATTGGACCAACATCCAGCAGGAATTGCTTAGGAGGATGTGTTTCTGCCTTGGGGCAGGAAAGTGGGTTTGTATTACCTTCCTGACATCCCTTCCAGCCCTCCTTGCTGTTACGAAATCAGCAGAGAAAGCTACAGGACTCCCAGTAATGGTAATGGCCAGCAGGATGCAGAAGCTCAGAGCAGCATGCCTGCTCACCTCAAAATCCACTAAATCTGGGTAACTGGAATAAGATCAGTGCTAGCCCCTTTGAGCTCGCTTGCCAGCAGGATTTGATAAATAACAGGAAAGATCAAATTAAAAATTAAATTAAAAAATGGGAGATGTTTTTAAGACAGTGGCAACTGCAAGACAAGGCTGGAGAATCAGTGCCCTTGGATTTCCTTCTGCTGCTGGGCCTGGGGGAGTATCTCTAGAAAGCTGAATTTCAGGAATTGAGCTTGAACTTACAGCTCCTGTTCATTTCTCTAAACAAAAATCAGGCTGATCAATAGGAAGTGGCTACTCCTACTTTGACAAGCCCTACCTGAAGCACAGTCTGCTGTAGCAAAAGTGCTGGGACAGTTGGTATGCAAAACTTGCATCTTCTATAAGAAGAAAGCAGATTGTTGCTCATGGCCACTGTGAAGTGTACCTGGGTCCTATGTAAAATGGCAGTTCAGACATAAAGGTAAGCTTCAGTATACATTTCAGCCCCAAATACACATTCTACCTCTTCAACAGTCCATGACCAGAAAATAATACTACAGGTGACTGCACTCACCCACCATCCATCTCGACCTCCATTTGACAAGCCCAGCCACTTACAGATCCTTTCACAGCAGTCACCATAAATCCATCCCACTGGGAAAGGAGGAATAAATCACATAGTCTCATTTCTTCCCATTCAAATATTCATTTGCATTATTTATAGATAATGAGATATCACAGCCTTCTTTCCTCCTCTCCTTGTACATGCTGTCCTGTCAAAATTGGCGCTGCTCTGGCTAGTGCTCTTCATTTACTGCACTGGAGCTGAAGACCAACATTTCTCCTTTCAGTCTGCATTCTCTAGGGTGAAGACTTGAATATGGAAAATGAAAGAATCACTAGTCATAACCTTAAAATGGGATTAATTTCATCTGTACTTAAAATACAGAGAAATCTTTTGCAATGCTGGGAGTGAGATTACTGATCCTGATGAGACGTCAGTCAAAACCACAGCTCAAAATGCTCTGTCTCCTTCAGCGTCTCGTACAGCTCTGCTGTGCATTGCAAGCTCTTGGCTAAGCTGAATAAAAAAATAAATAGAGAGAGAAAAAGAAAAAAAACCCTGTGCTTTGAAAACCCACAGAACAGCATTGTAAGCATTACTGGAAAAGGGTAGAATTGCAGAAAAAGGGCTGCTGATACTTTAGATACTGGAACAGATTTTCTGAGCAGGGAGTGTATGTGGAGTTCTGAGCTCCACTGGAAAAGTCTCATCCGTGTTTGTCCATGTTTACTGGGATCTCACTGTCCTGTTACGCATCTGCATTGTTCCTTTAAACCTCAGGTCACTTTTTTGATACAGGCAAGCAACATCTAATTTGATCCACAGAGAGCAGAATTATAGCAAGGTGCATAGACTTCAAATTTCAAGGCAGAGTCAAGAGTTGATCCAAGGTATATCACAACTGAGCTCACAGCCAGTCACTAGTCCCATCTTTGAACCCTTGATAAATAACAAATTTTGAAATCTTCAAAATATCTGACCCCAGAGGAAGAAACGGAATTGAAAGTCCACTCCTAAACTTTGAAGAAAAAAAAAAGAAAAAAAAGAACAACACACAAACCCCTAGAAGTGATATGTGAGGTTATTTACCAAGTCTCTGACTTCAGGGAAAAAGATACAGAGAAAATACAGCTGGTCAAATATTGCAAACCTGGAAATCTAGATTGAAAGTACTAGATTGTACCTTGTCTGATTAGCATGTGATACTCCTAATTTTAATTCCTGATTCCAGGTTCTTAACAGAAGTGGTTTCAATCTTTTTCATAATGTGCCAATCTCTCATCATGCTAGATGTTTCAAAGTCTTACCTAGCTTCCAGCAACAGTATACCACTACTAATAGTGAGACGTGGGCGAAACTCCTTTCTACTGTCATTACTCATGCACAAGAAGTAAAACTGTGCTTTCAAGAACTGTGTGTGTCAGTAAAAACTCAAGTCACAGGGGTACCAGCCAAGAGGAAGCTGAAGCGGGATGCTCAGGTGCAGAATTAAATTCATTTTAAAAAGGCTGAGCAAGTATTTCAGGGAATAGTTTTATGAATTTATCCAGACTTTACAAAGACTGTCAAGATTTGCAGCAGAATCTAGTTTGAAAATAATGAACCGAAATACCAGCCCTGCCTAAAGTGTTCTCCTAAAGCCCCTTATGCAATAGCTTCCTCCAGGCTTCTCACTTGTCTCCCAACAGCTGCAGAAAACATTCTGTATAAAAAGTGTATAAATGGGCAGGATCCATGACTTGCAGAGATTAGGAATTACTTTTTTAAAGCCTTGTAACCCTCCACATTCATTGCAAAGCATATGAAAAAATAACATTCCTTGCAATGATTCTGCTACTGCTCCTGAAAAACATCTTTCCTGATCACTGACATGGCAGATATGCAGCTGACATCTGCTCAGCAGTTTAGGATTGCTTTGCTGACACATAAAATTGAGTTTCACTGTGAAATCAAGATGATATCATTGGCTATTATAATAAGTTGTTAAAGCCTGTGGTAACACTTTTCCGTCTTTTTCAATCAAGTGGTTATCTTTTTGCTCTCCTCGCTCCCTCCCAGTCACTAGTTGTGAGTTTATCTTCTCAACAAAACACTCATAGAAAAAGTATTTTTGTTGTGTTTTTAAACTGCTGTTGCTTTCAATAAAACTAATTAACATCTTGCAGTAAACCAGTTCCCTGGGTCTCCTTAGATTTCAAATGAAGCTGACCTATGCACAACAGGGTCTTCACTTTAGATTGAACGCACTTATTAGCATCTTCTAATAAACGAGACTACTGGGTGGTGCTGCTCATTCCGCCTCCCCGAGGTGCTGCAGGGGAGGAGGGTGGAATTGGGACAATTATTTGATTTAAGCATGCCCCATACCTGTGCTCTTTTTTCCCCATGCAGCAACAATTAAAAGCTGAGAAAGACTGAGGGAAAGTAACTGCGAGGCTTAGAGCTCTGTGATGTTCCTGCTCAAAACCTGGGCTGAACTACAGAGGTACTGGTGAGCAGCATGAAGTCCCGCAGCATCCCCCTACCCCAGGCACACACATGCCTTGAGGATGGCAGTTTTTACCCTCGATTCCATACTGTCACGGGCCAACATGCTCTCATAGGGCAAAGAAGGAGCTGAGAGGAGAGTTGTTCTTGCATTACACCAACTCAAGGCTGTACATAGCCCATCATTACATGGAAACTCAGATGAAGGGGAACCAATTAAGCTGCCTGTCAGTTAATACAATCAGAGTTCAGCCCTCTTTAGACCTCCTAAAAGAGAAGAGAAGTTGATGAGGCAGGATTTCTCAAGCTTAATTTTTCTTCAGCATAGTCAATACAGCCAGATTCCCGAGTAAAGAAAACACTCCCACACAGCATTTCTAAAGGTGCTAATCTTCTGCCTCTACGGATAAGCCAGGTTACTTGAGAAATTAATGAGACATTATTAACACCAGAAACACCCAAAGCCTTTTCAGGTGAGGCAGGAGTGTGGAGACCCCTGAAGCTTCGGCAGTAAGGGTTACTGAATGGGCTTTTGCAGTGGAAAAGCGAAGCTCAGAGCAAGGGCAACTGTATACCAGTGGAAAACCAATTACAGTCTATTAATTTATCTATTCTGTAAGAGATTTGCGTAACCCCAGAGAAAGCATTTGTAAGTCTATCACTTAGGAGCTGGTCAGAAGAGGGACAGAGAACTTTTCTGAACAGCTGGGGGTGGGATGGGGGGAAATTAAGAAAAATCCCCTCACTACCTCCTCTAAACACTAGCTGTTTACTCCTTGCTGGCCTTTGTGCTACTCCCTCTATGCGGACCTAAAAGCTGATCTGGGCAGATTCCTTGTTTCTACAGCCTGTCCAACTCAAAGAAGACCCCTAAGAAAAGATCTCATCTATAAACTCTCATTTGATGAAAATGTACTTCCATCTTTCTAACCTAAATGCCAGCAGCAGCACTTCTTTCTCCTGAGAGCTCTCCATGCAATCCCTATTAAATTAAACCAGAAAAATGCTCACTCATTCCTTTTTAAAGTAGCAGATTACCCATAATCCCCTCCCTAGGAATTCAAATTTTCTGTTCCTCAGAAAAGGGCTCAGTCAAGTCATATTTAAAAAGAGACCACTTAGAGACCTGCCAAGAAGGATTAAAAAGTAAATAAAAGTAAACTAGTAAAAATGTCTCCTTTAATTTCCTCAGTGATGAGAACAAGGCTTGTGCAAGATGGGTACCCAGTGACTAAACTACATTTCCCAAGAGGCTGTGGGCCTCAGATCAAATTTCACATCCAATTTCTTGCTATAAAAAGCTTTGTGGTCAGATGAAGCTTTTTAAGATGATTCATGAAGGTGGTGATGTCATTTTGTATATTGTTATCATTACTTAGGTGAGTAAAAGACAGTAGCTTCTAAGAAGTTGCTTTTTTTTGGGGGGGTGACTATGTATTAGTATTTGGGTTTTTTCTGTAGTTGATAATTTAGCTTTTTATTTCAAAAGTTTTTCATTCTAATTTACAAGAGATAATTTCAAGTTAAATCTTTATGTTAGTGTGAGTGAAATTTTTTCTTGTTTAGTAGTATAGGGTTTGAATTATACTGAAATTCACAGTTATGCTCTGGTACAAAGGAGTCAGGTAGCAAAACTTGCATTCCAAGAAGAAAAATCTTCAAGCTATTTACAAACTAACGTGGGTACCTCTCTTGCTTCTGGCTGCTGATCAAATTATGGTCTGGGTTAGCTAAGAATTTGACAGAGTCTACTTGTAAATATAGT
The DNA here is from genome assembly GCA_013400135.1 of Rhinoptilus africanus. Taxonomy (NCBI): domain Eukaryota; kingdom Metazoa; phylum Chordata; class Aves; order Charadriiformes; family Glareolidae; genus Rhinoptilus; species Rhinoptilus africanus. Next base: position 35,550 of record VXBO01009787.1, on the reverse strand, counting down.
TAGCATCTGTAGTTGAAGAACCCTACCAGATTCATTAAATGGTCTAACCAAAGGAGGAAGAAAACTGAAGCTAGATAGAAAGGCTTTTAATTAACATCAGAGTATTATCTTTTCCATAAGATACGTGCAAGGAGCTTGTTTGTTTTTCATGTTCCAGTAATGTTTAGGTTATGCCCACTATAACTATTGTGGAGTGTTGCTTGTTTGGTTTTCGTTTGTTTTTTTCTGGAGAGTGAAGGTGGGGAATTTTTTATGAACAACGGCCAGTTTCTCTGCATTTGGTTTTAGTGCATGGAAGAAAAAAAATGGCATTAAAAGTCTTTGGGACTAGGCTTATCTTCTCAATGATGCTTTGGTGCTCACAGAATCAAATATTAATACTCGGAGCTTTTAGGCCCTATATACTAAGGTAGATGATATCTTGAAATCACACTACTTAACTTCCTCCCTTGAAGTGCAAAAGTCTCTTTTTGTATCATAGAGAAATTTACTATTACAACTGATAAAAAAAATGCAAGCACACAATTAGAGTTCATTTTCACCGAAGGCTTCATAACAGCAATCTACCTCCTATGTTCCTTATTGTTTAACAAGGCACCTGCTGGGAGATTTTATATGTGGAGGTTAGGTATATTTAGAAGTATAGTCTGATTTAAATACGTGTTGTTGTGATGTGTTCTCCTCAATTATAAATGCAAAACTCTGATATAAAAACACAGCTCCTCCTAAAGAACTAATATCTAGGCTTTAATTTAACTACTAAGCACTTCCAAATATACACGCTTAATTAAAACATCAAGGAAACCTCTTGTAGACTGCAAACAAGGATCCTCTACATGTCTGCCCCCAAATGCCCCTTTCTACCTTTGAAAGTTATTTCTCTGGGTAAGAAGGCAAGCATTTTAGTGCTGCTGGTTTTACCCGTCCAAGTGGAACTAACAAGGGGGATATTTTACTCTTTCTGCAAGGATGGAAGGTGCAGCTGCTTCTAACCTCGTTGCTCCTATAGCTCTGAAGAAATGAGGGAGCAGAGAGGGACTCCCAGATGTGGCAGCCACTCTGCCACTGTGGCTCTGGTGTGCCCTGGGCGAGCAGCTGGGGCTGGGGGAGACGCGCTTACGTGAGCCAGAGCAGTGCAGGGGCATATGCTGTCAGGAATGAATGCTAATTGGCCTGGCATCGACAGCCCAATAAAGCTGATTGGTTTTTAATTTCTTGGCACTGGGAGTCCAGCCCTGTGCTGCACAAATTGAGCAACATTACCCGGGTATCGCTCAGGCTTTTTAGTGACGCTGGTGGCTCTTCTGCGCGGGGGGATCTCTACCCACGCTCCCCTTTTCTCCATCGTTACCTCCCTTCCAGCACCCGTCTGTCCTGGCACGTCGGTGATGTCTCAGGAGCCGGTGGTTATTTTTGCTGGGAGCTGGGCTCTTGTAGAGAACAGGACGGCAAGTTGGGCATCACTTCTTCTTTTCTGCCTCTTTGGGGCTTTGCTCATCCCTTCAGCTTATGGCATTTCCAACCAAGTGTTTGTTGTAGGAATTGTTGGATAAAGGAAATGCTATATGGGCAACAAATGGGAGAAAGGCAAGTTCAGGGAGAGACTAGCCATTGCTTACTGTTCCAGTTATAGTAAGAGCAAAGAAATATTCAGGAGGTGGAGCTCACAACATGCAGACAGTAGTAAGAAAGGATGGCAAACTCCAGTATTGCCTTTCAGTGAGATAACTAATAATACAGGCAAGTTGTCCTTTCCATCTGTCTTCTGACTAGTTTGTTAAAACACTGCAGGTGGGGAGAACATAACATCCTGTCTACACAGCACCTTGCCCTGGGTTAGCACGATGTAAATCTTTTTATGTAAAGCTGACAGAGAAATAGAGCTGCATGTCTACAGTTAACACCTGCTTGGAGGTTAGCTTAATTCTAAGTTATGATAAACTCTACTTACTCTACTTAGCTCAGTTAAATGTGGAGAAAGAGTTACGGAGTCACCTTAAGGCATTTAGAAACATTGCCAGGAAACTAAAAGTCACCTTCTCTGCTGCACATTGAAACTTTGGTGAGTGTTGTGGAAAATAAGGCACCATTTATTAAGCGTGGGTTTTCTTTCTTTCCCTTTTCCTTTCCTCTCTCCATTCTGCTGTCTAAGCAGCTAATGTCATTTACATTTCTCCATTGGAGAAATATGAATTAATATTATTTTTATTGTTTGAACACCGTTTAAAACTCAGAATCAGTTGTAGGAGTGGGTAGCTGTATATAAAGCTAGCAGAAAGGGCTGGCATGACTAGGTAGGACCACTAGGCAAGCGTGTCTGTCTCTGACAGTTCTTAATACCTTACTAACTTGCCTAAATCAGGAACATGTATTTTACCTTTTCTTGAGATTCAGTTCTGCTCGGTGAACTTGTATCTCATAAATTTGTCAGATGTTTTAAATTAGTGATCTTCAGCTTTTGCTGATTTCACTTACAGACTACTGAAAGCTTCCTAAAGAAGGCACGGACTGCTGTACTGGGACTGGAGGCATTATGGACAATAGGTATGTTCCTGTTGACTTATTTCTAGCATACCCTCAGAATTTGTGCAGGGATTTCAAAGAGTTACCAGGGTATAGGTAAAAACACAGTCCCTAATGCTGTAGCAGAGGTATTCAGAGTACTCAGCGTTTTGTAGGCATCAGCAACTACAAAAACAAGTCATATAAGAAAAGTGGAATCGTGTGAATCTGTTTTGGTCGTTTCTAGGTGACCACTTGAGCTTTCCAATGACTGCCTACATCTCTAAGTATTTTAAAGTTCTGAGTTTAAAATCTAGAGGACTTTGTCTAAATTTTCTTAAGCTCTTGAGCTTTTGATGCCTGTGGAGATGGCAAAGATGTCAACGCAGCTTTTGTTCAGTTATAGCGTGTGGCCCTGAGATAATCCTTCTGAGCTGAAACACTTGCAGTGCTGCTGTGCGTTTTTAACATTCCTATGACTTCACTTTTAGAGCATTTCCATGACAATCTTTCTGTAAGTAGGGCTGAGGAAGAAGGAAAAAACAAAAAATCATAGGATAGTGTCATAGGATAAAGCAAATTGAAAGGGACCTTGGAAAGTCTCCAGTCCAACCTCCTTCTCCAAGCAGGGTCAGCTGTGGGGACAGGTGAGATTGCTCAGGGCTTTACCCAGATGGGTCTTCAAACCCCCAAAGGTGAAGGTTACACAAACACTCTGGGCAACCTGTTCCATGGTTTGTCCATCCTCAAAGTGAAGGAGGCTTTCTTTCCTTTCAGTCCGAACCACTTTTATTTCAATTTATGTCCATTGTTTCTTAGCCTTTCTCCAGTAGAGGGGAGCCTCCCCAACCTCCATGACCTTTCAAAAATGCTAATGGCTGGCTGGGGAATCGCTGTGGGGTGGCAGGGCAAAGCAGGAGCACAGGCACAGTCTGCACATCAGCAAATGTGCAGGCTGCATGGTGCTGGAGGGAACATGCCCTGTGCTCCCCCTGCCCTCCCTGGCATGCCCTGGGCAGGATGGCACTCAAGCATGGAGTGCCCCGCACCCCAGAGAAGCTCCCAGGGCAGCTGCAACTTGACAGGGCCCACAGCCACCACGGGCATTGCTGGAAAGAGTTCCTGCCCCAAGTGCCACATCTCCTGCCATGACCCAGCTCTGGACACCAAGCAAGGCAGCATGTCCCCAGCTTCTGCTCCGTCCTCATCTGGGGCTTTCCACTCCTGGTCTGGGGCCAACAGGGTACTCCTGGGACCAGTAGCTGAGCTGCAGGAGCCCAGCTTGCCCAGGACATTGCACCAGGGAGCCCCAAGACACTAGCCCAGGCAGGGGGGACCACGGGAGGGCACAGGCTGCAGTCTGCCTTCCCCTCCCCACGGCTTTCCTTGCCACCCAGAGATTGTACCCCACGTTGTGGGTTTTCAGGACCCGTAAGTGACATTTCCCCTAGAAGCAGGTTGCCTTGCATGAAAAGGTGGAGATTTATTGTGATAACCAGAAAGCAAGTTCTGCTGAGGCAAAACTCAAAGCAATTTTAGGCTTTTAGGGTAGCTCCCTGTGTGATTTTGTGTATCCTAAGTGAAAAGGCAAATGTTCCTGGGAGCAGAGCAGAATTTCTGACCTGCTGCAGTCTGTATGCACTGCAAACAGAACTGCCTGAGCCTCGCAGGAATATTTGAAACCTGTGTACAAATGGCAGTGAGGTGAGGCTACAGTAGCTATAAAATGTCTATTTTCGCATTTGGCCATCTCCCAAACAGAAATAGCAAAATCACTCATCCATTGCCAGGGTCAGGAATGGCTGTGCTGGTTAGCCTCAGCTTAAACCTTGTGAGTTTAATTTGGCTTTATAGCCGAATACAACCAGGCTGAGGTCAGCCAAGGCACTGGCTGGTTATGCAGGCAGGCTGTATCGTTTATAAAACTCACTGGAATCCAATTGCGATGACAGATGCCATGGAGTGCATCTGCCTGATCGTTCACCGCTGATAATATAGCTGGAGATAGCTCAGTGAGCCTCTTCATCATGAATTTCTATTTTCTTTTACGGTCTTAAATATTCTCACTGACTTTATCTTGAAAATTATATTGTACTTTTGTTTCTATTTTGTTGGGTTTTGAACACTGCTGTTTTTAAGGGGTTATTATTTTTCTCCTTTGCTAAGTTCGGCTCCTTGTTCCTTACCAAAGAAAGTATCACTAAATCAATAAATAAAAAACCATATTTTTTTTACCTTGTCATTCATATGACTTGGAAAAGTGGTAAGCTACAGATACTTTTGGTTTTTGTGTATGAACCTGTGATCAAAATCAATCACTTTCCTGAATTTTATTTTTTAAAATTTTTTTTACATTGCTTGCTTAAAAGAAAACACAAACATTTGTAGTTAGTAGATGTTGTGAAGCGGATAGCTAGCTGTGCAGTGATTTCCACCCCCACCCCGGCTTTTCATATTTTTATGTTTGGCATTACTTGAAAAAGGCATTCTTTTTACAGACAGTATTAAATTAGGATGTAACTTTTCTTTGCCTTTGCTAAACTCCCATTCCTAACCATATTAACTATAGATGCCTCCTTATGTTTATCAGATATTGTTCCTCCAGCTTTATGTCATCACTAACTTTGGTCTCTCTGAGAAACTTCTCTTCAGAGAAGCTGAGAAATATGATTACAGGGGCTTGGGTCAGTTTGACAAGCAGCAGGTTTACAATTGCTTTGCATCGGTGTGTTGGCTGCCCATGCTCAGTGGCAGAGCGACTCCTTGTGCAAACCTCCCCCAGCTTTCATTCACAGTCTGAGATAAGCAGATGTTTGGCAAGATGTTTAGCAGCTGAAATGATTGGTCTGTTCACATTCTTAATCCTACTTTACACTGCATGGCATGCTTTAGTTTGGGTTTCTTTTTTAGTTACGAAGAGAACAACTTCAGTGTCCCATTGTCTGACTACTCACGCTGGCAGCTTGTACGCAGCAGTAGGGTAGTGAACAATGGTCCATCAGAGCTACCGAGAGCAGGAAGCAATTTAAGATGTATTGGGTAATGAAGAGCAAATCTACTTTCCTCACCACAACTAGAATTTCGTGACAAATCTTCTGCAACAGCCCAGCAAAAGAAAGATCTTATGGAAGAGCAGAAATAGAAAACCTTCATTCATCAGCAGTGTCTCTTTGATAGCCTTTTTCATTTTTTCAGATTTCATCAGGTAAATGAATATAGTCCACATGCCAAGGTCAATGGTACACTTCTTCCTTGTAGTAGCTACAGAAGAATCATTATGTTTGTGTGGGTAAGCATTGGTCTCTGTCACATCAAATACCAAGGACACAGAGGTTTTTTTCTTAGATCTTACACATTATGTTTAGGGTCAGAGAAAGACAACATTGATTAGGTCTTAGGCTGAATCAATGCCATACAGGCTTGAAGAACAGTAAGTCTCATTATTCTAATTATGCACTTGAAGTGATGGGTTGTTTAAAAGAGTGATGGATAAGTTAGAAAGCAAACCAACAAGCAGGGTCTCTTTCATTTGTGAAAGCACTGGAAAAAAAGGAGAACAGAGATGAGAACATGCGGATTGGAAGGCATCAGATAAAATAATGTAATAATGATATGGGCTTATGTGTGTACTTGGCATAGATAATTAACTAATTCCAAAACATTTGATAGATAAATGATAGAATAATCAACAGGAAAAAGCATGATCTGTCATCTGAGAAACTGATTATATGTACATGAAAGAACTGATTGATGATTTAGATTGTCTGGACCTGATTGCCGGGTGTCTTGTTATGTTCTGAACTAATTCACGGATGAGTATCTGAACTCATCACTTATTGAACTGATTCACCTGGGTGGTGAATTTGCGCTTGAACTGTGGCTGTTGGTGGGAACCGACCAAGAGAAACAAGGGCTGATGGCTGAGATGCTGTGGAGTATTGTGCATTAATATTGGTTAATGGGTAAAGAGCTAGTTATGGAAAAATGAAGCGAGACACAGTGCTTGTAGTAAAGGCAAGGGGGGGTGAACCCTGCTGTGGAAGGAGCAGCTGCAAAACAAATCTGACCTGATCTTAGGATTCTTTCTGCCGCGCGCCTTACTAGTGAAGGCAAAGAGTCCTGCTTGGAGCACATCTGGAAAGTTATGTTTACTTGGCAGCCACGGAGGTATGATAGTTGAGGAATATGAAGGTGCAGTTACCTTATGTAAAGAATTCACAAGGCTGATAGAGTATCACCCATTGTATTTTTCTGGGGGATGGGGAAAGAAAAAGAATCTACGTAATCTTCCATTACAGTTTCTGATAGAAACATGGTTCTTTCAGCATAGAGGGGAAAACCACTCTTTGGTTTTTCATAACAAGCCAATAACATCCCTTTCTATACTGCATACCTTCCTGGTTTGAGGGAACAATGTTTTCTAGAATTATTATGACTACACTTGAAAAGTACATTATAAGCCACAATAGTTTTCCCACTGCATTCTGTTTTGTGTGTTTCCTGTTGTATTTTAATGTTTCTCTGAAATGAGCAAGCTGTATCTTTTCCTTTTTTCAGTGTACAAACAAGCATATTGTGTCAGGTCACTAAATACAATGTATTTACAGCAACCGTTATTAGCAAATCAGATTAAATGTGCCATGATGCTTCGATCCTTGGTTCAATCAAGCGCTTCAGATATTTTTTTGAAAAGCAGGAATAGATCTCAATGATGTAACTATTGAATCTTTCCCTAGAATTTTAAGGAAAAGCTCTTTTTTGGGGGTTCACTTTTTTTCTTTTCAAATCTTGGTAAAAAAAAAATAGGAATATTGTTTGGAGCTTCTGTACAAGCTCTTTCTTGTTCTTCCTTGCTGTCACTTCCGTATGGTTCATACATTTTAAGTAGTAGAATAAGAATATAAATCTCTGGATACGTGCTTTATTAGTATAGCCAAATAAATAAATGAATTGTCCTAAAAACTGAAAGTCCCCCTTGAGATTCACTGAGCCATTCACAGCCCAAGTTTGACAGGCAGTGATTTAGCCAAACCATCTATAACTTTTATTTGAAAAACAAGGACAATTAAAAATACGATGAGGCATTTTGGTCATGAATTATTCTGATCAGGAATGTAACTAGATTTTTATTCCAATGCCTAAATGAAATATCTCCCTGTATATCCAGTGAGTTTCATTACAGCTTCAGTTTTACTACCTCACTTTGAGAGATTTAATCCTTTTCTTGGAAATGCATTACTCCTCAGAAAGTACAAATAAAAATGAAATACAATAATATTTTGGGGGGGTTGAGGGGAGAATAACAGGAGAGAAGGAACCAACTTTTATACTTAAGATGAGTAAACCTTTATGTTTTTACTATGTTGTGATGGTCTTACCATTGTAGCAACCTTTCTGAAAACTCAGGAAGGGCAAATCTTAGAAGCATCATAGATATTTTCTGTCAGAAAACAAATTTGCTCTTTTGAAATGGGGAAATAAAATTAGTGTGTTGGTAGAGAAGGGTATTTTTTTTTAACTTGTTTGCATTTGCGCAGGCAAATGCAGCATGAAGCTTAAAATGTAACTTTAAAAAAAATGAAAAAGAAAAGAGGGAAAAAATAAAAAAGGAACAGCAAAGCAAGCTAAGGATTGAGATGTAAAGACAACAAAACAGAACGGTGAAAAATTCCTGCAATGAAAGCTGACAGAGTTTAGATGCAAAAGACACAGGGGTCAGACTTTAAAAATTACTGGCACCCAGCTGCCATGTGTGTTTTGCTTTTTGAAGTCTAACAATTGACATGGAAAATGATGGGGGAAAAGTATACTGGTCCTTCTGCAGACTAGTGATGTAATACATATGACATACCCCACTAAGAATAAATAAAAAAAAGAGGATTCCAATTATGAAGTAATAGAAAACCTTTTCTTCTGTTAGTACCTATGGAAAGTTATAGGACTGGAATAGATTAAAACATCTTACGTACATGGCGAACGTTTGATTGAAACTGAGGTTTCGGTATCAAGGAAGATAGATTTTCACCTACTAATTGTTTTTATTTAAATAAAAAAAAAGACCTGGAGGGGAATATAAAGTCTCAATCTACAGAGAAATTTCCAAGACAGATGACTTTGTAGTTAAACTCACAGGAAATGAAAAGTCAATGGAAATTGGACCTGGAGCACATGAATAGAAAAAGACGGGGAAAGACTAAGTAAAGGAAATTAAATGACACTAAAGGAAACAGAACCACCTTACATGAAGATATCTCATCCCTGTGTATCTTGTAAACAGAGTGCCTGCAGAAATTTCTTCAACCACCACAAAGACAGAAATTCTCTTGAAAGTATTATCCTAAGCACTTGAGTGTACAGTATCCCAGGGCTGATTGCACTCTGCTGGGGATGTGCACTAGCCAACGTTATCGACTGCCTGTATTTTCACAAGTGTATACTATGGGTTATGTGCATGAGTATTTAAGAAAAGGGCAGATTTATCACAGAAACCTTTACCTACCAGCTCTCTGCTTCTTATTTTTTGCAATGGCTCCTGCTTCCCAAGATCTTCTCCTTCTGTTGTTTGTGGGGTTTTTTTTTTTTTGGTTTGTGGTTGTTTTTTTTTTTCCCTGTGAGTTATCTGGACGTTTTCATGTAATGGGGCTTTTCAGGGAGGCTGGTTATCTGAGGCTCTGATGATATGTGTGAAAATATGATGCCTACCTTGGGGACCGAAGTCAGTCAAGCTACAGCAGCCTGAAACCCCGCACGCCGCTCGTTTACCCTGCCTCGTCAGGGAGCTTGGCAGCCTGCTCTAATCTCTGAGCCGCTGCAGCTCTACTGCGGCTGGTACCCAGACTCGTTAGTTTGAGGTTTGCGTGGTTGTTTCTGCACTCTGCACAAGCTGACTTTCAGCACACCCTGACCTTCCCTCTTACGCTTTTAACTCGTGTAAATACTTCTCCAATTTTTTTTCTCTCAGCCTCTTCTAGAAGAAGCGGTGCTCAGACAAGGGTAAGGTGCTACTCAGCAAAGCTCAGGTCAAGACAAACTGAAAGTACCGAGAGACCATGTCGTGGTTTGTTTCTTTTAAAGGCTTTGTCAAAAAGCTGGAGACCAACAAACCCCAGGGAACTCCTGTCTTCCTGAAAGGTTTGAGTCAGACTGGCCGTGAGTCAAACTGGTGGGTGCGGAATGAGTAGTGCTTTCAAGCCTGATGCTGTCATTAAGCGATCTCTTCTGATTTAAAAGGTTAGCAAGCAAATAGAAGTAAATAAGAGGTTTTCTTTCACCTCCCGAGGACTCGCACAGTACAGCCTCTGACAGACCTGTTCCTGCATGTGTAAGAAATGCAAATGTCCATCACAGCTGAAAAATCAGGCTTAAACCAGACCTAATTATGTGATCATTGAGAGGAATAAAAAAGAGCAATATTGGCCATTACTTTATTTTTTTGAAGGCTCACTTCTTTAAATAAAATAAAATAACGTCACTGAGGATTGTGATAGTAAACTGGCTATGTGGAAGAGATTTCCCAAGAGCCAGAGAACTGCAGAAAACATTGTCAGTGGATAAGAAATGCAGAGTCTTCTGGTCAGAAGGGAAAACCTTTTCACCCTCATTTGAGGATGAGCAGCTTTGCAGCTATATAGCTGCTTCTTACTCTTACACAGATACTGCCCTATGTCTGATCTTATTAATACTGACAGTAGAAATCTTAGCCATGTGTTTTCTGTCTTGGACTCTCTTTTCCTTATGTGACGGGAGATCACCCCAGCAATAAAGCCTTTAGTTGAAAAATTAACACATTGTCATAAGTACATAAGCAGCTTTTTTTTTTTTTTGTATTGAGTGATAAGTTGCTAATTGATTTTACAGACTAATAATGGATTTCATATTACAGAATGAGGCGGATGTCATTGAAAGTCAACCCTGTTCCACAGAGAAAAGAGTAAGGTTTTAGAAAGTTTCCATGGAAGATGCTAACTCCAGGGTACTGCTTTGGAGTTGCTTTGGGAAAACCTTTGCTCTCCTTAGCATGAGCAACAGGGATTGTAACTGATGCTCCAAATCCTGCTTTGAATTGGTGCACGTAGAAATTCAAACATGTTATGATCTTGGCCTTGGGAAGAATATCTAAAGAACAGGGCTTAAAGGCTTTCCCCTGTCCAAGGTCTATTACGGACCTCTTAATTTGGAAGAATTACACTTAATTTTCTAAAAGGTGTCACCCAAACCAGGGAGTGTTTGCCAATAATGTCTCCTTACTATACTCAGAGCTACTTTGCCACTTGCCTGGTTTCATTCATAGCTGTCTCGGCACAGATGGCTACCTGAAATATTGGTCTAAGCCTTTCTTCAGTTATCTTTGTCACTTTAACTCCCTTTTGCCCCCAGTTATTTCTCAAACACACAATGAGCCCTGACAGCAGGGCTATGCTAGCACTGGATTTCAGTAGCGGTATTGAAGCCAAACACACTGTCCCTGCACGTCCTAATTGTGGCTGGGGCCGCAGGTAGGGCCAGCAGCTGGTACGCCACGGAGAGAAAACCTCACATATGGCCTGGCTGCCAGATGCAGGCTTCATTTTTATTCCATTTCTGCTCCTTGGCAGGAACTCCAGTCTGATGCCAAGCCCCCAGGCCAGTTCAAGATTGCCCCCGTATCATGTGATGCAGGGCTAAATAAGATTTGTCAAAAATACAAGCGTAGGAGGTTTCGGATCGCTCCTGGAAGCCGGCAGCTCAGGTTTCCATAGACAAAGCTTGGGACAGCAGCCAGCCACGCCATCTGCACGGGGATGGTCCGTGGCCAGCAGTTGTGCCCGTACTCTGCTGAGAAGCCCCTTCTCGCAGCAGCCACCCTTGCCCACAGCCTGCACCAACTGCCTGCAACCTGGCACGGGTAAAGACGAGTGCTGGGAAAGCCCTGCCTGCTAGCTCTGATGGTCTGAACATGTGTAGCTCTCCTGTGGCCATGTACTTACGGTCTGCAGAAAGCTTTGACATGTCAAAAGCAGCATAAATGCTAAGCATTTTTATCATTGTTATGTGTATATGAGGCCAAGTTCTGATAGTCATTTAAGAGATTTCATTCTGCTTTATGAAGCACACTTGGTGACAAAAAGTGTAATAAAAACCCCAGAGTCCTAGTGTAATATCTAGTACTGCCACTAAACAGATTTTTTTTTCTTAAAAACACAACAAAAGACCTTAATCTGCTTGAAATGCAGAGCACGGTCGGCTGCTAATTGTAGAAATAAATAACAGATGCATGCAATCTCCCTCTATCTCACTTTCCTTTTTATTTTCAAAACTAATATATTTTTCTTTCTTTTATGCAATCCATTCTGCTGACCTGCTCAGGCACAGGTCTCTGCTTGCAAAGTAAGCCCAGTTGACAGCAAACCACCTGCTTCCAGATCCATAAATCTTCTCCCCTAAGTGCTTGGATATTGGTTCAGAAAGCAGGCAACGAAATGAAAATAACAGCAGAAAAGCATCTTGAGTGCTTTGAAAAAAAAAAAATCCTCCACTGGATGCAAAATAATAATAAGAAAAATAATCTGAACAAAAGTAAAGGTATTGAAAATTAATTTGCCTGTCCCTCTTAGCTCCAATTTTGGGAATGTATTTTTCAGCTCCATCATGCAAGTGTTTCCTCTATGGAGAAGTCCAAAAGGATTTCAAGTGGAGAATTAAATAGTTTTCTACAAGCTCCTAGAACCTACTACAAAATTCTGCCTTTTTGCATAGGAATGTGGGTTTTTTCAAATTTACCAAGCCAGAGCTAAAGCTGAAACTCACTTCAAAAAGGGGATTGGGGGTTCCTTCTCTCTCTCCCCGCCGCGGGGCTGCAGGTATTGCTGGGCTGGGGACAGCAGCAGCCTTGGGGCGCTCGGAATTTGTCACCTCCGAGCCCGGAGCTGCTCTGTGTATTCCTGAGCGCCACCCACTGCCACTTCGTCAGTGACAACCCTGAGCTGCGATCGCTGGGAAGCGATCCCTGGGGAGCTGAGGAGCAAAACTCTGTGTGTGTGTGTGTGTGTCCCCTGCCCCCAGGGTTTGCGGGCAGGGTCCGACCCTGCAGCCCGGGCTTCTGGGGCGACCCACGGGCTGGAATTTAGCAGCACCGCACCAACACACGGACACTGGTGTTTTTCCCAGGCACAGGCACGACACGGAATGTCTGAGCATCACCCAAGCAGCGAAGGGCCGCGCGCAGGTACGCAATACCTGTTGCTCCGTGTGATGCCCCGTGCTGGGAGCCGTTTGTAGGAAGCAAATAGAAAGGGAAAGGTTTACTTCTTTATTCACTTAAATTAGAAACCTAGGAGGCTTATCGGGCAGTGCTCACGTAGCTTGAGAAGCTACAAAGCAAACAATTTGATAACACAAACCATCATTTATATGTGAAATTCTCAGATAGATAAGTATCCCCAACACCTATGAGCCTGCCTGTCTGTCATCATTGTATCCTGGGAATATATAGTCAACAACAGGACAACTTATCATGCCTCCTCTCTTCTTGTAATAATCTCAGTAATTTACTGGGGCTGTATATTAAAAAGTCTTTCTCTACCGCTAGGCATTTGCATATATCCATCAGCCAGCTTGTATACGTGGGATGGTAGATGATTTAATACTGCCAAGAAGGCTTAAGATGTGGATAAATGTTTTTGTAAGGATTGTTATTACTGTCATGCCAAGAGTAAGGAGGCCAAAGGCTTATAGTAGACATAATGACTGACTGAAGAAATCCTAGAAACATCGCTGTCTGAGGGAAGGGAATATCATCTTATTTAGGAAGGACTTTAGGAAAACAAATATCTAGTCATGCAGAATAGAATTTTACTCTGATCGTTTTTAATCCATATACCAAATCAAGCTTCTTGAGTGATTTTTCCAATGCAGCTGCAGTTTGAACCTCCAAGTGTTACATAGCCGAATATTTGCATGTCTAATCTGCCTGGACACTGGCCCAAATGAGATAGGCACATGCCTTGGAACAGCTGTTCTGCATACAGGATGGCAATAGGGGATAGCAGGAATGGGAGTGGAGGGCCTGTGGCTGGGACAGAAGTGAATTCAAGAAGCGTGGACAGTGTAGAGATGAAAAGAAAGTGGATGAATATTAATGCTGGTAATGATTTAAATTTTGTGATGAAATTACTTGTGCTGATACAAAGTTTCTCAGCTACAATTCGAGTACAGATCTCTCTTGGCCTCTTTTGGGGAAAAAAGAAGTGTAAAATCTTAGTAGATTAAAAGATGTTAATTTACAGCCATACCTAGTCAAGCATATTTTTATTGATACAAGCCCTGAAGATTCAGGAAATTAACAGAAAGTCAAAACCACTGGAATTGTGTGCTTTGCAATCTCTCTTCCTAACGCCCCAGATCTGGATCCTCCTTTCCAAACCGCCTTGCAGCCAGGCACAAGCAATAAACCCAAATCTAGCTGAACCAAAAAACATTAACTTAGCTTCACCTCTGTGATGCCTTTATTACAGAGATTTTTAATGCAAACAAGTAATAGTGATTTAAGAGATGGATGTCTGTTACTAATGCATTTTACCTAAGTCAGAGTTCCAGTTGTTTGTCTGAGTGGGATCCACAGCAGGTCCCTGTGTTAATTAATTCAATATTACAAGATAGAACAGAGAAACATATACAATTCTCTACTACACTCCGCAAGAATTTCCCAGAAGAAATACCTGCTGGTTTTACTAAACTGATTCTCATGCTAGTAACCAACAGAAAGAATTTAAAGGAATCTGAGCCTCCTTATCGATGAATTTAACATTATAAGCAACTACTTTTTCAATAAAATATTTACTTTTCCGACCTCAGCACTGAGAGAGATTTTGAATTACAATAAGAGCCTGGTGCTTACGCCCACCTCTGCGGTTTCATTTGCAGAAGACGTGAGTGCCTCGCCTGCAGACATACTGCGATTTAGGAGCTCAGCTGGGGCCAGAGGGACCCACATTCTTTGCTCTATCTTTTTCATCAGTCGGCCTTCTCTTCTCCAGGGCACTGCCCAAACACGTCAGGATTTAATTCCTTAACAAAGAGGAGTAATTTAGATTGTTTCACTCACAGAAGTGTGGAAACCAAATTCTTGTTGTGGAAGCTGGAGCTTCTGTTGGGATTAAAGGTGCTTGGCCAATTCACCCCTAAAGATCTAACCTATTGCCTCTTGCTGCTGTATTATTTTTGTCACAGAAAATTCATGCTTCCAATTGGCTTTGGCTTAGTGGATGGCTGTTGAACTAGAAATGGTTTTTTACATGTCACTTTGCTCTTCCCAATCCACAGTCCAATATGTCTCAATTTCCATTTCAAATACAGCTCAGATCTGTCTAATCTTTTGCTTCTTCAACATTTTCAAGGAACTGTAAATTCCACAATTTAATTAATGGGTCAAAGAGGCTGAGCCTTGTTCATGCAAAATAGAACCTTACAGTGATTAATTAAACTTGCTATCACTGTTCCAACTTGCTAGATAGACTTGAGCATGGCATATTCTGCTGAGGACATTACAGTGTGCCAAACAAAGTGTGCTATACTTAGAGGAGCAAAGGGAAAAGTGATTATTACAAATTGAGGAACATTTTTTGCAGTATGCAGAGACAAATTTTTAAAGGACGTGTACTTAAATTTGATCAGCTTTAATACTCTCTCATACTGTGCTAGCAGATGTTTCTGGGGGTCAGGTAGCTTTTAACTACACACCATTTTACCCCTAAAAAATGGAGGAGGAACAAAAGTAATATTTACATCAATTCTGCAAAGCAACAGTGCATCTTACAGTCTCCACTGGCTCTTGTAGAAGTAGCTAAGTAATGAGAACTAATTTCCAGAATTATGTTGACATGGTTTTGGGTGTGCAGAAGGCAGCAAATGAATGAAACAATATTAATTTGAGATGCCATCAGACATATTAGGGAGAAAAATTTTAGTGTGTTGGAGAGACAGCAGTCTTTAATTTGTCACTTACTTTAGACCTTGTTTATGAAGCTCTAAGATACTGCATGACTGGAAAAAAAATAAAATATTGAAAAGAACCTGAATCTGAGGAAGATGATGTTGGTCTCTCCTAGCTTGTTTGCTTGGTCATTTAGGAAGACAGGTAATAAGAGCTCGGTTATTTTTAATACAAACTTCAGCTTTTGTGGAGCCATAGCATTATAATGATCATCATGGTTTGGCTAATTTGTGTTTAAAGGACTTTGGTTTATGCTTTGATTCCCTGTATATGTCATAACCACAATATCCCAATGCCTGAAGGGTGATAAATCTAAGTGTATTACCTGTTTTCCTATCAAGATGGATTATCTGTTTTCTTATCAAGGAGATATACAATTTGCAACTAGGGACCTAAGGCCAAAACCTCAACAGATGCTTGCATGGAGAAATGAAGCTAGAATATTTTCCTAATGATGTGGCTCTGGAGGTGATCTTAGCTCAGGGACTAGCTCCCTGGGAATATTGCATCACTCTGCTCCCAGTGGCTCAGCACTGCCCCTGCTCACTCCAGCACTGGAGTCACAAGTGCTCTGAACTGGCCATGAGCCGGTACCAGCACTGTCTTTTAAGGGTTATCCTTAAGCAGCCCTTGAAGTGGACTCCATGCTGTAAATCTGAAAGTACCACTTCTTGACCACAGAGTGGTTTTCAGCACGTGCGGGACTCGCTGTGCCGGAGCTAAGGTAGCACTCAATTTACTAGCACATTAATACAGACCCCCTGCATCATGGCCATCGTGTTGGAAGGGGAGTGGGATGAAGACCACATCTATTCCATGGGCTGCTTTTCCCACCTAGTATATAAGGGACACTTAGAAAAACCTAGTCTTAACCACTCTCTTGGGTCAAATTGCAAGTTTAGGAGAACTTCTACCTATGTTCAGGGCAACAAGTGCTGAAATACTCCTGTGTAGTGTGATAGGAGGCACAAGAAGCTGAAGCAGTAACACTCACCAATACAGTACTTCATTTCTAGATGCCTTGTGCAGCTTGTCAGTTGTGACTGCAGTCAGCAAGAACTATTAAAGACTTTCTCCTGTTCACTATATGGGAAGCCAAGATGCTTCTACCATGAACAATGAAAGAAGCCCTGGGCAAGGATCTTAGAGTGCACTTGGGGGTGTGATACCTCCAGGTTGGTGTGGTGTGGGAATGCCGATGTAGCAGCTAGGAATGAGAGGAGCCAGCAAACTGGAAGATTTTGAGTTATTCTCAATTGAACAGATCTGTCATTTACTGTGTGATTTAGTTTCTTGTGCCTTTCTTTCTAGAAAATACAGTAATTTCACTCTTCAAAAACCTTCTCTCGAGCCCCTGATGAGAGGATTCCCTGGGAGAAACAGCAGGTGAAGTTCCGGCAGTGGATAAAAGAAGTCGTTTCCTTTTGTGCATTTTAGAAACCACAATTTAACCTGTTTTCCTTCTTTCATCCATACGCACATGTCCTATTGCTATCAGATCCGCCCTTTGGTTAAAAGTTTAAATGCTGATCAGCATGAGTTGACTTTAATCACCAGGTAAAGGCCACTGACAAACAGCTTTCCCAGTATGGATCCTGTACATACTTTTCCCTTTCCACATTGCATTTAAATTTGGCATTAACCCCCTGAGCCCCCTACTAGCATGAGATCTAAACCGCACAAGCGCTGCCATCTGCTAAATGACTTAACAGCACACCCTAAGTTGACGACAGGCAGCGGAAGGTGCCATCGGATTTGTGACTCAAATCCTCCTCCGGGCCATGGTCTCCCCATGTTATATTTATTCCCCTTCGCTGCTTGATGCCGGATCTTGGGCTTTGGCTGCGAGAGTGGCGAGCGCCCGGGCTCAGCAGCCGGGGAGCACAGGGATGCTGCTGGGAGAGCGGCGGTGGGTGGCTGCCCTCGGCGCCGCACAGACAAAGCGCAGAGGCCGGTTCCCTGCAGCAGCCGGCAGCAATTGCCATGACAACCAGCAAGCTGATTACTCAATTACAGCGTTCCTTTTAAAAAGTGACATAAAGCCAAGGGACAACACATCCTCAGCTTCCTGTGGTGCTTGATATTCAAAGCGCCGAGCTATGTTTAACTTTTTAATATACCTTGTGATTATGTTTGCCAACCTAGCTCTGGATCTCTTTTTATTATTATTATCATTATTATTATTTTATCCCCATGTTCTTTGAAACTCTGAGAAAGTAAAAAGCTACTTAAAATGTTTTTCTTGTTGCAGGAAAACATGCACGTGCACTCAACACCTAGTGTAAAAGCCTTACTGGCTTGGGACGACTGTGACAGATGCACATTCGGAAGAGTGCTGGAGCCCTGACCAATTTAGCAAAATGTGACAAGCCTGCTCCAGGAAACCTCAGCAGAGCTACTCATGCTGCAGTCTCTGAATCTGAGTTATCTCTTCATGCTGTGCATCATTTTCATACCTGTTGTTCTCCTGTAGGTACCACCATGTTGTTCTCAGTCCTGATGCATTTTTCATCATTTCATGTGAGTGCAGATATTTTTTCTACAGCATTAGAAGGGAAAAAGCTGAGCATATGCTTGTGATACTGGGTTTCATTGTTTTGTTTAGATCAGTTCAGATTTATAATGCCAGCTGTGCACAAACTGAGGAATTCCTTTGTTTTTCATTGGGATGTAACTGCTGTTATAGCACCCTGAGGGTCTGGTCAAGGTCTTCATTGTGTTGGACGTAATAGAGGTGGACAGTGAGGGACATCCTGTACCAAGCAAAATAGACCTGGCTAATGCCAGGGAGGAAAATAGAAACGCAGAAATAGAACGTAGCTTTGCTGCTGACCTTGCCTGGATTCATAGGATCATAGAATAATTTAGGTTGAAGCGGACATCCACAGGTCATCTGGTCAAGCCCCCACTCAAAGCAGGGCCAAATTCAAGGTTAGATCTACTTTCAAAGTTAGTGGATCTTTTCCAGCCAGGGAAAAGGACTGCTCAGGGCCTTTCCAGCCAAGGCTGGAGTATCTCCATGGATGGAAATGCCCCATGCTCTCTGGTCCCTGTTCCAAGGTTTAACCACCTATCACCTATCAGTCTCTTATGGCTGGGGAGGCAAAGCTGTCAAATCTGCACATGGGTGGGTTGGTTTCTCAAGCACAGATTTCCCTGTGAGGGGAAGGAGGTAGACTGGCCCAAAGAGTTCAAGCTATGGGCGACAATTCACTTCTGGGGAACAACTTCCTTTCCAGACACTTCTTTTCCACTTTAGTCACTTTGGAGCAAGGCCACCTCTCCCCAGGCTGCTGCTGAAGGACAGGCATTGTTTAAAGCTCAGCCATCTGGATTTCATAGTGCACGTTAAAGGTCTTCCCAGTATTGCTTGTCCTTCAATGTTCTCACTCCATGGGATCTAGTTGAAAGTATAGCATTTAAATTTAGCACCAGCTCCAGCCAGACTGATGAGAGAAATGCAGAGTTAATGACTGGTGAGTCATCTGCTGAGGTTTCACCTGAGAGGCTGAAGGGGAGCTGCAGAGACAGAAATGCAGAGCATGGCTGCTCTAACAAAGATCAAGGCTTGTTCCTGTGAGCTCTTGCTCACTGCAAGGCTCTTCTCTCCCCACCCCAACACGCACACAGACTGAATGCACAAGTCTTTTCTTTAGCCGTGTTTTGCTGAGGGCTGGTCTTGAGAAGGAAAATCAGACAGGCTGGAGAATTTGTTGTTCCTGGTGAACACTGGACCACATTGATGACATCTAGACTATGATCTGGGTCCACTCTCAAGCTGTAGAAGTTCCTAAATCACAGATTGTGAGGAGCTAGGAGTGTTTGCTAAGGAAAAGGTCACTCAATCTTTGTTGTCCTCTTTCCCCTGAGCAGTCATTACTGTCCTATCAGACATGAGGTAAGGTTAGCTTATTCACCCAGGATATTGCTGGGGCAGAGCCGAGCAGCAGATGATCTGCAGGGGAGAAATGAGAGTTCCTTTAGTCTATCAGAGTGCAGGAAGCTTCCCTGTCCCTCCCCAAAGAGCAGAGCTATAACTGAAGGTCTAACCCATTCAGTGAATGCTACAGAATACGGATGGGTATATGACCCTTTCCGTTTCCCCTAGATCTCCTTAAATTGATTTATGTAGAGTATAAACAGCAACAACATGCTGAGGGGAATGGAAAACCGCAGCAAATTAACTGTTCCCATGGCTCATGCCATGTCCCTCTTAAACATTTTTAAGCTAAACCATAGCTGTTCATTTGCTCATGCCATGTCCCTCTTTAACATTTTTAAGCTAAACCATAGCCCTCCTTAGTGAAATGATTGATTAAAAAGTGCCTGATTATTTCAGCATTATTTGCTTTGCAAGCTGCGTGTGGTATTTTATTTCAAAGCTATGAAAATATAATCTGATTTTCCAACCCATGGGAAAGAGTAGCTGGGGTAGGGTTTTCCAGTCGTCTCGTTTCAGCGTGTGATGGAGTTGTCAACGTGGTGCTGTGCAGAGGAGGGAGCTGGCCTGCAAGCCACCTGTGTGAACGTGGTGCAGGATGTGACTTGCACAGGTGTTTGTCAAGGAGGTAGGGACAAGTTCAGAACACTAAATTGCTGCTTTCTGCTCCTCGTTTAATGAGTCAGCTTCCCAGCCAGGCATGCTCTAGAAAGCGGAGGTAGAAGGGATCTGCGGGAATATTATCTGAGCCGTGCTACAAACTTCTTCCTGCTCCCACTCATTACAAAGGAGAAGAGGTGTTCTGGTGACATATGGACATATGCTAGTGAGTGAATAAAGTAGGATAGGTGTATAGGCCAGCTAACCCACAGGTCGCATTTCTGCCCTTAGCAATGACCACGTGAATCTATTTATTCCTTCAGAATATGCATTATATTGTGCACAAGCCCATATGCTGTGCTTGTAGAGATTACCATCAGCAACGGGACCCATCTTTTTTGTGCACTTTGCATTCCCAAGCACAGTGTGGCATCTCATGCCAGTGCCCTGCTACAGAGATGAAAGAGTAAGTGACAGTGCAAGTGCCCTGATTCTGAATCTCCAGGTTTCTCTTTCCACCTTCTTACTGCTGCTTTTATTTTATTTCACTGAAGAGCCACAAAGTTTTGGACGTAACCTAAGTGGACCTAATCTAACCGGCTGTAGCTTTGAAGCTGGATCTCGTTTTAAATTTGACCCTTTGCAAGGGGGTTGGACCAGGTGGCTTCCAGAGGTCTTGTCTGGACTTCTGTGGCTTCCACTGAGGAGAGATAACAAAGCATCTGTGGTTCCAGTGAGGTTTGTGCAGCGTTTTTCATTTATTCACTTCAATATTGAGAAAGGCCGAAAATACCACTAATCTCCTTTTTAACATGGGGGGCTGTGAGGGCAGAGTCCAGGGAGCTGAGGTGAGTAGCCATAACGCGCTTAAGTCAGTGGTCAGCCAGGAATATAGTGAGGGTGCCAGCACAGCTTTAACATCCATCTGCTATTCTGCTCTGCTGGGCACCCAAATGCACAGAGCAAAACTTATCCAGGGATTTGTACCACAGATCCAACCCCATTTCTGTGCATGCACTTGATCGGTCTGAATAAATCTACTCTCTGAAGTCAGTAGAGACAAATGGGAATCTCAGAAAGGTGACAGATCTACAGTGAGGTGGAGGACCTTCGCTGACTTTTGGGGCCTTATAGGATGCATAGGTTCATAAGCTGTCTGTTTGAAGTATGATGGGATAAATGCAAGCAAAAATAATCTTGCTATTTAAGACAGTTGTGCATAACCGTACCTTGTCCCTTTGCCTTCTTTTCCTTACAAAGTCCCTGAGAACCAGAGCTGGAAAACCAAACCTCACTAATGGGCAAGTACATATATGCTCCAAAAGGCAGGTATCTAAGTAATATATACGATCTGCAGTATTCAAAATGGGCTGTGTATAACAGGGGGCCATCCTGTCTCTTCTCAGAGCCACAGAGACAGATAAGGACATTTTTTCACAGCACTGGCAACGAGCTAAAAAGGATTCAGGCTGGGGTAGCTAAGCTTCGACTTGATATATGTTTACGCCATTATACATCAGGAGCGCACTTTCAGTTGGTTCGTTGAACAAGAGCAGTCCTCAGATGTGATATATCTTTTGTGAGGAGACTAAGTTGTTTCCTCTCTCACACCCCTGCCTTTATCCTTTCCCTTCACCCTCAGTGGTAACTTCTCCTTGCTGCGTAAAGGCACCAAATTAAACAGAGCCGTCCCTTCCTTTTCTCCTAACTCTATTTATTTTGCAAATGGTAATGATAATTCACTTAAGAGATCCATTTTGTGTGCAACAGGGCTGTGCATTAGCAAGTTTTCTCAGCGCATCATTATTTTCTCTCATGGTCATAAAGCCATGTTCCTGAAGACATCTCCTGGGGATGATAAACCACGATGCTGGATGAGATGAGCAGAGACCTCAATTTTCATTTATTCTCTCTGGCTTTTATTTTATTTATGTATTTTTGAGAAACTGGAGTTTAGACAGTTTAATAGGCTGGAAAAATAATTGAGAGAAAGATCCAACTATCTCTCCCCCCTCTAGGGACATACAAGCCGTTTCGTTAGAGACACACATGGTAAGGAAGTTTGCACTGTTATCATTATAGTGCTTTTGTTCTGTGATAACTATTGTAAAGGCAGAATTCAAAGAGGGGAAGTGACACCAGTTTTCACCTGTGGTAGCCTTGGAGTGAAATGGGACTGCTGTCAGGTAAGACAGACGGGAACCCAGGAGGATGAACAACTCATGCAACTCATGCTACAGAGTAACCGTCCATGCAGCTTGCAGTGGATGAGCGTTTGCACCTCCCAGGCGTGAGGAGTGGCTGCATGGAGGTGGTTGGGAGCAAGGAGCAATGGCAGCAGTGGAGGGCCCACAAACATGGGTCAGCAGAGTCACACACAGCATAGCACAGAGCTTCACCAGTCCTCGGAACAGCGTCAAGATACCTCAGTCGTCTTCTACTTGGTTTTACCTTTCCATCCTCCTTGAAACCCCACCTCCCATTTCTTCATCTGTGAGCTCAAACACATCCACAAGTTACTAAAATACTGTCCTTAGTCTACAGCAAGTACACTGCTTTTCATTCAGTTTTTACTCCTCATGATGTCCGTTATGAATTGGGGCCTGGAGTCAGGCTTGGCTCTCTGGCTTATTAAATAAACCAGTCAGCTACCTTTGTGTCAGTGGTACTCAGGTGCTGAATTTCAGTCCAATATCGAGTCCACTGGGTGATAAAAACTAAATTCTTTGGCATTTTTATTGAAATAAATTCAGCAAACTTTCATACAGTCACTGAAATTAAGATTTGTCTTTACCATATAGTTTATGATCAAGGGAACTGGGCCAGTGACTAATTTATTTTACCAAATAAGTCTTTAGTCTTCCCTTTTTATATATTCATGTTTAATTACTGTAATATATATTGATATTGAACATATGTTACTATTATTTCCACTAAAAAAGGTGTGGTTACTAATTAGTGCTTTCCAGCATTTATATCACCCTCATCTTTCTCCAAAGAAAGACAGTGGAGAACACCTACTTCCAAAATTCCTGCAGCCCTGATTTCCTGTCGTTTTCCTTAATTCAGGTGCTATCAAAACAAAGTACAATTACATTCCAGGAAATGGGAAGTCAGAAAATACATCCCTGCTTGAGAGTGCTGAGTTTTGTTTTACAGCCTCATTACAGGTATCGCCCTCTATATTAATTTGTGGTGTGCTGGGACATTTCCTCTGCTCTCATTAAATCATTATTAGCAGCAAATGCCCTCCATAAACCTGTCGCAACGATCCTGTCAAAACTAACAGATATTAGTAAATACTGGTGCTCTGACCTGTGTAATGTGCCGTGGTTCAGTTCCCAAAACTGTGCAAATCAACTGTCCCTCATAAGCTCTTTTCTGCTAATTTCTGCAGCGAATGAAGAATCAACAACAGCCACTCCTAATTAGCAGGCTTTTCTCCAAGGATGTCACACAGTAAGGAAAAGAAAAGAGGAACCATCCTCATCTGTTCAGTAGGAGCCTTACACAAGTGTCTGTTCATTTAGGAGACCTACAGATGAACCAGCACCTCCTGTGCCGGGTGCTACACACACACGATCTGTTGTGGGTGGAGTAATTTAGACCTCAAGAGTGCATCAACAGATAGTTACTTACACCTTGAACTGGGTGAATCTACAGCCACCAAAAGAAAGCCCTGCTTCCAGTGAGCACGAGAGTGTGGAGATCAGTCTTCTCTTTTTGTTTTATTCTATTTTTGCTATGTTGTGAGAATACAAATAATGATGGAGCAAAGGTGAGAGTTCTGCTTCGCCGTCCAATACAGTTTTTAATATATAAAGCTGAACTGGAGCACTTAATCAAAATGCTTCATCTGTGTCAACATTTCTGATGGCTCGAGATGGCACCGTTAATGCATGGACATCCATCATGCTTCTGTAACAGCAAGATACCCCAAGGAATAATTTAGGGGCCTTCTCCCAGGAATATTGCTCTGTGTAAAGTCAGTATTTTATCCACTTGTCCAATGGGAATATGGCTTATGACAGTTTTATACAGCTGTGGTATTACTGCTATTTATCTTCAAACCCCTCAGATGATGCTGTGTCCTCATGCTGCCCTATATGCATAAGCAATCTTGGCCTCTACTTCCACTCCTTGGAAGAGAGAGGGAGGAGAAGGTCAGATCTGTGACCCTGGCAAGATTGTCTTTGCAATCAACTTTCAGAAAGTGGGATGAGACACTTTGAAAGATGGCTTTGCTACCTTGTACATGTTTTCCACAGCACCAGTTCAGCTACAATGCATTGATTTAGATCCTAGATAGGCTAATATCTTGCTGAGACTATCAGATGTGTTCCTTTGGTAGGACCTTTGGGTTTAGCTCATCAGTTATTACAGAATCTGTGCATGTAACTATTCAGGCTGGATTTTTTTCATCACAGAAGTAGTCTGAATTTGCGAAGATGTAAGTGTAGAGGTTGTTAAACCTCTTTAACTGATGCCAATGTTTGGGAAGAGTACTCAGCATCTACTGTAAAGCGAGCTCTCCAACAGTCTACCAATATTTTGGGAACAATGGTGGGGTTTTTTTATTTCTTTTGCTATGTTTATATTAGCCTTTGCAACTTCCACGTGTTCTCCACATTTTAGAAAATGTCCAGTGCTTTCTTGCTTTTCTAGATTATCCATCTCAAATTAAGGATGATCTTCCAGTGATTCACTTCTGGCTTTTTGACAGTCTATTTTCAGCCTACAGAGGTACTTCAGAGAGAGCTGGGAAAACAGGATTTTTAATGAAATAAATACGCAATAGTTACATATCCTAGAACAACACATTTTACAGCTATACCCCCTGCCTTCTGCTGAGAATGTCATCATCTGCTAACATGGCAGAAAGATACAGACCTTGAGATCCACCTTTGCCAAACTGTGACTACTTGGGTTGCTCCAGGAATCCTCCAGTCCTGACAGACTGACATGAGATTCCTTCCCTATGGTTCTTTCTCCAACTAGTTTTACCACAGGTTATTCTTGGTGGGTCTACTAGAAATGCTAATTCTTTGCAATTTGAGGGGAAGGAGGAAAAGGTGGTTATAAGTAAAGGGGGGAGGGGGAAATAAGGAAATACTTCCCCTTCTTTAATGATAACTTCATTATATCTTCTCATTGCAGTAATTGCAGGTTTAACTAAAGATTTTCCCATTGTGCAAGCTCGGTAGAGGCTGGGAATTTAATAAACAGTTAGAATAATACCAAATGATGGAGGCAAAAGGTGAAATTGCCACTTGGATACGTTTCTTTCAGCTAAACTGTTCGGGATCAAGGGGTCACTCAGCAGAGATGATTGCTAATTAAGCTCAGAGGGGCAGGCAGGCAGCCAGGCAAACATCCTTGTGTTGCATTGGGTTGCCAATTGATTACATCTTCAGCCCTTGATTAAACTTCAGAAATGATTAAGTGATTAATACTTACACACCTGCCAAAATGGACAAGAAGGAGGGGATACCGAAGTGACAGCATTGCATTCCACTGCAGGCAACCTTTGAAGCGTGAAACCTTTGCAGTTTTGTCATGGTCCCATTTATGGTTATTTCATTAATGTCAGTAGAGGAACAGGATGAGCTCATGGCTCAGGTACTGAAAAGGGAATCAAATAACGCAAGTTCAGTGCTGGCTCCGCAAAAGATTTGTTCTCACTAGAATGCACTTAATCTCTATTCTTTCATTCATCATCTGTAAAGTGACAGTGAAAGACTGTTTTCTACAAATACCCCTGGGCAGGGTGTTTCAGCACAGATCCATATACATGACAGATTTGAGGCTGAGGAGGACCTTCTCAAACTTTCAAATGCAACAGTCGATGAACATTCAACTGTTCTGGAGATATGAAGACATGGAGATATATTTTACAGTTTTGATTTACAGATTTTAAGACCAGGGAGTATGGTCAAGTCTGAAACTGCCTCAAAACATATCCCACAATTTAATTTCAGCAACAAACTGGCTGGTAAGAAAGATGTCGCTACCAAATAATTTATTTAAACCAGAAACCTTTCATACCTTTTTTTTTTTTTTAAATCTGGTGCTTTTGTGTGGATTCCTGGAAGCATGAATGGAAGCTTAGGTAGACCGTGTTGAGAACAAATATTCCATTACTTTTCACTTCCTTTTCTATACAAATATCATTACATAGTATTTATTTACTTATTTATGTGAGATTTGTTAGTAATGACCAGTTGAAGTTCTAAGCACCTCTTCAGTTTTTTTGTACTAGTAAAAATATGAACTTCCATCACAACATCTCTCAAAGCCACTTTTTGTCCCAAAGACACCTATCCCCAAATTGTTCTATCTCATCACAATCAAAACCTAGTACTGAATAGCATACATTATCCTTTCTGAACTTGCTGAAGGAATCATTGCAGTCTTACCTAAATTATCGTTTTCCACTATTAAAAATCAATGCACTGAGGTTAAAATGTTGCTCCCTCAGCTGAAAAAGTGCATTTAGTTCACAATGGGTTAATGTGTGCTTACAATTAAATACTGAAACAGTCATTAGTACGTTCTGGATAGCAGATAATTCTGCCGAGTCATGTTCAAAGAGCATCACTATGTTCAAAGAGCATCACTGTTATTTAGGAGACAGATGCAGCCGCAGTCCTGTGGAGGGAGTGTTAAAATGCAACCTCTGATTAAATGGTGACTCAGGAGAAACCCTTGGGGAGAACACTCGAAGGTGGCGTAATCACCCTAGAGAGTTTGGGTGTATAACAATAGGGTAGACACAAAGCGTCATCCTCCCCAGTGAAAGCTGTATTCAAGGTGAAGCTCTTGCTTGTGGACCGGATCCCAGCTGCAAAGCAGCATAAGCATCTTGACAGATGGTTAGCCGGATGACACAGAATGACGAAACACTTTTCAACTCATCTTACGCATATACCTTTTCCTTTATCTCCGAGCTTCATAACTTGCATTGTCTATATTGGCCTGCTGGTAACATAATTTCAGGGCAAGTGGCAAATAATATGGTGTTTGGGTACCGCAACCTGATCTGTTACTGGCCTTTTGATGTACTGCAGGACTGTGTGTGGGAATGCCAGAACATTCCAGGGAGCTGGTAACTATTTCTAAGCAATGCAGAGCTCCAGCTCCCTAGATAAGCTGGAGCACATCTAAGTGTGATAACACATGCCTCTATCACCACCAATACCCTTCAGTCCAAGGCCAGGAAAAAGGGATTATCCAGGGATTAAGTGTGGTTCAGTCCTTCAAATGCTGCTGTGGCTGGACTGTGAAGGCAGACTGGAGAGGGAGATCTCATAGTAAAGCCTCATCTTTCTCCTGTTTAAAACAAGGGCTCTTTGCTCCACGACTGCTGACCAGGGCTATCTCCTTCCTTCCAACATATCAGGCTTAGTCTGAGACTTTGTGCTGATGGGTTTTGCCTGCATCCCTCACCTGCAGGTTTTCCAGCTTCCACTGCTCTAACTCCAACTCAGATTCCCTCTTCAGTTGCAACTCATAGTTGTAAGCACTTTGCAGTGATTTTGTAGCATAAAAATTCAAAATGATTAAAAATCTCTGGAAAATCACCACCTAAAGTTGCATAATGTTTACAGCCACATGCCTAGGCAAGGGATTACCCAGTAATGACTTCAGCTAGACAGTTTCTTGGACTATGGGGAAAATGTCCTCTTTTTTGATGCAGCATGTGTTAAAGTACAATGAAAACAATAATTTTCTTACAAGCAGGACTACAGGTATACATGTGCTGGAAACCAACACTGTGAACTTTGAATCAAAGATTTTCTTTCAGGGAGACTGATGTCCTTATTTAAGAAAACTGTGTAGAAAATTAAAGCGAAAGTAATTTTCGACAGAGGATAGGAAACAGTGAGGAATAAATCCAATTTTGTGGCAATTGTTTGTTCAGTACCTGAATGAGATGAGAGCATGTCTCTCTGGAAAGCTACTCAACCCAGTACCAACTGCTCTGAATCAGAAATAGTTCCCATCTCAGTGTAAGAAGGATGTATGAACTGGATCCTTCTCTTTTCAAACATAGAAATTTGCTCTTGCGTCATGCATGGCAGCATTGTGCATGTGTTTCTGGAAAACAGCAAGGAGCAGAGCTCATAGCAATGGAAAGGCAAAGGGTCTCCCCATCTCAGGCTGAGTGCAGAAGACAGGAAAATATTTTACCATGAGGATATGGTGCAGAGATGCCAGTTTCTAGTGTTCAGCCTAGCTCTGGAAGCAACACAAACTGTGCATCCTTGCTTTTCAGGACCAGAATAGGTATGTCTGTGTGGTGGTGTACCGGTCGGGACGCCCACGCCAGCTTTCTCACACCTGCCTCAGGGGAATCTATAGCGGAAAAAAAAAAAAAAAATGGTCCTGACATTCCAATACTCATTTCTAACTTTCAGCAGTGAGATCCTTTAGCTGGGTTTGGGAAAAAACGTGTCTCAGTGCTAAGCCCAGGAGGAGTCGTTCAGCCCCCTTGTTTCTTTCCCTCTCAGCGAAAGCTGCAGACAAGCGCTCAGCAATTTAGTGTTATTTTGTGCCCTAATTACACCATATTATTCTTTATTATTATCTTTATGAAAAATAGACCTGCTGCAAGTCTAGAATCAGTATTCCTCCTACACTTCTCCTTAAGCTGCTTTCCCTGCAGGCGCGCTATCTCTTTCTCTCGCTCTCTGCTTTGCTCGTAGCTTTGTTTTAGAGAGGTTTGGTTTGTTTTTTTTCTCCCAGCCAATACTGAATGGAACCCTCTGCTTTTCGCGTCCTGTGCTGAAAAGGAGAAATCTTTAGCACAAATAGAGAGCAGCTGAGAGAGGACAGGTGCAAATGCTCCTGACAAAGCTACCAAATAAAAGGGAGGGGGTGGGAATAGAAAGAAAAGCTTTGCTACCTGACAAAGGATGCTCTTTGGAGAAGGCTCTGCATGTGAACCGTGTTGGCATCGATGTGGCTGTGAAAGAGTATCAGTGTGCAAGCGACAGAGGCAAAGAGAGCTCTGCATTGGTGTGTATTGGAATCTATCGGGAGAGGGGGGAATTTCCTAATTTTGAAGTTAGGAGGCTAACTGGGCCTTAAACCCAAAACTGTAAGAACAGAGATGCATTTGCTTGTTCACGTCCTCATGCGTGTGTCCTCACGTGTGGTGGGTCTCATGGAAAGCTCTCATCTACACCAGGCACGTAGGGCAGCTGATCTCTCCATGTGCCCTAAACCCAACAAGAACAGGAGGTTTGAGCCTTGCTGCCCGTTTCCCACAGCACGTGCAATTGGCCTGGCCAGAAATTTCTGATGTCCCTCTTCTGTGTCCAAGCTACTGCACAAATGTAAGAAATCCCCTAATTCTGACTGGAGGGAATTTCTAGGTGGAAATAAAATAAAAACATCCAGGAAACCTGGACACTGCTGGCATTGCCCTGCAAGGTGTGCCAGCTCTGGGTGAGCCTGGGCTCTCTGCCCGGCCAACCTGCTGTACCTGGCTTTTTGGACCAGCAGCAGATCTGGTGAGCTACTGTGTTCGTTGGCTCTCTTTTAAGATTCACAGCTTTCTGGATACTAATAATTGTAGATTCACAGTCCGATACAATTGTTAGTTGTAGAAGGTGTTATTTTCTTCCACTCTCTAGATTCTGTTGTCACCTTTCCATATTCAGGGGCTACTACCTGTCTGTGCCCCCAGGATCCCCCGTGCTGCCCCAGCCACGCGTGTATGAGCTGACCCTCTTGCTCAGATTCTGCAAGCATCAAACACAACGGAATTACCCAGAGCAATTGCTCCTGTCCTTATCTTGAAGTGTGCTTTGATCTTGCAAAAGGGTTTATGAATTCAGCATTTTGTCCTTTATTTTCCACCTATATTAACTGATGCAATGACAGATAAAAAGCATTTTTTTTCTTTTTTTTTTTTTTTTTTCCAGAATAGAAGGGTTCAAGGAGAGTGACCATCTTTTTCCGTGTCTGGGGTGTAGTACTTTAGGCTTCAATTCACCACAGAGCTCTGATGGAATATTTCTTCTGGAATATTTCTATTTCTATTGGAGTAGAAAGGATAGACCTTTTTACTGGAATAGAAAGGATAACTTCAGCCAACAGGAAAAGCTGAGCCATAAGACAACAATATATTCTTTTTTTGTAAAGGGGGATTTGCTTCTACAGCCAGGCTGTCACTAGTAGCTGAGCTGTAAAGCTAATCTGTAAAGCTAATTTAGGTACATCTGGATGAGCTGGTCGCCAATTGTTGCATCTGCAAGATACTGCAGAGCTGCTGTTGTTTTTAACGGAATACAGCCAAGAGGTTGGGCAGCTTTTGCCGGTTTACCAGCCAAAATTCTGGGTACCAATAGCCCTTTGCCTTTGCAAAACATACGTTATGAAAGTTAGCAGCATCACTTTTGTATTTCTCCCTTGCAATTAATTTCCTCCATGTAAGTGTAACTGTGAGGAAAAAATAGCCTTTCTTAAAGGGATATCTGGGTACTTTTCAAATACTGTCCCAGAGGGAAGCTGAGTAGCAATACCGTATTTTCTTTTTCAGACTTCAAATGCCCATCGACCCTTAGAAAAGTATCTTATTTAGCTCATTATTAGTAATCTGGCTGTTATCTTGGATTGCTAAACGCATCTGCAGAAAAAATAATGTGTGTACTCCGGTTCTTCGATGTTTAGATTCATCCAAGCGTTAAAGAACTGTCAAACAAAATACACTTTATTTAAAGGAATATATTCATTGAAAGAATAAATTAGGTACTGCAGTAAAGCCCCCCCATTGCAGTGGAGAGGCATTTCATGCTAACAAATAACTACAGCACTATTATAACAAGACCTAGAGGCATGTGACTTCAACTGCCTGCACAGCTCTGCTTTGTGAGTGCCGGTATTTTTTTTTCCCAGGCTGATGAAAGAGCAAATAGTTGTTCTCTTAAACATTTTTGAAACATTTTGTACTTTTTCAAAGATTGTCTTCAGAGTAGCTACCCTGACCTGTGCCTTTGGATTCCTTTCCATCTACTCCTTTTGAAGCACTGAGACGTTAAGGTGTCTCTGCATCTCCAGAGTTTTGTGCCCAAAATTGCTGTCTCGCTGTGCTTCCTGACATGCTCACCAGTTTTCACTTAGTTGTCTCATGTCTTTACTTGTCTTTTGCCAGCAGGCAGCAAAGCCTTGATAACCTGGTGCCATCAGCTATACTCTTAAACTCTGACTTCTTAATGTAAAAGTGTGTGTCTTAACTCCTATGAGACTAAGTCGCAATCCCTACTTGTTTGCCCTTTGTAAGATGGGATATAATTGTTCTTTACCCATATTATTCTTATTTATTCTTATTCCTAATTATTCTTTACTCATTTTAAATGCTGTCTTTAAAGGTATAGAACATCCTTTTTGAACCTAAAGTGTTTCAGACTGTAGTAAACAAAAGTTCACAGGAAAGCCAAAAGAAAAAAAAAAAGGTTAAAGGCCAGCTGCAACTATGCTATCCCAGATGGGAATTCAGTGTGGCACTGTTCACACTTGCTTAATATCCAAGGATGAGTTTCTCCAGCTATGGCTGAGGCCAGCACAATTACCCTTGTGCTCATATGTGGGGACTAGACCAAGAAAAAAATTTAGATGCTGATGTAGAGCAGGAGACAATGGTAAGATATCCATGATCTAGAGCATGGTACATTCAACAATGCAACCACTGAGCCCCAGCAAAGCAAATATTCATGTGGAAGTAGAAGCTTTCTGACGTGGGGTTGTGTAGTTCTCCCATCTTAAATATACTGCGGATGTCTCTGTGGAAAGTGTCAAAGATGCTTTATAGTACAAGACAGGTTATGAAGATGGTTCTTTACCCAGTTGGATACAGTGACTTATATGTAAATGGAGGAGGCTGAATAACAATCATTAAATAATTTATTCAAAGAATCTCTCAACTTTTTTCCTGCAGCCCTTATTTGATGAATGTCTGTACATGCAGGGAGTCCTTTATGCCTGACTGTTGTGATGCAGTGAGGATCCAGTGATGACATTTTGGAGCTCTGTTGCTATTGATTTCAGGTCATTTAGGTCCCTGGAAAACTTCCACTTCCCCTCAGAGAGACAAAAGAGATGCTTTTCAAGATGTACCCTATACACAGAATGCATGCGCCGCTGTATATATCCCGTGGATGAAATCTGATTTATAAAGTGTCTGTATAAACAGTCAGAAGTGCCGGCGGTGACTAAGCCGCTGTTCTGGTCCATATCCTAGCTGTAGAAAATATTAGGTTTCCTCTGGCAGAGCCAGTACAGCACCCAGACATGCTGTTGGCACATCTGTGTTGTGGACCAGACCATTGCCTTGCAGGACTGCTCAGGTGAGAGGAGCTCAGAGCAGGCTGAGGCTGGATTTCATCCACTGAATCCAAGTATGAGGAGAATAGTCCTTTTCTGGCAGGAGGGCTGAGTGTTATAGGTATGCCTTAGAGTTTGCTCACACCTAGCACTGATAAAGCAGCATAGGAAAGGAAACTGGAGAGGGCACCTAGTACAGACATGACCAAAACCAGACATTCAATATTTCCAGTCCTCCTCCTCAGTATATTGTCTAATGGCAATCTCCAGTGTTGGAATTTGCTTCTGTCTTTATTTTTCCTTGTGCAAACAGTTCAGTTGAGATCTGCATTTTAAAGGTTTTTAGGCACCTTTTCTTTTTTTCATGGTGTCCATTCTGGCTGCAGTCCACAAGGCTACCTGGCAAGACCTGGGGTGAGCTAATCCGTTTATGGAAACAGAGGATAGATGCTTAGACATGGAAAAAAAATGTAGTTCCAGCCTTATTTTTCTCTTGATGAGGATAGTCAGGTCTTCCTTAATGCAATCTCTCTTTATCCAAGAGCTTCATTCTCCAAGTTTTTTCATGCTACAGCCTTTCCTCATTTAGCTGGGAAGAGACAAATGAAATTCCTGTTCCATCTATGTCAACAGCCACCTTGATTATTTTAGGCACTCTCCTCTCTCTGTAATGAACAGGGTTATATTTGATAAATCAAGGCTTGATTATGAAGTGAAATGCTCTTGTGTAACCACATGATGCTGAGCCCCTCAGCCTGTGACCAAAACTGTACACAAATAATGCCAGAGCCACTGAGCTGCTGCAAGCTCTCCTGATGGATGGTGAAAAGAGTCTGGCCCTGAGGAGGGTGGACCACCAAAGCACGTTTAGGCTGTGCTCTGGCATGCATTTGGAAAGGGTGATTGCTTTTACCCTTCTGCTGCAGTGGGCTTAGCATCTCTGATACAAGCCACCCCCGATGTGCAGCTCGGTCCTCCGCAGCATCCCCAAAGCTTTTCTGTTACAAGACAAACCAGCCACAGCCTGTAGCCACCTAATTGAAAGTTTCTGAGCCTAGCAGGTTCTGCTATCCCAGATCTCTGGTGGAAACAGTATATTCCAAGCTTCCCCCAATTATAGCTACCAGCAGCACAAGCAGCAGCTCTTACACTCGGGCTTGGTCCTCCCACACACCCGTTCCTCTCTGTTTTGTTGCCTCGGGATGGAGTTGCCTGGCAACAGGACTCTGCAGCTTTGGGAGACAAAAGCTATTATTTCTGTCACACAGATGTGCTAATGTGATTATTGACTGGGGAGGGGGACGGAAACACACGACAGGTCAGACTTCAGATACTTGACAATTCCCAGGCAAGAGGTTTTTAAGGGAGAAAGGCAGAGAACCTGAAAGCAAAGACAACCGAGGCGGATGGAGGAGGCAGGTGGCTGCCAGGTCAGCATGGGGTAAGGTAAAAGTGCTCACAGTTTTTCTGGGAAAACAGTTCAATCCAAAAAAATAACAATAAAAAGACCAGGTTTGTGGTTTAGCTGATGAACTCTTACTGGGTTCCTCCTGGATTCCTGCAGATGGTCTGGACGCAGGCGCTGCATGTGTCTGACCCCAGAACTCAGTCACATCGCATGGCAGAACTGGTCTGGAATAGAGCCTGTTGCTCTGGGAATGCTGGTGATCAAACAACCGGGTGAACAGAAGCTCCCAGGACCTTGCAGATGCTCAGCGAGTACCAGCCTCCCTGGCTAATCGCTTTCATGATGCTGACAAAGATGTTCATTTCACCAGCTTTATGCCAATTTGGATCAAGAGCAAATGGCAAAAAGGAAAAAGAAACACTCCCCCCGCTACCTGTCTTTCAATCTCACCTGTATGTTTGTGTGCTAAGTGGAGGGCCAATAATGCCACAATTAACCAATGACCATTTACTGTTTCTAGTTTGAGAATTTGCAGGATTACGCTGACAAATTTGGATTTTGAGGTAGCTTTCCATTTATAAGTTACTTTTTTTACCAGAACCAAAGAAAACCCTTCCATTCCTCTGGATTTCTATTAAGCCTGCTTGTGTAACGCTTTTTTTTCTGGCTGTGCAAGTCTGTGGGAAGAGCTCTGACTTCTCCTCCCAGGAGGTGTGGGATGCTGGACGCAGCCCCTGTGCCTGGCTGCAATGTCGCAGCCCCATAAAGCCAGACCACCCCGCTGTGCTGAGCAAAGCTGCCTCCGTATTTATTGTAGGAGTGTCTGATCACTCTCCGACATTGCTGTTCATACCTGCTATGCTCATGTCTTCTTTACTACTGTGGATGGGAAGGTATAATGTGAAGGCATTTTTATCTGTGTGTAAGTCTGGGGACTAGCTGGTTTTTATGGGTCTGCACGTATTTGCACTCAGGTCAGCTTATATGAGGGCAAGGTTTTCATGTCCTATAAACTAGCAGCCTGGGACTGTGCCCCATGCATCCATTGTAGGATTTTACTTGAATTTCTACATGAATCAGTTTTGTTTTTTATAAATTGCTGCCTCTCAACAAAAATCCACGAGGCGAAATAGATACATTTTCTGATGGAGGGGTCCCAACCCTGTAGCTGCACATTCATGGCTGACTGTCCAGCAAAGACTGTTCTAGGCTATGTACAACTGAGGCTCACCCTGGTCATTGTCTGGATCTTCCTCCATCATGAATACTTTTTAAACAAATAGGTAATGGGAAATGCAAGTGAAGTACCCAAGCAAATATCCGTAACAATGAACAGGGCTGGTAAAAAAGCTAAAGGAAAACTCATTATTCACATCACGTTTGTGCTATTTTGGTGAGTGCATAGAGTTAGGATCCTTGCAGTGACAGTGCCGGTTTTGTTGCAGTTTCTTCTACTTGCTATTTTTCTAGCATAAGGTGTGCTGCTCAGTGCAATGAGGCATGACATACACCAAAGAAAAAGACCTCTTAGGGAAAAGTATGGCCCAGTACTATTTCCCCAGCAAAATGGAATTCTAATGACTAGAGCATGAAATGCACTTTTCTGCTCTCTTAAGATGTGAATTAACAGGAGGGAGGTCAAGGCAGGAGCAACGAATGTCCCCTGATCCACACCTGAAATGTAACTCCCACCTGGAACAAAATGGCAATTGAGTGTGTAAAGTGTGTGTGCATTGAGGGCAATTATTTCTTTCCTCTTTTTCCAGCGAAATTATCTCAAATAGAGAGAGGTGAAATAGTCTT
>VXBO01009786.1:801801-826596 GCA_013400135.1 Rhinoptilus africanus | reverse complement strand
AAAAAAAAAAAAAGAAGAGATTGAGTAATTCAGGCCACCACTCTCCTCCCTAGTGCACTGAGGCAGTGCAAGATTGAGAATGCTGCGTGTTCTGTACTGTACATGCTTAAAGGGGAAAATTAGAGATCTATATATATGCACATATATGTGTATGCTTATTATTCTTTCAATTTCTGTCCATAGGGGAATATCATTTAGGGGTTTGCTGTTAATTTGAGGGAAGGCTAAAAGAATGAGGGGAGAAGAAATGTGGTTGTAGACGTACCAGCTACAATTCCTTAGAATGCATTTGAAAATCACACACCTTTTGCCAATTTTAAAAAAACTGTTACCTTGGACCCAGTCAAAGGGTGATGGTGTAAAAAGGCAGCTTTTTCAGGAGAAACGAGTCTTGTTAAAGAAAATGAAAGATGAAGTGGTGGAGCTGCCACTTAAGGACTTCATGGGGAAGCCCAGGAGCCTCTCCAGAAGTTAAGTAGCTGATTTTACAAAATGAAG
Source organism: Rhinoptilus africanus (assembly GCA_013400135.1). NCBI lineage: Eukaryota > Metazoa > Chordata > Aves > Charadriiformes > Glareolidae > Rhinoptilus > Rhinoptilus africanus. The sequence goes on along the minus strand of VXBO01009786.1, from coordinate 826,098 downwards.
GATGTTACGTGTCATAAGAAGGCATTTCAGAGTGTTTACTTGATAACTCTAGACATCTTTGCTTTTCTGTGTTTGTCAGAAATTCCACTATCTGACAGCGTTTTAAAGCATCTAATTCCTTTCGTTATTAATTCTTCAGAGAGGTGTTCCCATTTGCTTCTGTAAGCTTGACAGAAGCATTTCTCTTTCTGGCTGAGCAGGGTTGGACACAGCTCCTGTGGAGCCCCTCGCCGCATTTCTAAACATCAGTCAGAGGGATGGGGTGAGGGCTGGGGGGTGCTTGCTCCTTACCCCGGTGCCAGAGCACCCTTCTCCAGCATCCCAGCCCCTGCAGGCTTAGCCAGGTGAGAGTGAGAACTGGATTCTCAGGCTTGTATCTGTCAGCATTACCTCCATTCAGTTTTGCAGTTACTCTGTTCTAGTCTAATAGGGCAGTACGTAACCGTTGCAGTCTTTATGGTGACCTCATATCTGCTTTTTTGTTACTTCGTCAGCTTTTCATAGCATCATACCTGTTAAAAGTTGAAAAGAGCTTTTAGGGTAGGTCAATTAGTCGATTCCTGATGACAGCATTGCTCTCTAATATTCTGAATCAGAAGTGTCAAAGGAAGGAGAAACGATTACTTTGCCCAGGCATTCAATAAATGTCACCACAGTCCTCAGACATCCACGCCCTCCTCCTCTCCCCCTGGCACTGGCTAGTCCTGCCACCCCCATCCTCCCAGCAAATGCTTTGGGTTTTTTATTCTTCCAGTTTTCCTTGAGCCAACCCATTACCAGCTAATAGTAGAAGCAAAGCCAAAAGCCCAGCATGGTTGGATGTTTTCCACTCCTTTTGAAAAACCAAACCACAGCCTTGCTGCTAACACGCTCCTCAGGAATTTTTGCTGGGATTTTGCTTAGTAGTATGATCTCATATGGTTTTAGTGGCCACTATTGTGCCTCCCAGAGACACAAACAGAATTCCAACCAAACAATGGCTGGAAAAGGGTTGCCCACCCTATTAAACAAAAAATAGTTCAGTACATAGGTTTTTTAATTTACTAAAAGTAAAGATTAAACATCTTTCAAGCGTGACCACATGACCTTTTGACTATGCTTTTTGACTCATTGAACTTTGGGAGGTGAAAGATGGCTGAAAGAATTGAAAGTTTAACCACAGGAAGGAATAAGAAAATAGTTCTCTGGATCATGACATCAGCAAGGTAAAGAGAAGTAAGAGAGAGGCGAATGGTCACAAATGCAAGTCCTAGGCTGCTCAGCGCCTGCCAGTGGTCTCTGCAGCATGTGGGTTATTTGATGATTTATGTTCTTATCTCCTTGCTCCGTTTAAGAAGGCGGCTATTGCTTTTGTTATAGCAGTATCTCCCATGCAGTCTTTTTTTGGAGTAGATAGAGTAGCTCATACTGCAGTGCCTCCAGATTACAAAAACATGGTCTGTCCATAGCAAAGCCCACATAAGACGAAAGCGATTGCGACTTTCTCAGTTACTTTAAATGAAGACAGTTTCTTTAAGAATCGGGGATCACGTCTGAAGTGAAAATTGCACATTGAATAAGTGAAAAGTTAAAAGTGTAGCCATATGGATGACTGTCACCATCCTCATTCACCCTTTCCTTCTTGCACACACCTCTTCGGTGCCTACTGGACTGGGTCTTTTATTGCCCCCCCCAATTTCTCATTCAGTTACCAAATGACATGTACAGTATGACTGTTTCTTCTAGCTATTTCTTCTTTCTGTGCTCTCAGGATCTTGTTAGGGCTGTTTTCTGATAAATATAAGTTGATTCTGTTTTTTTTACATCTGCCAGAGTAGGAGCCAGGAGGTGACTAATGAAATCTGAATGTTGGTATGTGCATGTGCTTGGAAAGAAAAGGTAAAAATGGGGCTGGGATGGGATCGACGTGCTCACAGGCAGAACAGAAGGAGCTGAGCAGAATGTGTAGGGGTTGTGTATTTAAGGGCCTGGGTTAGCATGGTGCCAGAAGGGGATTTGTCTTGATAAGACTTACGACCAAGGTATAGGCTAACGGTTTAGGAGGAGCAGAGGCAGTGTGAAGTAGAGGGAACAGGATACTGGGGGCAGTTATGAAGAAAGTGGTAGTTAGGGGTGAGGAAGTGCTAGGGACCTTTGTGGTGGAACAGTAGAGGGATTTAAGAGTTTGAGCAGAGGGAGTGAAAAAGTGGTTCGACAGCAAAGCTCCTGAGCATGAAGAAGCGTTTGTTGAAAATGAGGGCTTTGAAGAAGAAAAGTTGACATGTTTTGGAGGTGAGAGCTGATGTTGAGCACCGGGATGGTGTGTTACCACATCACTTTCCCTCCTCCAGTCTTTTCTGTCCAGAACATGATGTGGCAGCAGGAACCTGGATGCTGATCTCCCACTTCTAAGCCAGACCAGCTTCTTCCAGTCTCTGTTTCACCATTGTTGCCCAAGTTCATGCGCGCTGGACTTATCCACATTATGTCCATGTAGAGAGACTTTTGTCCATTTAGAGAGTTAGAGAGACTTCTGTAGCTGAAACACCAGCTTGCCGTTACTGGAGAACCAGACTGAGGGCTGGACCAGGCAGCCCTTGTTCAGTGAAGATGCCTGTTGAACTCCAGGGGACCTTTGGCTAAATCAGAATAGCAGGGCCAGAATTGGCAACACCGCAGTGAAATCATTTATACCACCATTGTGAAAAATGTGACCAAAACAACTTTGAAAGATGTGCACCTGATGTATAGATAGCCATTTAACTTTGTAAGAAAACAGCAAAGAAAGACTTATTAGTGTAGGTAAAAATAATTTTGTGGCCTTTTACTTTTTTTCCCCCCATAGACTGGAATTGCTATTTCTGCATGTAAAGATAATAAATATTTCTAGGGGTTAGGGCAAATGAAATGGCTTTTTTTTTTTTTGTTAGAATATGCGTATTATGTTGCAGAAAAGGGTTATATTTTGATTAAAGCATCAAATGTAAATGTTTCCAGATGTTCAAGCATTGTTATTCAATATGATATTAGAGGTAGAAATGAAAAAGTCTCATCTTCGTGTTATAATTGCCTTTTTTTAGAGAGAGATCTTTTTTAATGTTTTTTTCCAAACCTGTTTGTATATCACAATCTTCTTTTTTTTATATATCTCCTTTTAATTCACGGATTTTCAAATACTTACTAGTTCTCCTACTCCGAGTGCTTCTTACACATAACTGAGACATTTTGATGTTTGAAGACTGTAAAGCACAGCAGCTTTCTCCAGGTCTTTAAATTATATATATTTTATATCCCCTTTCAAAATTTCCAATATGCTCCATCAGTTATTATCCCCATCAGCTGCCAAAGTATTAACATCAGTTGGAATAAAATGAATAACAAAGCAATTTCAGTCAGCATGGTGGTTAATTGGCTGTGCAGTTAGATATGCATATTAGGAAGTGTGGTTTCTATATTATTATTTCTGTCAATATGGCTTGTCAAAGAGGCATACAGTCTTCAACAGTATTGGGGACAGTCTGGAGCACTGTAATCAAAAGTGGAATGTTGCTCATGGATTTCTGATAAGCATCTTTATACAAGCCCTACTGCCTTAGTACATGCACAGCTATTGATTGACTGGGGTGCCTTTACAAGAGCTAAATAAATAACAACACTCTGTTGTCACTTATCAGCGATACCGCTTTTGCCTCAGCCTGCGATAACTGTGTTTTTCTGGATTTAAAGCATGTTTTATTGTCTTTTAATCAAATACTGTTTGAAATAAGTTATCAGAAGAAATTAATTTAGCATTCAATACGGTGTACTTCCTGCTGTTTCTAATTTTCAAAGATGACTTTTTTCTGATAGCAAGAAGTTGACTTGGCTTTAAGGGAAATTTCTTTCTATCTCTTTGTTTTAGTTCAGGGGAGAACTCTGTAGACAAACCTCTGATGTCCAACTGCTATGCCCAGTGTGAGTAAGCACAACCAGTTCTACAGTCCTAATATTTTCTCAGCTTTCTCACACAGATGGCCATTACAGTGGTTAACCATAGGATGATATGCTTGATCATTATATTTTCCATGGATCACGTAGTGTAGTTCAGGGAAGTTAATCTTTTTTCTTCTCCTTGGTCAAAGCTTGCAATAGTTCTTAACCTTTCTGAGTAATCAAGATGACATTACTGACCTCTTCTTTGTCTTTCCCCAGTATCAGTTAATTTATCTTTTTCTTATTAAGTTTGATGTCCTCAGATCTGCCACAGTATCTGCAGCAAATTTTTCTAAGCTAACAACTTCCTTTCTAGTTTGTAAATACAGTGTAGGCAGAACTGATAGATCTTGCTGTGATAATAAGTTGTCTTGTGAATGTAGCTGTGATTATAAGTAGAATGGAACAGTCTGATTTGATGGGAGTAAGTATATTATAAATAATGATGCTGTTCTGTAAAGTTAAAAGTAACAAATATATAGAAGAGAAGCCACAAACTTACCATCATTTTTTTCTTTCCGATTGATGCTTGGAAGTAGTTTCCCCCCCTCTTTTTCATAACTTCATGTAGATTTGTGTGCAAGCATGTGCATGCACACACATACGTGTCACAGATGTTTCCTCATAAAGAGAAAATGGTCCATAGTGTTAAGTTGGCAAAGAGAGCATTTCTCTAAGAGTTGAAAATGTTAAGAAGCATTCAGTGACAATATTCATTAACCACAGATGTAATCGGTCAGAACAGTATAATTAATTATTCTCTTCCCCCTTAGTTGACAGAAAAAATGAGCCAGTGAAATAACGTGGGAAAGAAGTAGTGCTGCTGGATGTCACTCCGTCAAGCTGGGAAAAGGTAGTGGGGAGGATTCCATGCTTAGACGCAGTCACCATCTCTGGCTCACGATTAGTGAATCACCATAAAAACCTCTAGCAGTTGGTTGTGAATTTCTGTAAGCACAGAACTGGCCAAATCCATAAAAATAGCCCAGATTAAGGGTGTGACAGGCTCGCATGCTGTAGGTAGGTTAAGACTCAAAAAGCTTTACCATTTCTGGGGCTTGGTTGATAAGAAAAATATACACATACAATAGATACATGGTATCCATGGTCCCCAGTCTCAGAAGGCAAGAAACGGTTGAAGCTGAGGCAGGGTTTACCTGAAGGATTGAGGAGTGTGCGTAGTCTACATATTTGAACTGTAAACAGCACAATGACGAGTCTTCCTTTTAAATACATAGATAGAAGTTTCCTGAAGAGCTTGTTGCTCAAGTGTGGAGTGACAGAGGGCTCAGCAAGAAAAGATTTGCTCGGATCATTCTGCTGCTCTGGCCCCTTAGCGGGGGATGTGCTCAGACACCTACTCAGAAATGACGGAAGTGTTAACTCTTTCTTTAGCTCTCTTTTACTGCAGCTGTATCTGCAAAGAAACACCAACATGCTTCTAAAGCAAGTTGACTGCTTTCCAAACATGTTCTTTTATCCCTGCGTATTTGCAACTGAGTTAGGGCTTCTCTAATTTACTTCATTAATTCAGCTCATCTGCAATTGTAAAATAAAGAGCAGAGAATGACTAGACTTCTTGGAGAAACTTCAAAAAATTCTATGAAACTTTCTTCACCTTGAAGAGGAGTAGGATGCAATCTTAATCCATGTTTGCATTACTGACTTGCTGGAGTTGGTGTACTTTCTCAATGATGGCAACTCTAGAGTCCTGGGAAGTAGGTGGAAAGGAGATGGGGAAAAATCGCTATTGGCTTGGCTCCTCCTCACTGACCAGTGGAGATGAGATATGAAGGAATTGAGGGCTCAAGAAGGCACAGTTTCTGATCATTGGTCTGGGCCTGATTTGGTTTTATTGAGGTCAAGCGCAAAATTTGCACTGCATGACCTGACCTGTTGTGCCTCTGTCGGATCTGATGTCCTTCATGCATGTAGGACTTCTGGTGTGGTCTCCCTCCAATAAAACAATGCTTTTTAAGCTGTGCATGAATTATTGCAAATAATAATGGAAATATATGTATTTTTGAAAGAGGTTTGTTGCAGTTAGTGGATGTGTTCACTGTATTTCACTTGACAAGAATTATCAGGGAGCTTTCAGCAAAAATAATGAATTGCCATATTTATGGAAAACATATGAGCATGAATTGAATCATGCTGTTATTTTGGGTTTGGATATTCAGTGCCCACAGAGAGGGGTTTAGGAGTTGTGACAAAACAACAGATGTGAGATTAGCCCCTTTGGCTGTGTCTAAATGGATGTGTCTTAAAATCCTGGTGTCCCAGTTGGTCAGAACATGCTGTGGCGCCTGTCCAAGCCCCATCCTTCTACCCATGCTCTTCTCGGTCTGGTTTGTGTTTGCAGTTTGCCTTACTGTGGGTTTCAAATCTGCCTGGGGCATCACCCCAACTCTGGCATTCAGAGCAGCTCTCAAATACCGCTGCTGATTCTAAAAAAAACCCCAGAAATGTTGTGATTGTCCATCTTCCTAAATAATCTGTTATATCAAGTGAAGTTAAATAAAACGTTATATGGGCAAGGGAAGGTGGGGGAGAAGTCTACCATTATTTTATTGCTTGGAAGTTTTTCCAAGTAATTTTTTATTGCTTGGAAGTTCTACTTAAATTGCAGGAGTATGACTGCTCATTTTATGCCCTATCAATTAGAGGACTTTCTGTTTCAAGTATTGTGGTTAAGAAACACGCAACATGCTTTCGGTAGAAATTGTTGGCTAGAATGTGTTATGTATGAGAGTACGTAGGCCAAATGCTCATTTCTACCATGCTGACTTCTAATAGAAACCCAGTCATTCACTAAGATTGAAGCCAGAACATTTTTTGTGATGGTAATTTTCAACTTTTGTAGAAATCTTCTCACATTAGCTCATAAAGTTTGCTTTTCATCACTCAGCACGATTTGACAGCTTTAGCTGTTGTCTGACATGAATATAGTAAAATCCACTGTATGGCGTTTAGAAGGAGAAACTGGTGAAGAAAGAATAGTAACAACATTATTTTGCAGCAATAACAACAAAACCAAATATCTTAAAGTGCGATGTTTGACTATATTACTGTGCAAAGCATTGCAGAACTGTAGTTAAGCATGCAGATAAGACGCTTTGTTGGTCTGTCAAGAAGAATAGTGGCCTGCAAATATCTGAGTAGGACACTTAAATTTCAGTTTGTAGCTGGCAGTGATTTAATGAGTTGTATGATTATCTAAATTAAAATGCAATTTGTATGTAAGTGTACAGGAGCTTAGTTTCAAAGAGCCTGAGGTCAGCAGAGGTAAATAATTAAATGTGGGAAAATGCGATATATCTGCTACATATCTATAGAGGCAGTTACTTTAGATATGGCAGTTATTAACACTGATGTAAATTGCAAGTGACTCAACTGAAGACTCCTCAGATCTTATCTATTCATTGTACTTGTAGGATAACATTTGCCTGTCGGGGGGGTCTTATGCCTTAGACTTTGGGAAGGTGGGTTTCAGTGCACTTTGTGTATCTCATACAGCTTTTGCCAACACTTAGACTAGGGAGAAATGCCACTGTTTCTGTACAAGGTCACTGCTGGAGACGTGAGAAAGACTCATCCTAAGCTGGTCATACCAAGTATGGTATGAATAAATCAGTATGTCGGGATTCTGCAAATATTTTCTGCTTGTTTCAAGTCATTTACTTGATCTCTGCTGGCTATTTGACAATCACTGTCTTCTTTTTTTTCCTTTCTCCAAATGTAATTATTTGAATTGGAAGAAAAACTAAGAAAAAAAAATATATGTAATCGAGGAGTAAATTTACATATGCATATAGTATGTGGTGGTACTTTTGTCTTCTGTAGGGTCAGTTACTTGTCAAAGTGTAGTTTGGAAAAAGGGAAAATTTGGGGGGAGAAAATAAGCAGCCATTATTGCTAAATGACGCTTAGCGTAGATCATTTTAGCATTGCTAAAAAACCTGCTGTTTCTAACTGTCATGTCGAAAAGTGGCATAAATAACATTAACCCTTGGCCTGCATAAGCACTGGTATCTCTGCGGCACCACAGCCTATTTTGGCAATAGGCTTGTCTGGAACGGTTATTCCCATTTCATGGAGAGGAGCTGAGGCATGGTAAATCAGCTTCTCATTTGTGTTCCCTCTTGAATGATTCAAAGAAATCATGCAGTGGTCAGATTGGCCATCTGAAAATTCCCTCTGTGTCTCTTGTGCACTTGCCCGTGACATACGAGACGTATCTGGGGCATAGCCAGAGTGTGTAACACTCAGTTGTCAATTGGCATAGCTTAAAGCAGATTCCATGCTGGTTCAGCGTATGCCATGCCTCAGTCATCCCTCTATAAGCAATTCATTGGGTAGTGCTTTTCCCACAGCTGTGTGTCCGACAAAAAACTAAGCGCGGCAGAGGTTAAGGATTATTTGGTTCAGCCTTTGCTAGTGTTTGTTAATGAAGAGCCATGTCGTTTATTCCAGGAGTACACAGCTTTACCCATCTCAATGTGACTAGCATCTAGCCATAAGTCACACAGCAGCCTGAATGGGCAAAGGAATTAAACAGAGACTCGCTGAGTATTGCTATTTTATTCTATTGTATTGTGCTAATACTAAGACCCAGGGCCATTAAGACAAAGTACTGGTTCCTGAACGAATACCATCCTTGCTTCAGTGTGTAGGGCATACTGTGGGATTAATAGAACTGATCTGTGGAAAAAAAAAGAAAAAAGAGGTGATGCGAAGAAAAGGGGGAGGGGAAGAAGAAAAGGAAAATGGGTCAGATAGGCAGAGCGTACTTTTCTTTAAGAAAAAGAAAACTAGAAATATTTTCCCTGTGAAAATTTGTGATTTTTTTTTTATTTGACAGAGACTATTTTCTCAATTATTTGTTTTATTTTTTATAGTGCTCTTATAATTATTTTAGATGCAGAAAAGGCATCAAATACTGATCTTTGTGTATGCCAGTACACCAAGCTTAGAGCTCTCGTCTTCGCAGATGAGGCTTGCCTGTCTTTCCGTATAAGTCAAATCTTTCCAAACTCACTGTCAGTGCTTACATTTTTGGGGCCATATGGGGGGCAGTTCCCTTAAATATTGTTCTCTGCTTGTCTTGTGATTCCAGTTGCTCATGGTATCTGATGTCTATTAAGTGAGAAGGGCAGTCATAATGCATTGAATCTAGATTTGAACTGGTGGCTTCGCATCACGTCATTTTATTTTACAGATACTGTTTGCCATTTAAATGTTCCCTCTCCATGTAATTGCTCTGGATGTTTGAATGTTGGCATCAGCAGGCGAGTTATTTTCTCTCTGTTCCATAAGTGATTGTGAATGGAGTGAGGATTTCGTTCAGTGAAGACACATCTAGCTCTGTTTGAAAGGATTAGTTGCTTTGATTTGTTACTTTAGGACTGTTAGGGTAATTAGCAGTTCATCAGAATGATTTCACAGGCCATTATTTGTGAGAATTACTGGGACAAGGCTTTCCAGTGTGCAGTGAGTCTGTGTGATTTACCATGTGTAATGCCAATAGATGTGAAGAGTCAACAGTCACAGGGGGAAGGTCAGCATTAACTTTCTTTCATAATTTCATGGATTTTTTTTTTTTTGGAGTAATACATCATGTCGTGTGTCTTTTTTCTTATCTTAACGGATGTTATAATTTTTAATATGATTTGTTGGTATTATGGTGGCGTCTAGAAATTTCAGTCAGAGGTTGTGAGCCCATTGTGCTAAGCAGATGGATTGAATAGAAAAAGACAAGAAAGCTGAGGAAATAATCACTCTCTACTGCTGACAGTACTCTCCAGGGTAGGTTTCAAAATAGCTCAAGAGCTGTGTAAAATTAATAAGCTGTTCCTCATGTACTGAAATCCTCTTTCATATTGCATTGGCATGAGAGATCTCTGTAGAGAGGAGGGGCTGCAAATAAGATTTGCCAGAGGATGGGGTTGAATATTGTGCCTCAAAGTCCAGATTTTACTTTGAGTCCAATGGATGAGCGTTCTCGAACAGTGTGCATAAAAGCGGTCTGTATGGAATTTGATCACCATCAAGTCTCTGGGTCACTGAAGTCTGCTTAGTCTCTCAGAGCAAGGTTTATTAGGCATAAAATTTGAATCAGTGTCCGTTTGTTTCTGTAGCATCTTTATAATTTTCTTCACTGATAACAGACATGGGAAATCAGGGAGCATTACTCTTATCTAATAGAAACTTGATGAGATGTTTTAGTAGCTTTTTGAGGTATGAGGTCAATTTGTATTCTCTTGTCCTAAAACTTGTGGGGATCGTTTACCCGGTGTGCAAGCCAGTAGCACACAGAGTCGAGGTATTAGCTATTTAGTAGCCGTTCTGCGCAGAGACGTCGCAGAGATGTGTGCTAGGGGATATTTCCGCAAAGTTAGCACACCCGACATTGGAACAGTCATTCATTTATACATCCCAAATTAACATAATTAGTATATTTATCGTTTATCAATCAACATTCTACTGGTGCTCAGAGTTCCTTATCCTGAAGCTGATTGGTGTGAAATGTCATTGTCTTTAGTTGAAGGTACAGTGTCTCTTAATTTCACTGTGCAGGCTTAGTGGGTGAGGGTATTCAAGCGGAGGAGGGTAGCCTAACTTCTAGAGGAGTGGTTTCCATAGTATCATTAGTCAAGTTCACCTGCAGGGCACATTTCATGAGGTATAGCCAATTTTTTTAGGCAATCAGCCCACTAAAGTTTCTGGTACCTGGTTTTAGGTCCAGTTTGTTCCTTCTATTCCATTGTCTTGTCAAGAACTGTTTACAGAGTTACAATCATAGAGGTTTCGGCATCACTCTGATATGGAAATGCGTTCCCCTGGACTCTGGATTTGCAGCATGGCATGAAGGTTTTGATTTTATTGTGGCATTTAAGAAGTGTTATAATTTTCATACAGTATATGTTTGGTGCATATATGCAATAGAAAAACTAAAAATAAACATGTCGCACTGAATTGTAATTAGAATGGAAAAAATCATTATCTGTCATGGAGAATACTCTGAAATAATAAATACCACTGGCACATTTTACAGCTATCATAAATATTTATTCAGCACATGTCCATAGGCTAAATTTGTTACATCATACTCACTTAAATGTGTTTATGAAACGATCCTTCTGCACACACACACATTTTATCAAATTTTAGATTCCTTGATTAATGGCACAGACCTTTTTTGCTATGTGGCACAGTCTGTCATACCTCTAATCCAATTCTGAAATACAGGTATTCTTAGATCTTATAATAAGGCTATTCTTCTTGCTACAGTTATACCTCTTTTCCTTGTTTTCTTATAGAATGGATTAAGATTTAATAGTGATATATTTCCTAATAAACACAGCTGGAGGACAGCTTCTTCCATTATCTTAGATATACCTTTGTTACGTCTTCATCAGAACCCATTAAATATTCTTGGACAGTCACTTAGCGATATACAAAATGTTTCTTGTCTTTGATTTCAGCAGAGACATTAATCCAAATGTTCTGGGCTATGTTGCTTAATTGTCAAGGAGTTAAACGTGCCCGATGAAGTGGCAGTAGTTAAAATGTACTGGTGTACATCTAACGTTTATAGATAACCCTTTTAAAGAAGTCTGGATGTATTGCCGTGTTCAGCCATTCTAAATCACTGTCGCATTGCCTCTGTGTTTTCTTTTGCCAAAGTCCCTGTAGAACATTTACTTTGCAGTCTTGCGATTTTAATTGTCTGATCGAGTGTATTAAATTCTGTTAAGGATAAAACTGATGACAATTTCTCAGTAAGTTCATACTTTAGTAATAGTTTTCTAGGAAATGGAAAACAAGTTTGTAGCAGATTTGAAAGGAGAGGACTCTCCGGTTCCCTGCTTTTCCTGTGTGTTTCAGACTGGGGTCTTTGGGTAGTGTCATCCCTGGCGCTCAGTGTTGCTGATTCAGAGTCTTGTATTTCGGTTGGTGAACTTGTTTTAGTTCTAGTTTGAATGTACACAAACTGTTGCAGTTTTGCTAACATAGTCCTGTGGATAGTTTATTAAAATGATTTATCTGCTATGTAGTATTTATCACAAGAGTAAAACAATGTAGGTGAATACAGTGTATAAATGCAGGTGCTGCCCATCTAACGTTGATCACCAGCTTCTAAAAATCTAGGCCCTATGCATTACATGAAAGTAAAATAATCAACCGACAGTAACAAGCTCTTATTAAAAAAAAAAATAAAACGAGAGAATGAGACTCACACCTACAGGCAAACTCATCTAAGCTGAATGTCCTTAATCATACATAGTAACATTAGACACCATACAGAGGTAGAACCTCTGGCCTCCTCCTTGGGAGGTAATATGCACAAAAAACTCTCTTTGGTGTAAGTATCCAGATACTCTGAAAATAAGAAAATGATTTATGTGTTAACTTCAGCATTGTATGAGGTTTCAACATATTGTGTACAAAGCAGTGGCTGAGTGAACCAGGTTCTCTCCTAACTCATGCTGCTCTCAGCCATGGCTTTTGGGCCACCAGGTTTTTTTCCTTAGGCCTAGCTATGAGGTGTGTACCGTATCAGTAGATACAGAGGGATCCTGCCAGCTGTGGTCTAGTATTAGGTGCCAGGAACATCTAGGGCAGATCCTCTCCTAATAGAGACGGTTGGAAGCTGTATTTTGCAGTGTTTAATGGACATACCTTCCAGGAAGATTGCCAATTCAGCTTGATATCTAAACTGCTTTTTACAGCATTTGTGCTGGCAGGTGTGTTGAAGATGCAGGACTCTTCAAATGTCTCTGAGAGTTATCAAATCAAAGGTGTGATTGAACCATTGGATAAAATATTCTCTTCATTGCCATAAGCTCCGAAACTAGGAGAACATGACTGGTATGTCAGTGAGCAAATGCTCTGCTTTTAGCTCTACCAGCATCCCCAACTGGGAGCTGTCGTTGGAAGCTAATGTCGCACAAGGCGTGGAGAGTCCTGTTTGATTTAAGAAAGCAGACAAAGAGCCTCTACTGCAACTAAACTGCTGCTTATTTTATGTTCTCCTGAATCGCATGTAGCAATACCGTCTTTAGGGGATAAAAATTGTATATGGTAAACACCGTTGCCAAGATAGCCAAATGAATTGTCCATGAAGTGAAAGGTACACATCCTGAAATCTTATCCAGGTATTTTAGCAATTTAAAAGATGTCATTTTGTACACTGGGTATTTCTTAAATGTTCCATTAAATTGAGAACTCTCTATATAAATGCTAATTTAATTAAAATGTCTTTGCATCTTAAATATAAATGAAAACAACAGGGTAGAAGCCTTGCTGAAAGTTTGCATGGATGTCTACTTATGCATAATTTTCCTTATCTTCTGCAGCATTGTCTTCTTTTTTTTTTTTTTTTTTCTGTAAATTAACAATTCACAAGAACGTTTCCTGTCTTTTTTCTTTTAAGATTTCTTATAACAGAATATTTTTGACAGGCCACTTTTGCTTTCAGAATTAAAATTTCCCTCACAAATGGTTAGAAAGAATAACAAAACATTGTGTTTTAACTTGGTAGGCATGATGATGATACCAGTTGGCATTTAGCTGTCCCATATACTAGTGCATGCATGTGGAACAAAATGATTATACTTAGAATTTTTGGTCACTTACCCAGTTCCTATCAGGGAAAATAATTTTAAATGGAAAATAGTTATAAACGGATTTTTTATTTTTTCTTCTACCAAAAGTTCTTTATTGAGAGAACAGAGTAATGCTTCACCTTTTATGTAAGCATGCTTTTCTAAAAGAAACACCTACACAAGGGCCAAATCAGTCTTTTTCAAGTCTGGTAAATGTGTTGAGTGGGGACCCCTAAAGGAAAGCAGAGTCTGCAGGAGAGGCTGGAATTCTTTATCTACAGGATTGTCTGGACATACCACATAGTCCAGTTTCTTCACCAATAATGTCCGCCTCTTGCTAAGAGAGTTGCGTGGTTGTGCGATAAACCTTCAGCTGTCTTCAACTGTCATTTTTGGCAACCTGTATTGGATTCAAAATTATGGCCTTTTGAAGATAATCTTCAGTCCTGCACATGCACACTTATAGTGTCATAGAGTCATAGAATGGTTTAGGTTGGAAGGGACCTTAAAGATCATCTAGTTCCAACCCCCCTGCCATGGGCAGGGACACGTCCCACCAGACCAGGCTGCTCAAAGCCCCATCCAGCCTGGCCTTGAACACTTCCAGGGATAGGGCATCCACAATGTATATACCTGTGTGTACATTTTCCTTTTAATAAGATATTGCAAGCATTAAGACAATGCTGTTACTATGCCTTCTACCTCTTAAATGGTAAAAGGGGAAAAAAAAATGACTGATGTAGCTATTCCAATGAAATGTTTAATGAGGCAGGTTCTGATCTCAGGCATCCTAAACAATCAAACTATACATGTGTTTAGAATCTGTCCTCTTAGCTCAAAAGCTGCCTTTGTATATAAAGGCGTGAGTCCCACATAATGGCACCAACATATTCACATAGAGTATTTGACCGCCAAGTGTGGTGTTAAGTGCAGGAGCGGGAGCAGAAATCTTCCCGTGCTCTGGTGTGCTCCCCATGGCACCGCAGGGCAGTTAGTTTTATTATTAGTGGTTCTCGGGCTCCTCATCTGTAAATTAGGAATTCTTTTCTGCCTCCTGTAGGGCCAGTAACAATCTTGAGTAAAATATGTTGTGAATGCATTGATAAGGAACAGTATTCTGTAACGGTTATTTTAAAAGGGATTTACATGTATTGCTCTTAGGTCAGGCAATTGCAACATTGTCATCTGCTGTTTTAAAATATGGCTAAGCCGAAGGGTCAGTGAGAGCATCAGGCTATTTTTTCTTCAGAGATTTTAATGTCCTGTTCAACTGTATGGCAAGAGTCTCTCATTTCTGGTTCTGAGAAGCATTTTTTTATCTAATAGTAGAAGGCTGCAGAATGTAACTAACTATGAATCTGGTTAGTGGTGTTTGATCTCCCATCTTTTAGGCATCAGTGGGAATGATGCAGTAACTGCTCTGTTCATAAAATTCCCATTGATACAAAGGCATGTTTGAGACATCAAGCAGAACTTAGATCCAGATCTCCCATGGCTGAACTGACTAGAGATAAAAAACAGTAATTACAACATGGGTAAAGAGCAATAATGACAAACAATTAGTTTCCAGAAGGGATACAAATATTTAAACTTTATTGGGTCCTGCTACTACATGTGCTACTGTTGCCCTGTGTACTGTGGTCAGAAGGATCTGCCCATCTTTGTTCCTCTAGCTCAGGAGATTTTTTAGTGTCTGTATAACGTAAAATTCTTTTTCACTTTTTTGCTACTTCTATTCACAATCAACTTCTGTTGTTATAGGTATTTAACACAATTCTCTGCGTTAGAAGAGTCATAGTCCTGTTATTCCTTTAGCAGAAGAAACATGAAAGTGTCGCCTGTGTACGTTGTTCAAGGCTCATTTCCATGCTAGGGTCAGAAAAAATGATTTTGCCACAACAGTTAGGATAGAAAGTACTGTTTTCAGGTTCCATAATCAAGACAAATACAACTGCCTGTTGCCATGCATCATATATTTTCCACATTATAGTAATGGATGCACTGCTGCCACCTGCTATGTCAGGACTTCCAGCTAATTGGAATAAGTTATGTGTGTTCCAGTTACTCTTATGGTCTATAAAAGGCTGCTTTGTCCTAAAGTAGATAATAATTTTTGATGGATTTCCTTATGGTAGCAGATATTGCTGTAATCTGGTGAGAACCATTGTTTTTCACAAACACAGGTGTTTTCTGCACATACTAGGGCTTTAGAGACGATTTGTTCTACTGCGTTTGTGCTAAGGCTAGCATTTGGTGTAGGTGATATGACCCAGATCCGGATGTAATAAGTCCTGAAAGGGACATGAATAGATGTGGTTGATGGTACCATCCGCTCATGGTTGGAAAACTGGTACGTGCCCTTCTGCTTCAGCCTGGGGTCTGTGATAGTTCAGTTGAAAGCAGCTACATCCTCCTGTTGCTGGGAGAAGGGTTCTGGCCATGTGAATCAGAGGTGGGATAACTACAAAGGTAAAGAAGTAACCTTGAGTGTTTGAGATGGGCTATGTGCAGCGTGGTCCACTTGACGTGTTGGGAGTACCGCAGATCCACTACCCTCTCAGCTTCATCCAGTTGGGTGGAAGTTGTCCCCAGGATCTTAGAGAACATGTGACCTTGTTCCAGTTTTTTTCCTCTGAATTTCTGTTTTCTGTTTGTTGGTTTTTAATTTTTTTTTTTGTCCTCTCAGAGGTTGTAATCTTGTTATACAGTATAGCCGTGACATCAGAAATGTGGTACTTTTTAGGTGAAGTTAATTCTTGTAATATGAATCTAATTTGAATGGTACCTCATAGTTGCAATCTAGGTCTACACTCATTTTAACAGGAGCTGGAGCTGTATGACTACCTGAGCATAGTATGTACAGCTCTTTAAGTAAATTTCCCCATAGTAAGTGATTTATGACTTTTAAAAGGTACCAGACTCCTGGATTTTAATCATTCTCTAATACTTAGGGTTGCAGATTTGTCATGACAGAGTAACAAAGGGAATTAAATGTGTGTGATCCATTGTTGCTCCCGTGCTTGGTCCGAAGAGCATGTATTTCAGCTCTGGCAGGAAACCTGACCTCTTCAGAGGGTAGAAGTTCTTGCTTTTTCCTCTCAGGTGCCTCATTTGGTCCCAAATATCAGCCAATGAGTGGCCCTGCTGAAACTTTTTTAGGTGAGAAGGTAGCTGATAGCAATAATATCCTCAAGCTTACGGCCAGTTATCATTGTGAAAAGCAGACTAGCTATTTTGTAAAAGAAAAAATAATAGTATATGATTATGTGCTATAAAAATATGAGAAGATGTGAGTTCATATTTTATAATAAAAATGTTTAGTACCTTTTAGCACTTGTCATGGCGGCAATAAGAGAAAAAAAGTGACATTACACTGGATATAAAATGGTAGAATGTTTTGTACTGTGAATCTCTTCTGTACCCCTCCATGTCCCATCTCAACCTCACAACAATGCCATATAGTGTTAGTCATGGCTGAATAGTGAGGGAGGCCTTCATAAAGCAGTCTTCAGTCTTAGAGGCTACTTGTGTCAGGAAGAAAAGAAAACTTCTGTGGTAACTGCTAGTGAAAGTATTTGTGACTTGTTTTGGGTATCTTCATCAGTTCATTGGAGAACAGTTTATTTAAAATTCATGTTCTTGCAGAACATGGAGGTAATCTCTGATGTCCATTTTGCTCATTTGATAACACCTTTTTATGTATAAGACTATATGAAATGTACAGAACATCTGAAGTGAACAAGTTTATAAATTCCATAAACACCTATTGCTTTACAAAACATATCCTAAAGCTAGCTCCCTTAAACCTGCAAATTAAGTAAGCGCATGGAAGGACAGGTGCCCGTTTGTGAAACTGTCAGTCTTGTTAGCTCAAAATACGCTAGCTAACTAAATATATGTTCTTTTTTGCTTTTCCTATATAAATGCTGTCTGGTGGCTTCTTATAGAAACGTAACTTCAGCTGAGTATTGGTTAGTGTTTTTACTAGATACTTCTAGTTTGCAAACCTCATAAGACAACTCTTTTAAAGAACGAGGAAGCTGAGTGCATAAACCATCTTAGCAAAGCTGGTGCAGCTAATTAATTGCTAGTCCAGCCAGTCTTAGCTTTTTGGTACAGTAGGTTTTGTCACATAAAAATATCAATAGAAATGGGAATTAGCCTGTGATTGACAGTGTCTTGACTATGTAATTAATCATTTTCCTTTAAATGTGCATTAGTCAAAGACTTAGTTATTTTTAAGAAGACTGAAGGATCTAAGAAATGCCCTTTGTCTTTGATCGTCCCTTAAACTTGTAATTAAAAGTATCTAAAGCTAATAATAGTTTTTCCTCCAAAAGACGTTTGCCAAAATGGAGGAATCTTGGTAGATTAATTAATCTCTGCTCTTGCTGAGAGTAGAGTATGTAGACTTTGAAGACCGAAAGTTGCAAAGCCTCATTTTATGCTGAAACCCCATATAAAACATTTGCAGAAAAGTCTAGGTTTAGAAGGGCCTTCATCCAGCCTTCTTTTTCTCAAGGATTTTTTCAAACTGTTTTCACCAGGAAGGAGTTGGGAAATAAAGATTAGAAAAGGAATGTAAAAATACTTAGATTCTCTTTTCTCTTCCTCCACCTTTCCATCTGCAAATCTGCAAAAAAATTAATGATAAATCACTAAACATTTCTCACCTCATTACTTGAATTGTGTAAACCTTGAGTCAAAAGGGAGGTGGTGGATTCACCATCCCTGGAGGTGTTTAAGAAAAGGGTAGATGTGGTACTTAGGGACATGGTTTAGAAGTGTTTTTTGTCAGGGTAGGTTAATGGTTGGACTTGATGATCTTAAAGGTCCCTTCCAACCTCAGTGATTCTATGATTCTAAAAATCTGTTATCGTAGTTAGGTGGATGAATAAATGTCTCGGAATCTGTATTCTTTTCCAGTTCTATTCCAGTTTACCATGCTTTGTCCCTTTGCTCCTTTCTTCAGCCCTTTGCAGCCCATACTTGCTAGGGATTGTATTTTTAACCACCAGTTTGCTCACTGTGGCTCTAGAAGAATCTGTGGCTCAAGAAATTATTCCCGTCTGAGGAAAGGTGTCTTTACGACAGGACCCTGAGCTGTATTACTATCAAGAAATTAATTCACTTAATTAACATTCCATGATTCATAATTCTGATGAGATCTTGGCTATTCATGCAATAGTTATAGATTATTCTCGATTTATTAAAATATGGAAACGCTGGGCTATGATACTTTCTTTTGAAGAATACTTGCAGAAATCAGTTCCTCTTAAAACATTTATTTTACATGCCACAGTTTACCTCTTGTTTACTTTATGAATGCATGCTGTGAAGATGAGCAATATAAGTCAAGTGAAAATCCAGCTATAGTAATGTATATTGAAGGGCCACTCAGTAACCCTGTAACATTTCGTCTTGCTCATTTTTGTCGTCGGTAATTTTACTCAAAGAAAGGGACCTATCACTCGATATATATTGAGAGAACGTCAAAGTTATGGTGATTCATATATTGCAACTCTGCCATAATAGAGAAAGAACCATAGGTAGAATGAAGTAATAGGATATGAAATAAAGTGATGCAGGACAAGAACCGACAGTTGCATTACATTATTCAGTGGAACAGAATCTGAAACTGCTGCAGGGGAATGAATACATGATACATAATATGGAACAATATATCATGTAGATAATTTAATATATTGAAAAACTGATGTATAATGCACTATTGAGATGGGGTGTATAATGTGTTCTGTGGAGAGAATTTTCTTTCACTCCTCCTGTCTTAGGCGTGGACGTAATAGAATGTGTTGTCTTGTTAAAGAGTAACTGACCTTGCCTCCGTTTACAAAAGGGGAAGAATCTATAAATGAGCTGTTTCATAAAGAGGACTAAGTGATTATGAAAACTGATTTCCCAAAGGAGTAGCGTCAGGGTCAAATCAATCTTGGACACAAGCAAAGTGTACATTTTTTTGGGTCTGAATTGTGTGATAATCTTTTGACAAATACAGTGCTTCAAAAAGTCAGAATCGTTACATTTAAGAAAGACTTAAGCTATCCACAAGGAGAGCTTATGTTATGTGGAATGAATGTTCAGCCAACAGAAAAGCTTTAATTTTTTAGTGTTTACTCTGGACATTTTTTTTCACTAGTGATGGGTTGCATATACCCTGCATCAGTCTGCCCACATCCAGGATCCAATTAGTTTTTTGAACTACTGAGTAGTATTTTTTCATGCCACCTCATTGATTTATAATAACTGGAAGTAAGCTTAATTAAGAACATATCTTTTTTTCCAAGTGAATCAAGAGGGTCTGACAGAGTCACTTACAATTCAACTTCAAGCAAGTAAAATGCCTTACTTGTTGAAACTGGAAAAACTCTCCCTCAGGATTATTAAATGCCTTTTACAGGTGTGAAAAGGATCTCATTTTGTTAACAAATACATCCATAAAGAATTTTCACACATTTATAAAACCTGTTGCTAAACTGGGGAGACGTCTTGTTTCTTAATGTAGGTGACTAAATGCTTCGGGAGATGCGTCTCCCCCGAGGCACTCAATTTAAATGCATTCTGTAAGAACAGAGGCACAGCTTATAAAAAGAACATTAAAGCGTATTTATACCCTGAATATTGGCTAGGGATCGTATTATCAGTAAGTATAGTTTTTCATCTGGAATGCAACAACAAGGACATCACCAGCAGAGATAAAGAAGTCATTATCCCACTCTACTCAGCTCTTGTTGGGCCACACCTGGAACACAGTATTCAGTTTTGGTCCCTGCTCTACAGAAAAGATGTGGACAGGCTGGAGAGGGTCCAGAGAAGGGCCACAAAGACAATCAAAGGACTGGGAAGCCTGCCATATGAGGAAAGGCTGAGAGAATTGGGTTTGTTCATCCTGGAGAAAAGAAGGCTTAGGGGGGACGTTATCACCATGTTCCAGTATTTAAAGGGTGGCTACACAGAAGATGGGAACTTCTTTTTTATAAGGAGTCACATGGAAAAGACGAGGGCTAATGAGTACAAGTTACTGCTGGGGAGATTCCAATTGGACACAAGAGGAGAATTTTTCCCAATGAGAACAATCAGCCATTGGAATAATCTCCCCAGGAGAGTGGTGGATTCCCCAACATTGGAGACTTTTGAGATTCAGCTGGGCAGGGTGCTGGGCCATCTCGTCTAGACTGTGCTTTTGGCAAGAAAGGTTGGACCAGATGATCCTGGAGGTCCCTTCCAACCTGGGATTCTGTGATTCTATGATATTTCACTTGTTAGTTGCATGGATGCGTTCAGCTGTAGAACAGATTAATCTGTGGCGTGTATTTGGGGTAGAAGCATGAGGCTGTTTCACTAGCTGGATGTAACTCCTGGTGAGAGGTCTTTAAAGTGAGTGAGTTTATGATAATGCAATCTGAGAGATGGCATTTCTAATCCAACAATGCATGCTTTCTTGTTGGGAATGGGTAAAATGCGGCAAAAATTTGACAAAGAGCATTTTTCTATACTACGGTGCAGGTTCAAAAAATGGAACTATTTAAGCTGTGTACATAGGATACAAACCCAATACAGTAGCTCTTAAAACTAGACTGCTTGCTTTTTTCTTTTTTTCCCCCTGTTTTTATCTCCCACCTTTTGTATTTGTCTGTCCAATGCATACTCTTTTTTTTTCTCATGCCTATTGCATTTTTGTTTGCTACTGACCAGTCCTTACTTTTTTTCCCCTCTCTCTGTGTGCTTCATTTTGTTTCTGTTTAACCTTACCTCTTGTTTCTATCTCTTATCTTTAGGAATACGCCATTACCTTTCTTCTCTTTTTTTTGAAGGTATAAACCCTCCTTCTTAGCTCTGTGCCTTTAGCTGTGTAACAAGGAGATCAATAGGGAGCACCTCTTCCCATCAGAGCTCAGTCCACAGCCCACCTTAGAAGCAAAGAGGTGCTGAGGCTCGTCCACTAAGTTTCGAAAGGATGCTTCAATATGCCCTATTTAATTTGCTGCTTTCTTGGTTCATTGCATTGACCTAATATGGCATAGGGGAAAGTTTCAAAAGCGCTGAAGTCAGGTAAAGGGTCAGAGGATATGTCTACGTGGGAAACCCAGGTGAACTGTGCCCACTTTCTGAACTGATCAAAAGCCATTTGGCTTATCAGCATGGCTCAGTAGCCTCACCTTGCGCTAGGCATGATTTCTGGATGCCACAAGGTGTGTGAACTTTCGACTGTTAGTAAAAGACACTGTAGAGATGCCTTACATATACTGTAGTAATACATATAGCTATCTAAACTATATGTATTCTCATTTAAAATGATTTGTTGATGCCTTTAAGAATTTTGTCCAAAAGTGTAAATAGCCTTTTTCAAAGGAACTAAACTTGTTCAGCTCTTAGTCATTATTAGTGACGGAGTTAGGCAATGTTAATTAGGCATCAAGTTCTAATGTAGACCCACATTTTATTGAAATGGTGTATGTGAGTTTGTATGAGGTTGTTGAGAAGTGAGGTGGGTGGACGGGAAACAGAATTTTGTGAAGTGACTACTCTGAAAGCTGTGCAAGTGATCAGAAAATGTTGTTAGGTTCACTTAAAAAACCAAGAAAATTCCTTCAATATATTAAAAAACACCATAATATTTTAAATTGGGAATTTGAGGATCTATTTCTTCCTCCTTTCAGGAGGAATGTGCATTGACTTCAAAGGACTGTGCTGTAATGGAGAACTTTCATTTTTAACTGATATCAGTGAAGGAGATGAATGATTTCTAGAGGAGCAGGGACAGGACGGACATGCCTGGAAAGCTGGAGCTCTTACTCCCATGCACTGAATGGCCTGTGAGCACCTATATTCCTTCCAAGTGCAAGGATTAGGGATCTCAATTAACAGAAATCTGCTGGCCCTATTATTCTACTGCAGTGTAAGATTAAGTGTTATTGAGGAGTCATTCATTCCTGGACTTTCTGCATGTTCTGTAGAAATACAGCTTGAGCAGGGTATATAATAAATCTGGAAAGTTCAGCAAAGTCTTCACCACAGCTTTGGAGTCAACCAACTAATTCCCTTTTATCCCGAATGAAAACCTTACCAGACCAATATATTTGAATAGATATTCATACTCATGGCAAGGGAAGACGTGGCCGAGTCCTTCATAGAAAAATCTCATGCAATAGACTGTGGATAGAAACAGCCTGCAATCTTGTAGATTTTGAAAGAAGAGTAAACTTTCACCTTTAAAATATTTTTAACATTTCAGCAACACTCTTCATTTAGTATTGCTCACAATCTCTTGTATCCTCTTCACCTCTGTTACTGCCCCCTCCAAGAGCAAAAGGATGCAAATGGAAGTCTGCTCTAAATAGCAAAGGAGTATGTTGTTGTAATTCTTGTGTAAATTTTGCTTTACTTGATAAGCCCCTGTTTTTGTAGTTTTGGTGTGTTGGCTTTTTCTAGAAGGCAGAACAGTTTATTTCTCTATATTCTGGCTATTCATGCAATAGTCTGGACATTTTGTGTGGTTTGTTTGGTAGACCCTTAAATCATGAATAAAACTGGATGTGAGTTGCTGTATATCATTAAATCTGTTGCACAGAGTTTGCTAATGAAAAATATGATACAGTAATATTGCATGAAGTCATTTGATAAAAATAGAGTACTCATTTGCCTTTGCATTTTGAACAGGTGCTGTTCAAGAATGTGTAGGCTATCTCCACATAAATTAATTTTCCTGAATGTACAATAGTTTGGGTTTTTTTCATGGCATGTTGTTATTATTTCTGTTACTTCTTCTTTTTTTTTTTTTTTTGGTGGGTTTATTTATATCTTTCTCATGCTGTTTAACAAGGTTAATGTTTAGAATAAGCAACTTTATTTGTATAGTGGATTTGTAATTAAGTATAATCAAACCATTATCTGTCTTGACTAAAGTAAACTGTATAAAAAATTGGAATGTAAGACGACTATTCATTCACTTTTCTGTAGCAATGACTGTTATTAATGGCGGTATAGTAGTTAACACTAAATCTGAGGTATGTTTCCTGGTCAACATACAATATATTATTTCTGTGTTTCATCTATTAGCAATTGGTATGTGTAAACTGTGTAATGGTTTAAATATTTTAACAGTAAGTTTTAGGGGCTTTGCTCTCTGAGATGGTGAATATGTAAATGTGCATACCTTAGATGTAGGTCTCTCAGGTTAAAATATTGGCCCTGCCATCAAAAGTGGGGAAAGTGCTTGTGTAGATAAAGACGTCATATATGTTGTGAAAACATCTGAAGAAGTTTTTTAGAATAATGTTCTAGATGTTCTAGCAATTGTTTTACATATCAAGCAGTAGGATAGCTACAAATACACTTGCCTATATATTCTTTTTTTTTTTTAAGTTAAAAGTAGTTCAGTGTAATGTATTAATGATCCCACTTTAAAATTAACAGTGTGTTTCCCAGTGATTTTTAATAATACAAATATGTAACCTTACAATTTACATGCAGTTTGTAAATTTGGTGCAGGAAAATCACTTTGTTCTCAAGTGCAGCACCTCTAAGAGAAGGATAATAGGTATTGCTGTCTTTTCCTTTGATTTTCAGAAATCCTGTGCAAATAACCTTGACAGCATCAATTCTTGCCAATAAATACAAAACCAAATGCATGCAAGCTTTCTGTAAGATTTATGAATTACTCAACTTGCCTGTAGAGGAACATTCTTTCTGCTTTGAGACAAAGATAACATAAAATACT
>VXBO01009786.1:763567-801789 GCA_013400135.1 Rhinoptilus africanus | reverse complement strand
GCAAGGGCTTCGGTCAGCTCAGGGTGTTACCACTTGAGGAATTTTGCAACTCAAGGTATTTGGAGTGTTATTTGCACAAAACACACATTAATAGGAAAAGAAAAAGTAAGTTTCTAACAAACCTGAAATGGTCCCCCAGTTTGCAACAAAGTATTAGGCAGACGTATAACCAAAAAGGGGAAAATCTGCCTGCTGTACATCTGGCTTATATGCATCAGTTTGAAATCATCATGTAGGTATATATAGAAAATGAATGGAGAATAAGACGTGAATCTATTCTTTCATTTTGTTCTAGTTAACCTTCTTTAAAACAAAGAAGAAAATATTCCCTAAAAATTCAGTGGAGCATGCACAGGTTTCCCAAGCTCTCTATGTAGTTGTTTGATCATGTAAAATTAAAAGAGTTTCCCACACTTTCCTACTCACTTATGTGATAATGTGAAGGCTTCCCCCCTCTTTTTCTTTTCCTAGTGATTCATGACAGGAGAAAGTGATGACAGTCTGTGGGGAAGTCAAATGCCATTAACCATAGCTGGGCGATTATCCCCAAGGAAAATTTCTGTGTAGGTTTTCATTGCCTTTACAAAGCCTGGGTAGTGAAAAGTCTTAAGTTTTCTTGGCACGTTTTAGGTGCTTTCTGTGCCAGTGAGGTCTCAGTGTTATTATGTACACGTGATATGTTTACATTGTGCATTGTCTATTTGCTTTGTATGCTCTTTGCTTGAGTTACAAGAAGGATGATCTGTGTTAACAGGATAATTTACCAATGTTTTTTTAGTTTTGTGTTCCAGCTCAAGTTATTAGTGTGCTTTGCTGCTGAGTTAGGCTGTGGGATGGGTAGTTTTCCTTTCCTAATGTAGGCAGAGTAAATTGATATATGGATTTAATTACCTGCACTCAGAGGCTGTTATGATGGATTCCTTAAAATGAAGTGATATAAACAATTATGCAGAATTAAACCTTTAGAAAACAGAACAAGAACTAGAAGGAGATTTTCTTGTGAAATACATCTTTTGCCATGCCTAGTCAGTGAAATTATACTGGTGTGAAATAAATGCAGGTGAGCTCATAAGCAGACTTGTCTTTCCCAACTTGTCTGCTAAACACAGTGCTTTTTAGGAATGTGCTTCAAAATTAAAAAGCTCATACTCTGGGCAAGAGTAGTAAAGTGCAGTGGTAGTTCATTGCAACAAAAAGGGGCTTCCCAGAGCTTTTCTTGTTTTCTTCTCCGTCTACCTCTTTCTGCAGAGAAAACCTGAATGAGGAACTAGAGGGGAGATAAAGCTTGTGCAGCAAACTTCAAATTGTGTTTCTATGTTTGGCTTGTTGCAGAAATATCCTTGGGTTCAGTCTGCCATCGCTGCTGGTTCTCTGACACTTGCATCTTGCAGATCTGTCACAAATGGAGATCCATCCAGAGTAGCACACAGAATTGGTTTTTGCTCGTCAGAAGAATAATTCTTCTTAAATCCAGTTACCAAGAAATTCCACACTGGCAGCTTCCTGCATTAAAGGGCTTTTCTACAGTGTGAAGGTGACAGTCTGAGGATGTACTAATATTTGGTACTGATTCCCTGTGTGATTTGAGGAGGCAAATTCTGTCCTCATTTACTTTGTCCTTATTAGAGGCTGAATTCCAAACTGTAGAAATATCCCTCAAGTGGCTTCATAAAAGATTGGCGATAATCTGAGGGAGCTGATTTACTATTCTCTGTTCTGAGGCCAGAGAAGAGTTACCGTAAAGAGAGACCTCATATATATTCAGAATGGGGGAAAACTGGAGTTATATATTTTGTGGATTTTAATGCATGTAGCGATATCTTTAAAAAGCTGACTGTGAAACACATTTAAAACGTTACACCACAGCAGAAAACCTGCCGTTCAAGAGACTGTAGTTCTTGCAATTTCCTTTTAAGTGGGCAAGGCATCACTACTGAATTTAATTGCTCTGATTTGTAGCTCATGGGCCTTCCAGTCACATTTTCCTTTCAAGTAAACTTTCTTTTTTCTTTTTTTTTTTTTATTGGGTCTTTTACACTTTCTCTTTGACTCTGATGCTGTGAGGTGCTGGGTGTCTTTTGGGAACAGTTAGATGCTTTTAACTCCTAGAGACTTTCCTGGTTGTTGGCTACACAGCACATCACAGGAGAGTGTCCCTTAGAGTTCTCTTTGATTCTGCGGAGTGGATAAGGGACAGCAATGATGGTGAATGTGTTATGCCAGGCTAAATAGGCACCTGCCTGTAAAAGCAAGGTTTTGTAAACCACGAGATTACTCACGCTAGCAACGCCTTGTGAGAAAACCTGTAGTTTACATTATAATCCCTGCAATCTTTTCTAACTTTTTCAAACAACTCTCTCTCTGGCCAGCTAATAATACTGTTTCTTCCTAATACACCCTTGCAATAAACAGCCAAAAAACGTCACACAAAGTAAGTGGCTTTACTCCGTAACTTGCTTAGTGCATTATTTTCAGTTTTCCCAGGAGACATTCTTAGACTTTAAAGCGTACAATACATAGATGGTATTTTGGCTCTGCAGAGCATCTTATTTTCATTAGCAATCCATTTTTTATTTTATTTAACTTGCACTAAAAAATCCGTGTCATAAATTGGGCCAGTGATTTCTTGTCGCATCATGTTACGTAGTGTATTCAATGGCTTCTTCAATTGTTTATTACACTTTGGGCAAACTTAGCAATTAAGTGCAACATGAATGTTTAATTAAGAAAAAAAAAGTGGAGGACAGGATGTTCATTTTCAAACAGCCTATTGGGTAAATTTAAATTTGCCATTACTTCATCAAAATGCCAGTACTTTATATGCATGCAGAAAATTTCATCCTGCTCTTTGTAAATTTGAAACAGCCAAGAGAAAAGCTGTTCCTTTATTGGAGCAAATATGGGAAACATTCTGTCCTTGTTAGAAATGATCTTGTTCAATCGTCTTGCAAAGCTGCCTTCTATTTTTTCATTTAAAAATTAATTTCTAATGGCTTCTCAGCATGGTAAGTGCTAACAATAACTGGTTTGTTCAGGAAACACCATTGCCATTTGAGATTCATAGTTCTGGATGGAATTCTTTTCCTTTTTAAAAATTAATGAATTTACTGAGGATTAACTGATTGTGAAATGTACCGGTTTATTTCCTTCCTGTCTGCTCATTTCAAGTGACTTGATTCTATTGGAAATCAATATTAGTGAAGTACCTGCTTATCTCTACCTGTAATTTCTGTCTCTTACATGTATGTATACATATGGAAAGAAATGCCTTATTTTCCTGACATAAGTTTGTCTGCCATGTCACTCAGCTTTTTATATGGCAGCAGTATCTTTGTTGTGTTTGTCTACATCCTGCAAAATTAATTTTTTGATTTTTTTTTTTTTAATCTTCTCCTTAGTCTTACTTTTAGAGTCTGAATAGTTTAGATTTATTCTGAATATTTTCCCTGGGTAATACTGTGGGTTCCTAACATTGGTCTGAAAATTCTTTATGATCTCTTTCTATTCAGAAGTAGTTATGTGCTCACGAGAATGATAGAACTGCACAAGTGGGAGGGACACAAGAAAAGGGGGGACGTGATTTACATTAAATGGAACAGAAATTGTTGGAATGACTAATTAGTCAAAAAAATAACACCAGATATGTTTGATGTCAGTGTAACATTTCGGTCACATCAAGATAAAGTGTTTCATATTCAGTTTGACTTTTTGCTTAACCTTTACCAACTCTTGCAACCCAACAATACATTCTTTTTTTTCTGACTGACACTACTCATCGAATTGACTCAAATTTGTGAACTTTAAAGCCCCAAGCCTGCAAATTTTGCATTTAATGTGAATTTACAGATAGTTAAAAATATTCCCAGCACACCTCGATGTTGGTTTCTGGTGGCATAATATTTTGCCTGGAATTTGGGCTTCATAGTGTATTTCTTGGAGAGATAGAGAAGTGGAATATGAAGAAACTTTATTATTTTCCTAAATTCTAGACTGAAACAAAACCCGGGCATTAAAACTGTAGCCAATTAAAACGGAGTCCTTGACAAGTGCCCTTAATCATTAAAAAATTCTTCATTTCCTTGCACAGCTCTGCACTTAGTGAATAAGAGCTTTTGTGCGAAACTAAGTTGGCTTTGTTACACCCAACATGTGAAACAGAAACAATAGATGGTGGGGTTTTTTTAACCTGAATAAGTAATAGGTAGGGTTTGAGACATGGCTGTTGTACATTTAGGCAGATCAAGGGGAAAAAAAAAAAGATAATACAACCATATTGATATGCATACCTATTTTCACAAACATTACCTGTGCTACACGCCTTACTGATTTTTGTGTACAAATGTTATTTTCAGTGTCTTCTTTTTAAAAAAATAAGTATTCCTTCTACCTATTAAGGCAGATATGGCTTAGAATATGTGATGTCAACAAGACCATCTGGAAGAGAGACTGAAATTATAGCTAGATCTTTTCAAATAGCTCTCCTATTTCCTGTTGTAATATAGTCTCAAAATTTTTATTTCTTGTGATCTGCTAGGACAAGAATACATCTCTAAATTAGTAGAGAGGGCAGTGCTTTTAACTCTTTTGGACTTACATAAAGTATGCTTTGAGTTTATCCTAAATCCTTTGCGAGACAATGATTCAGTCAGTGAACATGGACGTTGTATTACTCACTGTGTTTGTAGGGCAGTGTGATTTTGTTGCAAGTGTAAATTGTGGTGACCTATGGTGACAATGAGGAAAGTGTCTGGATGTCACTGCAGGAAAAGCTGGAGGACTGTGAGCAGCCAGCTGGCGTGTAATCCACCGGCTGGCTAAGCAGTGAGCTGCACAGGGGAATCCTGAACGTCATACAGTCCGGTCCGACCTGAGTCAGAGCCTGGTAACAAATCAGACATCTCCTAGTAAAAATGACATAATGTAAGACTTAAAAAACCCCAAAGTGCTGTAATGAATTTTCTGTAAGTCTTCTACCCAACTGACTGGAGGGATTTTTTCCAAGATGACAATTTCTCACCTCCCTTCACTTCCCTACTGGGTCGCTCCTGAAATGCCATGCAAAAGGAGTGATTCACAACTTATCCTTCCCAGCAAGGAAATCAAGTGCAGACTTCAATTGCAATTGATAACTGCAAAGACTAGAGAAGTCTTAGCTGTGTCTCTTTTTGGCTGCTTTTACTCAAGTATCACTCTTGTCCCCGCCCTCGTAGTTTGGGTGCATGCTGCAGCCATGTTCTGCATTGAGAGGCTTGGTTAGGAGTTGCTCAAGTATGCTTATTCACTTACTTTGGAATCATCTTTTTTATGAAAATCAAGTGGCAGAAACATCGAAAGCATAAAGTATATGTTATCTAATAAATACAATATTCTAAAATCTCATACTGAGACATCTCTGTTAAGTGAAGGGACTGCAACTTCCATTCTTGCCCTCCGTGCTGGATTTAATCTTACAGGAAAAAATGAGGCTTGATAATATTCAGGCAATGTGTGCAATTCCATATTCAACAGCATAATGATGAAAATAAATAAGTCTTTACTGATTTAGATCTAATTTAAAAATATTGCAGGAATATAATCTCAGGGAATCTTTATGCTGATGTCCAAAATGTAAACAATACTTTCAGAGGAGATATGTAAAAACCTGACGACAATTGTAAATTGTAATCTTGTTTCTGTCTTTACTGGTAAAAATGTAACTATCTGGGCGTCTTTGTAGGAGTTAATGTTTTTCAGGCTTTAGAGTACCTTTACTGGCAGCAGCATGGTAGAAGAATATAATATAGTGACTGGTGTTATTTCAACACTCTTCTGTAGAGTTTTAGACCAAATATTGTATGGAAAGGTATAAGATTACTTTTTTTTTTTTTTTTTTTTTTTTTTTGCCATTCTGACAGCTGTGAGATTCTCTTACATCCTGTTAAAATTGTTTGTAAGCAGTCAGTTTGCCATTTGCCTTAATAACAAACACCATTAACGAACTTAGATAAGCATATGAGTTCCAAGGTCACCACCGCCATGGAGTTGTCTTTGATTGCTTACATTGTGCTTTTGATAAGTTGTCATCATATCCTATTGATCTTTCTCTGTCTGTACTTTAAGACTTAAAAGCTGTGAGGAAAGCAGCATAGGCATTTTTTAAAGATGTAAGAAGATATTCTGGCCCCTTGTTTTAAGATAAACACAGGTAAGTAAAGAAATTGAATAGATAGTCAAATGGTCTAGTAGAATGAAGCTTTAGAATATACACTTTATGTGTATGAGTGAAGCTGTAGAATATACACTTTAAAGATATCAGCATATTATTAAAAAAAGCTGATTTTGAATCAAAATACTTTCTGCATAGTTTAAAATGTTGGGCTTCAGATCCTGAGTTAATTTTTTTCTTCATTCATATAGCTTCAGCTTCTAGCTAACATAGGTCTCATATGGGTATGTGCAAAAGGCAAACGTACATTTCGCTCAGGCATATAAACAGAGGTAAGAGCTGTCATTTATTTTTATTTTTGTACAGCAGCCAGCAAGAGGAAATTGTATTAGGTGCCATAAGAATAGGATTGTTAATAATAAAATTTAAAAATAAGAATGCAAACTGAAATCAGTCCTTTTCCCCATTTTTCTAACTACCTTCTTAAACTTGTCTGGTTCAGTTATGTATGGTTCACTGCTGATTTTGCAATTGCTATGGAGCTGCAAACCACAAAATTATGCAAAATTGAAGACTTTTTTGTACTGCTTCAATTGCTGATGCCGTGTATCCAAAGAGCAAAATACTGCAACTCATAGTGATGATTTAGTTGTTTCAGGGCATTATGCATTTCTGCAGAAATTAAAGAAATATTACATGAAAATTTAATGGATCCTTCTGAGTTGCCCTCTGTTACTTTCCCAGAATTTATTTTTCATTCTTTATACTGCATAGATCTGGAATATTATAGCTATGCTACTGTTCTTTGTCATTTATATCCATGTGTCCTGAAAAGCCATAGACAGCTCATGTGTCTGCAAGCTTGGTATGATACCTAGACTAGCACAGCCAGAAAGGTGCAAAGCAAACTGTACCCTGATTACAATAAAATCTGAGAACCACAGAATACAGTGGTATTTGATTGTTATATTCTTTTAGGAAAAAATGGTATTGCAACCCGTATCACTTGTAGAAGACATTAAACATCATCTTTGCAGTCTAAAATTGCATCAACTGTTGTTGATTAGTATTGTTCCTTTATAGCTAACACTTTGCAGTAGTTTCTCTTCACACCTACTTTATTAGAAAAGAAGGTGAATGAGCATCTAGCTTTTTCCTTCCTCTCCCTGTATCTGAAAGTTTGTAGAATAGCTGAGATTGGAAGGAACCTCTGTAGATTGTCTACTCCAACCCCCATTCCCAGAAGTTACCTTCTAGTTAGTCAAAAGTACAGCATTTTTATACATATTTTACACAGAGATTTGTGGGAGTAAATTGAAGAGAAGCCCAAATATAGTTATTTTTTCTGATATTTTTATTCTTTATTTAGCACTTTGAATTCTTTCCCATTTTATTTTATTAATTAACGTAGCCAGACCTAGCTGTATTTGTCATATTACATATGCATCGGGCAAGAAAAGAAGAAAACATTGGTAAAGAAAATCTTGTATTAGAAAAGGCAAAATAAACTCTTGTAAGGAGATTTAGAAGGTATTTTCAAAATTCTGAAATTACATTTGAAATTCTTATAGAAAGTGAGCATTTCCATAGAGAAGGCCAGGTTTTTTCAGGATGATTATGCTTTCCATAGATTTGATTTTTTAGTTATTTGGGTGATGCCTGCTTTATTTTCCCCTGGCATAATGATGTGGTAGCCCACGATCGAGGTCTTTGCTGTGGACGTATTACTATTAATAGCAAATGAGGAAATACAAGCACTGGGGATAGAATCTCAGGGTTCTTTTTAGAATCCTTGCTCACTTCACTTGCCTTATTTTGCCTTAGACAAAGTAAAGACCAGGAGTTGAGGTCCTACACTCACTGAATCACTTGCAAACATACACTGACTTGTTATGTGAAGCATAGCCTGTAGACATTCAGGAGTACTTGGTCACAATTCCTAGAGCTCTTATAGTCCACTTGGCTTTGAGAAGGTTTGGCTTTCACAAAGATGTTAAAAATGACTGAACTACTGGTGGAAATCTAATTTGGTGGTCATCTGCCAATTTAGTGCACGTTGATCTGGTGGCACCTTTGCCAGTTATTTTTGCGTTCACTGTGGAATCGCCTTTAAAGATTTCAAACTAAGGATCCCAGCAATCAGCCAGAACATCCTTCATAACTTTTGTTCCATACATCTTTCTGGCTAGTCAAAGCCTTGAATGTAGTTATTATTAATATGTTTTCTTTCCCTAGTCAGCCCAGCCTGAGAGGAGAAAGAGAATGCTCTGTTGCAAGTATTGCATTTTCCATTAGCCTTTAGGAAAATGATTCCCCTTCTCGCGATCCCCTCTCTTAATGTGTCCTTAAATGGTCACGCTTCCGATAATGCTGTTGGGAGAAATATTTCTGCAATTTGCTTTGACCTTTTTGGTCTTCCTCATATTTTCCCATTAGTCTCAACCAATATAAAACTAACTAAGCTTGACTCTTAAAATGAAAACTGCCCAAAATCTCTTTGGGAATCACTGCGCATATAAAAGACAAAAAAAATAAATAATGCATGTGCGATATCTGAGAGCGAACTAATTAGACAAGAAAGTTTTCAGGGACTGTTGTTATGATAAACACAATTTTCAATATTTTCTTCTTTACAGAACTAGAAATAGCTATGAAACTTGGATGAAGGAGGGTTAAGTTCAGAACAAACCCTACATTTTATAGATCATTACACACATTTTGAAGGCAGCTGACGGGCCTCTCTCTGTATCGCTGTTTTTCCCCTCTGCCTATCACAAAACCAACACTACAACCTTTGAGGGTCATTTGACTGAAAATTGTTCTTCATGAGCCAGATTCCATATTTTAGCCTATTTTACTTTATGCAGGCATCTTTCTCTATAATGTACAATTTCATTATTATGAGTACCAGTTCATTTATAGGTGGGAAAATTAGCAGTGCACAATTTGTAAAGCTACTTCTTTCTGTACTGGATTACTGAAACATCAGAAAAAAAAATACAGTAACTCAAAGGAAAAAGAAAACTTAGTATATTTTGGTTCTTAGCTCCCTACCCATCAACATTAAATAACGGTGGATTTACTTCAAATTAGCTTGATAAAACACTGAAACTATTTAAAATAATGGACCTGGAATATACTCTTCTGGCAGTAGATTGCACTATGATGGATTATCTATAAGACCAAGAAAGCAGGTTGGCTTGAACAAGTTGATTCCCTTAGCTTGATTTAAGGATTACATTTTGCACTAGGAATCTGAAATTGCTGAAGAAGTTCGAAAGAGGAGATTATTATACTGCACTCATCATTGTCAACACTGAGAAGAGTGCTATGTGGACATGTCCGGGATAAATTGTCTTTGCAACAACTTGTTCAAAAAACCATCAAGATGAAAATTTCCAAAGCTGAAGGTCTATTTTTAAGATGATTGAAATAGGAAAATTACACTGATTGTCAGTTATCCGGAATTGTTGTCAGTCATTTGGGTGATTGTACTTGGCAGTATTAAATGGAGGAAAGTTTTTCTGTTCTCTGTTACCGTTGTGACACGAATGACAATGGATTGCCTCAGTGAATAATAGGATGCTGGCCTGATTTAACTGCTTTCTGAACAGTCTTCTCTCTGCAACCCACATGGGAAAAGACTGGGAGATGGCAGTGAAGCGGCTGTCTTCCACCTGCCGTGCGCTCCTCTATATTATCATGTGTGTGAGCCAGAAAGATAGAATTTTATCTAACATATACATTTATGAGTTAAATTGGCCGGAAGATAATCTGAAAGAAAACCCCAACTCAAATCAGTATTTATTGAAAAAGATTTGAGTAATCAGAGAAAGGCTTAAACCTCACGCCTGTCCCGTGCACAATGATTAATTTTTTTCCATGGGAAAAACACACTGTTGTCACTGAAGTTAGTATAAATGTTGTTAAAAAGGGTGGTATTGTGCTGCTATATCAAGAGCAGAGCACTATTTTTTTAAGGTCAAAAATCTCTTGTAGCTGAAGAAGTACAGACTGTAGCTTGATGTAGTTGCATTCATTGTTCTACCAAAGTGAAGTTCCTCTTTGCAGTGATTTAATAAGAATGCTTGTGTTAAAATTTGCATTTCTGCTTGTGTAGGGCTCAGTGCTTTGAAAAGCAGTTTCTATCTTTCTTTTATTTAAAAATCACATAGATCTGTCATTTCCTACTGAAAAGGCAATACAGCAACATGTTGTACTAGTGAATTTAATTATACATATATAAGACGAAGAAGATTCAGATAGACATAATATTTACCTTTATAGTTCACTGATCAGTTAGGATGCTGTTACGTAGACTGACTTGATAATAGCAATTATACACGCCAGTGACGGCAGGTACTCCGCAAGAGCCATTTCTGTCTCTGAGGTTGTGATGCTTTACGACTGTGATTTGGTAGACTTTAACAACCTTTTCAGAGTTGTTAGATTAGTCATGTAAATCCTTCTTAGTTTAGGGATCATTGACTAGTTACGCTGTAACAGCTCCTTAGGAACCATTACAATCCCAGATCCAGCTAGCAACATTGGTGCTCTGCAATGAGGTTGAATATTTCTTTTAATAGTCTGGGTTTAATCTTGCCCTGTACAAAAGCAGCAGGGAAATAGTGCTTGCAAAGAAGGGGATCCTTATTTTTTAAGGTTGTAGATGCCTGCTATCACAATCTCTGGATTCTTTATGCATGTTAAATGAAGTAACCCTAAGAAAAAACAAAAAAAACCTCCACACTCCAAAGTTAACTCCGCTTCAAGCTAGGCTGAAGCAGAACTGGTTTCCTGCTGCCTGGAGGTACTGCAAATGAGTAGTAGCTCCTCTCCGAGACTGATGTTTGCCTCTTTTGCATAGCAAAGGCATTTAGTTGAAAAATAGAAGTCACCTTTTGAGCTAACCCACTTGGAGAATATTGATTTTAAAAGGGAGATTGTTCAATATGCATGACTCAAAGTCTGTTAAAATGCGGTTTTCTAAACTTCATAAACGATGTGAATGAGGAAGAGATCCCTTGTGCGATAATAACCAAATAAATTGTTCATTCATATTTGTTGCAGAACGATAGAAGCCTAGGAAAATATCGGAAATTCTGATTTCAATTTACTGCCCTATATTTATAGCTGCACTTCAGATTTATCACAGTAGGGTTAGTTATGTGAATAATGGTTCATCAGTGTGAGCATGGGGAAGTCACAGTATGGCCCTTAGTACCGTAATGTGAGCTTATGAAAGGAGATCTCTAACATACAGCTAAGCATTTGATAAATTATTCAGAAGTAGAATCCTTAAGCCACGGATTGTACTGTGTATCTTTACAGCAATTGTGTAAACTTCATATAGCGCAGCAAAAGTATGTGAGGGTGTAATTTGAGAGAGAGATTCTCTTACTTCGGTGATGGATGCATCTTCCATTGTGTGACACAAATAAGAATTGCTCAAATCCTTTTTGTAGTTCTAGTCTGAAACAGCTGCTGTACATGGTTATGGGAAAATGATGTGCAATACTCAGTTGGAATGCTTTTTTTTCCCAAGATTTGTGTTTAACAAGAGCAGTTGAATACATTAGTCATAGTCCAATCATAAACACGATGATGACTCAAATCTAACTGTGTTACGTGGCAAGTGCAGCGTAGGCTCCATACAACAATACATACCAGGGGGTTGAAGTTATCTTTTAATCCAGACTTGAACCTTGCCCTGATGAAGCCAGCTCTGCGGATCTGTGAATGATGAGGGTCATTGCTGGCTGGTCATAATGCTCTGGTTCAGCTTCTTCAGTGTATATTAGCTGACGTGCGTTGACTCCAGCTAAGAACTTGTAGTGGTATGGATCAAGAGAAGACCTAGGCACGTGACAAATTCTCCCCAGGAGGGATGTGTGGTACTTTGCTTTAACAGCACCTCTCAAAATAATAACAGTTGCTTTGAACTCTCTTCAGTCTCTAGTTTGAAGATGCATATAATGCCCAGGCTGATACTGTGTACAGACATGACTATTATCATAGGATTATAGTTTCTCCTACCATATAGTTGCTCAACACCACTGAACGTAGTAATTTCTGAATTCCTTCCTTAATTCTCTTTTTTTGGAGTCAAGGATAACTGTATATGAGCCACATAAATTTCTAGTGTAAGAAGAAACCATTTCCAATATCTTCTATGGGGATATGCTCCATATGCCCAGAATTTCATATAAATTATTAATTGTTTTTTAAAAATCTTGATTTCTTGTTTTATTACCTTCTTTCAAATATTTGTAAATTTTATCTTGACTGCCCTTGTATTCCCAATTTTATTTTACCTTTTCTCTTTTTGACATTTTAAATCCCATGATTTATGTCTCTGCTAATTTTTACTTTATGCTCACAAAGTGCTAGAGACTTCTCTAGTGTAGGATTTACTATTAGAGAAGATTTTTAGAGTGATTCCTTGGTTAAAATAAATGACTAATTAGAAACATTAACATTTGAAATTACTGCACCGGTGTGTTGATATAACAGTTGCTCAAAGAGGAGTTTTAACACATTTTCTATGTACATGCAGCATCTGGGAAAATTTTTAGGGTACCATATGTAGATTTAAAAATTCGGCACTGGAAATGCTGTGAGTTTGGAGCTCTGTCATCACAAACTGAGGCAATATTGCATTGGATGCACGTTTGTTAGGTGAAGTGAGGAAGAGCACTCTGAACAATGGAGTGCAGAATTACCCAATATGGGATCTCCCGATGTACCCTGGAATGTAATTTATACATGGGGTATACACATGAGATGTACTTCATCATGCAAGGACGTTTTAGTTCACTTCTGTCAGATTGTTCCTTTGAATAATGTTCTTCGAGTGAAGAAGTACTTAATTTTAGAATTTAAACAGTCATTTTGTGAAACTTCTTCCAGAAACATATTAAAATAATACTGATGCTTAAGATATAAATCAGAGTTTTTGAAGCTTGGGACATGAATTTTGTTTTGGTCTCTAATTATGTTTTTCACATTCTCAGTTCACCAACATTTTGCACCTTTTCTCTTTCAGTTCTGCCTGATACTTTTTTTTTTCTAATGAATAGATTGAAAATCCTATGACAGAGTTCTTCTGTTAACATATACGCTTGACAGTGAGCTTCCAAATCTGTTCCTCTGGTTAAACAGCCCAATAAATAAATCTTGAATATTATTGACTAATTGGTAAAACAGAAGTGGTGAGGTTAAGTATCCCATGCCTTTCTCCTTGTGTAGTTGTTAGAAGCAGTGTAACATAGCCTGAACACATCTGCCAGCACTTCACACCCATTTGCTCATGTATAAATGACTGAACAAAGAACAAAGCAATGAAAAATCAAGCTTTGCTTTCTAAATAGAAGCGATAACTGGTTAGAGAAAACCAGAAATATGAGCTGTGCAACACATTAAAGAAACAAAACTCTAGTGG
The DNA here is from genome assembly GCA_013400135.1 of Rhinoptilus africanus. Taxonomy (NCBI): domain Eukaryota; kingdom Metazoa; phylum Chordata; class Aves; order Charadriiformes; family Glareolidae; genus Rhinoptilus; species Rhinoptilus africanus. The sequence continues at coordinate 788,203 of VXBO01009786.1, read as the reverse complement.
AAAACATTTGTAGCATTTTATAAGTGATTTTAAATTATGTTAGTAATTATGTGTGTGTAGCTAACAAGTTTTGAAAATATATATAAAGACCAAGTTTGACAGTGTGCAAATAAAAATGTTTGACTCTGATGTTTATTTTGTGAGAAAAAGCAATCAAGGGAAACAGCCATTTATATTCTTTAGTCTAGATTAGTTAAATGTTTTTAAAAAATAAATGTTTTTAAAAAATAAGATTGATAATTTTTGTACAAATCCTAGAGCCATTATTTTAAATCAAATTAGTTCCCCAAAATCCAACCAGAAGTCTATTTCTTAGGGGGAAAAAAAAAATTAAAAAATTTACCCATCTTTTGTCTAGAAAACAAGGACTGAAAAGTGAAGCTCATTAGGAAAGCAAGAAGGATGTTCTATTTCCCTTCTTCTGACCTGATTGATATTCTCTTTTCTGTCTCCTGACATGTTTTCTGTAATGCAGACCACAGAAAAATAGCTGGCAACTTGGCTTGATTTTCTTCCAACCTTCAGACTTCAAATGCAGAAAAAATGTCTACTAATTTCTATTTCAGTGTTGCCATAGATACAGTTTCTGTGATGTTTTTATTTTTTTACTTCTGCCTGTCTGTCTGTGTTTCATCTTGCTAGCTAACAACTTTTTTTCTTCTTTCCTCCTTTACTTTCTATACTTCCAGTTCTTCCCCTGCACCTGTTCCACTTGCTTAATTTAATCAGGTATTACTATTGTCTTATTTTTTGTCATTCAGAATCCTCACTCTTGATGCTTTGTTCTGTATTTGTATCCTGTAATACCCCACAGAAAGTGCCCACTGTATCTGGTATCTTTGAAATACTCCTTCTTTCTCCTATTGAAACTCACAGTAATTAACTTTGCTGTGCATACTGTTCCAAAAAATGCCTTCAGGTCTAAAAGTCCCCCTTCCCCTTCTGTTCTCAGGTTGTACTGGATTTCGCTTTCATTCTGTTTGTGGTAGACACGCACTGATGCAGCGTAATACCCATTCGCTCATGCTGCACTTTCCTCATTTTTTGTTTCTCCCAGAGGCTTTTCTCTTGATTTTTCTTTTCTGTTTATAGTAAATACATACAACAGCAGCAACTCAGAAGGCACTGACTGTGTAGGCTTAATGCACCTACTCATCTGCAGTCATTCATCACTACTGTTGGATTGCTTATACAACTGCAAAGAGCAAGACAGTTCAGTGATGTACTTAAATTGGATGCTAGCTGCTGCTGGTGAAAAGATTTCATCCCTATTATTAAAAAAAAAAGTAATCATGACTTCATTAGTCCTTCTTAAGATGCAAGCAGACATTGGAGTCCTAAGTGACATTTATAATCTCCTGATCTAATAGGAATAAGCAAGATGACAGAAGTAGAGTACCCACGTTTCTCCATGGCAGTTATGCCTTACACTCTAGGCACTGGGTCTATGGATACCTTGACAATACTCACACTGAACATTGGAGCTCTAATTTATGCATGTAATTTAGAGCTTTGGAGTCCCTTGCATATCTGCTGGAGAGCTTTAGATTCCAAATTTAGATGCGCTGAATAGCCTTCTGTGGAGAGTGAAGTTTCTGCTTTGGTCTGTTAAGGAAACCTATAACCCCAACTGGGGCACTTCACATTGATGCCTAGAGTTAGCTGCTGTTTTCTGTTTTCCTGTGCACACATTGCATCATGTGGTATTCTCCTGTTTAGGAAACAGAGAGCTTGATTATCCTTAAGTAATAGTTGTCATGGATTTTAATAGGGTTGCACTCAATGGAAAAGTGTCTCAAGTGACATTCTACCTTCTTTAAATTGGGGCAATATGCTAATTCAGTTTTACCACCTGAAGACATTTTTGCTGAGTTGATTTTTGTTTGTTTCCCATCTGTTATTCTCTCCTACTGGGGCATGTATTCTGGAGTTCCCCCTAGTCTTGGAGGAAGTCTCATATACCACCTTACTCCTCCTTAAATATTTATCTTCTGGCTTTTTTGTTGAGGCAGTGACTTAGGTTAGGTAAAAATGGATTGATACAAATCCAAGATTGATATGGTTGGAGGATGAGATTGATTAGCAGTGTGCTTACTGTGCTGTCTATTGCCTATGTATGGACTGAAAGGAAGGGAAAAATGCTTACAAACAAATCAGAGCTACTGAATTTTACAGACTACTTTGAAATAAGTTATTCTTAGTTAAAGAAGTAGTCAAAGTTACAGAATTAATGGTAAGCTTCACACTGTACAAGCTCAGGGCTGGTGTAAAGCGAATCTTTTCATGTGTCTCCTTTTACAGCTTCTCTGTTCGTAGTGCCTGTCTGGATCTGATGATTAGGCTTAACAAAGCCTAAATAATAATTTATCATGTTATAATTGTTACAATTTTTTAATCAACAATTTGGGAACTACGTCTTTGCTGCCTATCATTCTCTGATCTGCTCCTCCTTCCTCACCTGTATTAATACAGAAAATCAGACCCTCCCCATGCAGTAGAACCTGTTGGCAGTATTCCTGTATGCTTTTTAACCGATGGTAAATAGCACTGTGATTTATTGAGGAAGCGGGAATTGTGACATCCAGAAGCAGCATATAGATTTTAGGCATCGTGTCTAAGGTAGCCACAGGCAATCAAGCATCTCTGGGAAGGGATTCTTTCTATCCCCAGTTAGCTATTTAGGAAAGGTAGGATGAATATCTAGACAAACACAGCTCCAGGGGATGCGTTTCCACACCTTCCCTTTGTATCAGCTTCACTCTGTTGTATCTGTGTCCATTCCGTGGAGCTAGCATAGGGCATACAGACTCTTCCAAGTGATACTTCCAGTTTTACAGCTCCACAGACAATCACTTTTTATTTCAGTGTTACGTTGCTTCGCTTCAGTAGTCCTCAGATTTATTTTCCTAATTTACTTAGGTGTTAGTGAGAAAAGAAACAATCCTTGGTCTCAATATTTTGCTTTGAATGCCTTTATCTTCATCATAATATCTTAATAAAATGCAAATAGGCAGAAAGTAAAAGATTTCTTAAGTTGTTGAAACTGGTGTATGTGTTACAGTATGACTTTTAGGCGCTTTTTTTAGAAATGAACAAAATTCCTTGACATAGCGAAATCTGCCTTGTAATGTACTAAAAGAGAAACCTGGCTTTTAAACAAGTAGAGGCTATAGAGGCTATTTTTTCCTAATTCTCTATTACTGACCTTGTAGAAGGCCTATTAAGAAAGAGTCAGTGTTGATCACTTTTCCCACAGTCACAATTTATGAGACTATTATCTCACATAATCCAAATAGGTCGTGTTATTGTGCACTTTACGCTACAGTTCTTCTTTTGTGCTCAATAAATGACTAGCGGCATTGTAAAAAAGTATTTATATAGAAGCCCCAAGTTTAGTTAAGGTCTCTATGGGCAAGAATCTGATAGTACCAAAACCCAGTACAACCACAGAAAAAATCATAGAATAAAGATCTAGTAGATTACAGGAAAGGTTGGACCTATTTGAATAGCAGAGGTATGGTGATTAAGACTCCAGATATCCTCCAATGAATAAATTATTACAATGTGAGTGGTAGCACGAAGCCCTGATAGTCTCCTCCTGGGCTGTAACAGAGCCTGGAGAATCCAGTTGCGAAACCTCTGGCTCACCTTTCCCAGTGTGCTGATTTCAGTGCAAGTATCCAAATATTCACCTTTCTGTCCTGATTCTCCTCTCCATCTCCTATTAGTGATAGATATATTTGCCTCCTGTCAGTTTGTCCTTCATTTCTTCTCCCCCGCCTTTCTCTCCAAAGGATATGCTACTGTCATATTTTGATTCCTTGGTATCATGCCTGTTGTGTGGTCTACTTGCTGTATCTTCTTGGTGCAACATTATCTTTTCCTCCAGCTATATATCTGATTAGTATTCACCACTTTAAAAATTGCTTCAGTTTTACTCTCCCTATGGACTTCCCTTTAAAACTGTTTACTTCAGGCAAAGGACAGATTATGCTATCATGTTGTAAAATCCTAATAATCCTAATAAATGCCTCTAATGGGCTGAATTCTGTCCTTTTTTTAATAGAAGACCATTGAGTAGGTGTCCCATAGCAGTGGGTTTATTAGAAAGGAAAAGTCAAATGAAAAACCAGAAATAAAGCTTGCTGTATACATTAGAAAATTAGAAATATCAGAGTCTATCAGTCTAGAATGTGTTTGCAGTTTCCAATTGCTCTGCTGACTATAATGGGGTTACAGTACAGTGAAAACTGAATCAATAAAATCAACATGCCCTCTTGAGTGGTATAGCGTATTGCATGGCATACAATATTGCACTATGTATGTGTCCCAATAAAACCAAGCCAGTATTGATGCAGTATAGAAAGGGGCCAGAGAATATATTGGTGGTTATTTCTGTTTCTCTGAGCTTGACTGACATATGCTGCTTGTATTTCTCTTGGAGCGCAGGATTATCGATAGAGATTAATGGTAGTCATGATAGGTTTTCTCTTCATTTATATCCAGTTATGTCTTTTACTTTCCAGCGTGCTGCAATGTATGCTTTCGATGAGCTTGACCTTGAACTGGCTGCTGTATGTTTGAAATCTGCTGGAAACAAAACTTTGGTGTATAACGCAGCCCACTTGCTGCAGTGCGTGTGCTGCTGGGGACAAGTGACCCTGGTTTCCTTCCAGTGGTGTGTTGGGGAAAGATTGCAGAGTCTGAGCTCTCTCCGAGTGGAACCATACCCTCAAAATCCTTCCGACCGGCTCTGCACGCACCCAGCTGTGCAAATTGGGTATGGATTATGGAGGAGCAAATAATATGGTGTTTATGGTGCCTGCAGAAAGACAGATGCTACGTGATATTGAGTCTTGAGTCGATAGAGACAGAGCTACAGAAACGTTTTTAAATCTCTTCTGGCAAAACTGGGAGCTGCTGCTGGCAGGGCATCATTGTGAGCCGTTCTGAAATTCAGATGGTGGGTCCCAGACGGTGTGAAAGGGTTCACAAAGCATACATCTTCAGGTGCTTTGAGAACAGGCTGTGTTACCTGACTGAGTCCAGTTTTCTGCGCAGGCCAGGTTGCTTTTTTCTCTCTTATTGTGTGTGATTGTTAGCTGCCGAATGTAGAGAAGAAGGTCACGCTGGTTGTTGTAGTTGCAGAGCTGGGCTTTCTGACAGTTGTCCAAAGGTCAGGCTGCTTGTTCTTTTATGATTCGTCTTGAGTGTAAATAAATAAATGAAATACATTGAGGCAAAAAATCCCAAACTATAATAGTTCAGAGTATCTTTTCAGATGAAAAGGCACTTTATTCCCATACAAAATGTTGCATAGAAGAACATGATGAAAACATATCAATTTGGCTTCTTTTGAAACTGCTCTCTTAAGACTGCCAACTTGGAAAGCAACTGAAAGAAACAAGGGGAACCATTGATTGTTACACATGATGTGACAGCTAAAGTGTCTTCTTTAAAGGAGAAGAAAGTTCTTCAATAGCTCTCCTCCATCAGTACAAATTGCTACAGAAAGCAATTTACTATATGCTGTCCAGAATTAATAAATTGAGTTATTGATGTAGGATCCAGGTCACCACCGAAACTGGAGGCAAGACTTAGGGGCGCAGTGTCTTGCTCAAGCAGTATGGGGGTTTTCTCTGTGCAGAAACTGTATTTTCTCTGAGATACACAGCTCATACTGACTCAGCACTTGAGATAATGAATCTTTGCCTGAAGTTGAGGTTTCTGTGTGTTAGTGACAGTATAATATATAGAGGCTGAGACTGATAATGGTACTAAGTAATCATCCCTTTTAAAACAGGGATTACTTTGATGAACATTAACGTGAATATCAGTGTAAGTACAGGGTGTGCTTAGTACCATTTAACATGACCTTCATTTTGATAACAGCTCTAATTAGATGGTGTTCTGTAGAAGCTGACAAATCGGTTGTGTTTGCATTACTACAGTACCTCATGGATTCTGTTTATCTGCAGTTTTGTGACTTTCACTCTTTCTTTACCATTTTTATCTTATACAATGAGTTTAATCCCTTGAGCAGATGAAACATCCAAGATATATTTAAGTGTTCCCAGCCATGGGTGCTAGGAGGAGAGTGATCTTCAGGGCTATGGGTTCAGTCCCATGGCAGTGTAAGTCCACAGGTTTCGGATAGGGGCCCTCTGGGCTATTCCAGAGGAGGAAGAGGCATCAGTTAAGCTGCATCAGCTTACTGAAGCAGTGTACCACAAGGTCTCTTGGACACTAATGCTGCCTTAGGAAAGAGGTGATAACGTATTTGGGATAATGTAGTCTGGACTTTGAGGGATCCAGGCTTGTTTAACATTCTTTCAGAGGATTTGCTTGTGTTTTGGTTGTGCTTTACATTTATGTTAAGTTTATCAGATTGAGTTTACATGTTACAAAAGCAGACTTTTCCACTCACCAACACAATTAGAATAAGACTGGTTCTTTAGGTCCAACGTCTTTTTAAAATGTGCTACAAGTTTACATAAGCAAAAAGGGTCTCACAGAGGAACTTGAATTTCTTCCTCACATTTTTTCCCTTGGTTGTCCTGTATTGGAAGGGAAAATGAATCTCATGCCCTCTTGTGACTCTTTTGCAAGTGTTGGATTCAGTTCTGTTGACGTTACTGTTGAAGAGATGCAGATCAATTCCAATCCAAAGCTTTTTCTGTATCCTTTCCCTTATTCATGGTGTGTGTATACCCTCTGCTTTGCCTTAAACCCCCACCTGATCTGTTCATGGAACTGCTCTTATGTAGGCTTTGAGGGAGTCAGGTCACACAAAAGTTAAGACGGTTCAAAAGCATCATTTCCCAACATCATCTTGTGATGTGGCAGAGAATCAGGTCTGGCCTTCCTGTTAATTGTACTGTTATTTCTGTATTGGAAACGGTGAGGACAATTGCCTGTGTTTGTGAGTTGTTGAAAAGCAAATTGCTATGGAACATAAAAATGTCTCGTCATTTGCATTTACAAATTAGGAGTTCTTCCTTATTTTTTAAGGAGCCTTTAGGGTATTTTGGGGTCACATATGCAAATTTTTATTTCAGCTGTTACTTCTAAAAATCTACTTTTAGTGAAATTTCACATTCCCTCAGTTTTTGATATTGTAAGATTATGTGACTTTGGGGAGGATTCCTATTTGTGAAACACATGACATTTTTCATCACTGATAAGATTCTGTATAATGCAGATATGAATAAATCAAGTTTGGGTCTATAAACATCAAGGAGGTTTAATAGGAATGAATAGCAGTTGCTGTTTAAGGAAATAATTTTGTGTTTTTCTTGTTTGTTATAGTTCTAGTTTGACAATCCTATGGCTAAATTTCATGTACAGCCAATATTCTGGATGTAGATGAGTCTGGATTTTTTCCAGAAAATGTAGAAATTGCTCTTTTGGGATTTGTGATTTTTTTTTTCCTTGTATGCATGGAATCCTGGATACATCATCTTTTATTTATAAAAAGGTAATTTGAAGCTTCCATTCCCTCTCTTTTAGTGTACAAGGAGTTAGTAGCTTAAGGACACTGATGCTGAACATCAGCTGTAAGGTCATGTATTTTTTTCCCCAAGCAGAAGAGGGAGAATTGTTTGGAGACATGGCCCGTGGCTCTGGAAGCTGCTCGCAGCTTCTGCTGCTGCATCGTTAGAAACCAAACAATTTGTCAGAACTCTTGCGGGTTAGAATTAGAAGGAGAGGATGAACGATTGATGAAAGGGGAAATACAGAGTGACTGAAGCCCTACTCTGAGCATATCACTTTATCTGAAGCACTTTCATTACAAACAGTTGCTGAATGTTTTTTTCTATTCAAGGTCAATAAGGATAAAAAATTGGGTTTACCAATCAAATGAGAACTTCATTACTTTCTTTCAGAGACCAAGGCACACATCATTTTTAGCTCCCAAAGTCATGCAGTTTAGCTTCGCAAGGCTAATTAAAAAAAATATTAAAATTTAGAAATGCATGTTTTTAAAGGTAGTAACAATAAAGGTGCAGAAGTGCTTCAGCTTTGAATAGAGCAAAATATGTTGAAGAAATAATTAAAGGATTTTTAAAAAGCGATGCTTATTTTTACCAAAGATATTTTCAACCCAATAATATATAATAGCAGAGTGCATAATCGAGCATGGCAGACAGGGACCATTGTGTTCCTAGACTTAAGGGTACATTAGTGTTTCTATTATAGTCTTGTGTATTTTGTGAGATAAGATGCTTATAGTAATTGGTTCCAAACTGAAACATAGCTTGAAGACCAAGACCGGAGATCACAAGTTATATTTTTAGAAATGTATTCTGGGAATTACTTAAACTACTGTGGTTTGTTTATGGTTTACTGGATTCCCAAGGTCCCCATTAAGGTTCATGGTCCCATTAAAGGCAGTTTTGTATAAACAGGTAGGGAGGCACAATACCCATGCAAGTAGTTTACAGTCTCATACCCTGAACCAGTAGGCTGCAATTTAAATAGATGCTTAATCCCACTATATCAGGGTCTGCCAGTGTATTACTAACTGAAATGTGCAACTGAAATTCCATTAGGCATACCGAGGTCTTCATGCTCACTCAGAGCATAAGGATTGGCGTGTCCATCCTGTATCCAGAGGACAAATTTTGAGGTACTTGCTGACAGATTAGGACTGTTGGGTGCTCATTCTTTGCTCCTCAGCTGTGCAGGCTGGCTCATGGGAAGCAAGAGCCTATTCCAAATCCCCGCCTTTGACCTCCTTCCTTGGACATACTCTTGGAATGCCTCTCCTATTGACCCCACTCTTGTGGAGCAACTTGAGGAATGGTGTCATGTAAGCCAAAAAGACATTCTGTGTTTCTCGTCTGGGATTTAATTCACTTGAAACCTGGGGCCAAGATGTAAACTAAGTAACAAATGAAATTGTTCCCATCCCTGCAAAGGTCTTTGGGTTACCTTTGGCTCACCCTACATGATCTGCAACTTTTCTGTGGCTAAGCAGAACACCCTGTTAGGAATGTCTCTGTAACACTCACTAAGTGTCCTTCAGAAAAGGAGGCCCGGTTCTTTTCTCACTTGGGTTTTTATTTTGAGATGACTTTGGTTATTTCATTTGGGATTACTGCTTGCTTGGACTGAAGAGAAATAGGCTCAGGTTGTTGTTATTGCCGAAAGCAGGACAGGTTCTCTATACCTTGTTCTGTTCCTACCTGTATCTTGAGGACAAGGGTGTTGATTTACCCTTGCCATCTGACAGTATTATACCAGAAATAAGTAATAGCTTTGAGAGCAAAGAACTGAACTTCACATCAGTGTATTTTCTAAACTATTATTTTCAAAAATGAGCATGAAAACAGTTTCTCTTTCAGCACAAATGAGATGTTACTGTCGTATTTGGCCTGAGGTATTTATGATTTACTCCACAGCATCAAAACAAAGTTTATAAAGAGTTTGTCACAGAGCCTCAGGTAGTTATCCACTTGCTGCTGAAGAAGAGATAGCAGATAGGAAGAGATACACAGAGTTTTTATATACAGAGAGACATCTGTATATAAGGAACAGTGTTACTAGAAACATTTGTCTTTTCATACTGTTAGAATGTTGAAAAGCTTTTTATGCTATGTATTAGTTCTTGCAAATTGCTTGCCAATTTAATATCAGCAGCATCTAAACAGTAAGTAATTGCTTATGATAATGAGTGCAAACTAATTTACTGGAATATGTTAATATTCACAATGCACTTTAGAACAGTGGGGTATACCAAAAATACTATTCTCTTGTTTAACTGCAGTGTTTAGGTTGCATTGTTATGACAAATGTTAGCAAAATCATCACAAAGCCAGCCTTACATTGAGTATCCATCTTACTGGGACTCAAGCATGTGTGAGCAAAGAGTATGTAGTGTCCTTTGAGAACTAAACAGGATATCGACAACACCATCTAGATTTAAATAGTGAATCTTAATTTCTCATTGATGTTCATTAGATGAACATTTATAAGACAGACAGAGAGCCGCCTTTCCCTTATGACTTGTAAAATTTAATTTAACAAATTTCAAGTCAAATAGTATACAATCACTTTTTCAATATTTGGGTGTCTTCAATGGATTTACTCTTTGTGTGAGATGTAGAAACATTTCTAGAAATGCTTTATGTGGATCTGTGGGAGAGAAACTGTGGTGCAGGAGTCCTCAAAACCTCCAAGTTAGTATGGCTTAGCTCATTCTGCAAGACTGGTTTTTAGTGTATTTGAGTCATTCGTTTTTTCCTTCTTTTCTTGAGGAATGTTCTGTTTTGGATTGGATTGGTTTGGTTTGGGGTTTTTTAGCAAACTTAGGGGAATGCTTGTTGAAAAGTGGGTTATCTCTGAGCACAATTCTGCACAGAATAATTTTCCACATGCATTGGTATAATTTATAGCTCTGAAGGGTTCTTAACATCTTTGTGTATATTACTATAAAATGCTGTATTAAAGTAAGGCTTCTCAAAATATTGAAGACTGATCTTCACTTCAGGAAAATAAAAGCAATCATAATTTCATCCAACCAGACCTTTGGAAGTGAAGGGCCTACATAAAATCACTGCTGTAATTGGGCTGGTTTAGTCTTCAGAGGGTGATTAACTGCTCGTCTTTCTTGCATACACTGGTGAACTAAGTCGTATCTAATAGTACTGGCATATGAAGTCTCAGACCTGACACATGAGTTAGTCCCTGTTAGGATGAATGAATAATTTACACCCCAAAACTGTTTTATCATGTTCTATCCAAACACCGGGGTGGAATACAGTGGTTAAACCATGCTCCCTAATTACTCAACTATGGAAAACAGTGAAAAACATAAGATGCAAATTTTTCATTGCAGCTCTTTATCCTCCGAAGCTGGCAGTGAATTGTTGCTTACAAACAACAGCATAAGGACTTTCCAAAGAAGAATGATAGCAATTATCATAATGACAAGGCATGTAGCTTTTTTGTGCCAGACCACAATTGGAAATCTATTATGTAGTAGAATAGAAAGAAGTAGGAAGGAAGTGAATTGGCCCAACCTGACTGTCCTCTGTTAGCTGTTATTATAACAGTCTAATAACCTTAGAGATTCAAATACAGCTGGATCTGTGTACCCCTATTAAACACTATCTGTTTCTTGTGCAAATTTGATAACATAAGTAAACACTGATGTCCCAAAGTCAATCCTTGGGATAATGACTAGGAATTCTTTCCAGATAGAGTATAATTTGTAGCTGCTTGCTGGTTACTAATTTTGGGCTTCCCTTGAGCCAACCAACCAGATATTTTTGCATCATATTCCTCTTTTACCTGACATCATTATGAGGTTTGAGTACATGTAATAGCAGTGAAGACTAGCTTTGGTTTTAAAAATTGAGGATTTTAAAAATCAGTTGTTACTCTGTGTATGAAATGAAATGTCATGAATTTTTGAGCTTGCTCACACTTGGAGTTAGCAAGACAATACAGTGTTACAAGACTGCAGTTAATACATAGCCTACTCATCAGTCCTTCCCTTTGCCAGATCTGCCTCTGCGACGCCTCTAGCAACTGAACAGCTGCTTCAGTGGTGGATCCATGTGCTTCAGGGATGCTTAAGCTCTGTGTTTTTCCATTTCATTTGTGTTAGAAGAATGGTTGCTATTTTTGCATTTCAGGATGTAATATCTCTAAGAAACTACGCTCTTTCTGTTTTTCTTCAGCTATAGCTCATGTATGTCTACTTGAAGACGTTCAGAAATGCTGCCACAACACTATTTTGTCTGCTATTAGGAATCGAGTAATTAGTAAGAGAGCATATATGCCACAGAACTTCTTACGGATCACTACCACAAACAAACAAACAATATCAAAATTCATTGCACACTGTCCATAATACAACTTGCTATTTTCAGAAGAGATTCCACCTCAGCAAATTCTGTAAGTTGCAGTGTTGCCAGTACCATCTTTCTGCTGCAAGTAATCTTTTCTTAGACCAGCATCTAGCATCCTTGTTGTGCTTGTATCATTTCTCAGTGAATTTAACAGGCTTCCAGTTAGTAGTGCTCTTTTTTTCAGCATGATATATGTTTCTTCTAGGACAAGTTTTTTACTTTTGAGAGCTCTCTAAGTATTTCAGGATTTCTCAAGAGTTACTTATGAGATGCACAATTTAACAAGGAAGATAAATCTTACTTAAAAGTAACTAAGATAATGCAAGATGGGATAGCTGGAGTATTGTATTGGTAAGGAAGCCAATAAAAAATTAACATGTTAGCTTAGAAGCATACTAGACATTTGCAGTCAACCTCCTGTCCATTTTAATATAATTAAATAACTTAAGACCAGCTATTTCATATGTTGTATCTTCATTTAAAGAACATGGGTTTGATTTTTAAAGGTTGTCAGAAATGCTGCAACACTTCTGAGAAACAGGATACCGCTGTAGGTGCTTGAATAAAAACATCACTTCAGGCACTCTGTTTTGCATGAAGTACTGAATTTAAACTAAAAAAAAAAAAAATCTTTGAAAAATACATTGCCTTTTGATGGACCCATACAGAGAAAATTTAATTTTGTATCTTCTTCTACTCTTTTTTGGCCTATATGTGCATCTGTGCAGAGCTACTTTTGTGGGAGATGTTCAGATCCTGGTGCATAAGCAGTTTGTCTTCAACTTACAGGCCTCTCAGTTGAGTCAGCAAGCTTGGAAACTCTAACAACTCAAGTTTCTTGGCTTATGGAATTTCTAACTTTTGCCAGGTATCCATTGAGTTTGTAAGGACCCTGGACTGGAACCACTGAATGATTTCACATAGGCTACCAACAGATGGTAGCAACATTTGGTCTCTCAATTGACCTGCGTAGTATTTGGGCTAATGTCCTAGTTTCTGCATCCTGTTACAAATCCCTTCGACTAACCAGCCCCTTAACTGCATTCATTTTGTATGCTGGCACAACTAATAAGCCATAAGAAGCAGATCAGTGCACGTGCAGTCCATTTATTTTAATGGGATTTAATGTAACAGTTGTTAAATTGAAGTATAGGGCCTTGACATTTCCTAACGTAAGGCGTGTGGGGTCCAGAACAGTCCTATTGTCTTCAAGAGTACTTGAGTTTACTAATTTCAGTCTGGTAATGCCTTTACATTCTATCTGTCCGGAAATATTTTTCACCTCATTGCCTTCTCATATATGTTTCCCGACAATGCAATTTCCACTTCTCTAGATACTGTTCAAGAAATTTATCTTTAACTATATGTTGACAAGGTTGTAGGAGGAATAAAAACTTCCCTTATTTATAGACGTTTGACTTTTAATTTCCATCTGACTTTTTGGCAGGCTTTCAGCAGCAGACACGTTGTATCCTTGTTACCTTTAATAGAGTTATAATGGATTAAAATGTTCCATGTTGACTGCAGTATGACATTTAAAGTAGGCTTTCATTTCAGAAATATATCATTTTCTAACCATCTACATTACATAAAGGTGCAAGGCAATAATAGGGAATTACTTGGCTTCCGTCTCCTACAGAAATATTCTAAATTCATTTTGAAGAGCCATCCATACTGAAAGTGATAGGTAATAGGCAGCCAGTAAAATTTTTAAACAGAGAGATTCTGGAGAAGAACAATAATTTTCTTTTACCAGTCTGTGTCAGATTTGTGAAGGAAGACCGTACTCTTTCAGAAAATAAAACATTTGGTTTATATAAATGAACGTGCTAATGAGATCAACAAACCCCAGAATTTTTTTATTGTGGATATCTCAAATATGATCAAAATAATTTTACAGAATCAGTGCCTAAATACTAAGTCTGTTGGCATTCAGTAAATCAACTCATGTTTTGTTAAGAAGTCAGATGAACAGATAGTCTAATTTCTACATTCTCGTAGGAGTCCTTTCAGCTAGCTCTTGCTTAGCTAAGGTCCTTCTCAAAATTATATTCATTTTAAACACAATTGAGAGCTCTTAGTTTGGTGTGCCTACTCAAACTGAGTAGTACTTTACTCCAGTTAAGTGATCTAATCTAAATCAGTGGGGTCATTCGAGATTTAAGATGCTACTCGATTTGAGTAAAGATACTAGAATCACTCCAGTTGGAAAATCCTTTAAATTCTTTTAAACTTTTATTTTAACCATCTATGTCATTTATGATGGTAAGAATGATGCTAGCTTATAATACTGATGCTAAGCTGCATAAAAGTTGTCCTTTATAAGCATGCACATTCATTAAGTCATCATTACAAGTTTTAGTTTGACCCTTAGTGACCCTATTGAAATCGATAGGGCTAGATATCCCCATTGTAGATAGATATGATCTATTCTGGCTAGAAATATAAACATTTTGTTCCAAAAGGAACAAAAATAATGAATCCTGATTTTTTTTTTTTTTATGGAATGGTGCCTTGTTTCCCAAATGTTACTGTCTCTTACTGCAAGAATCCAATAGCTTCTGTTCCTTTTTCCTCCCAGAGCTTCCGATGACACTTCAAATGTGTGGCACTATTGTCTGGCTAGCGTAGCACACGTGAGTGTATTGACTGGCCCACCAATATACAACCACCCAGTGCCCTACAGGTTATTGCCAAGCAAAAAGTATATTGGTTGCGCTCTACATATTTCTCTTTTACACAGTCATTGATTTTCATTAAACTGCTAAAAGTAAATTCTGTTTAAAATTTCTGCCTACCCTTCTCTCAAATTTGGCTGAACTTTACTATTAGATTGAAAACTTATTGGAGGATGAGCAAGGACAGCCAAGGACTCATGGGGCTCCGTTAGTTTATCCTCCACAGAGAAATTTTCTAAAAATAAAACTTCACATTTGAAACTGGGGAATTAAAATTACGAGAGTGATTGGAACTGGAATGGAATATCTCTCCCCCCACCACCACTTTATTATGATATGGAGTATAAAATACAAATCACAAAGACAGAATCAAGGAGGCTGTGTATTTGCATAGGATCTTTAACATTTATCGGGTCTTAAATAGGTTTGGCAATCTCTGCACATGGAAAAAGCATTTCTGTCTTGCATTACTGGGAAAGATATGATGTGATCTAGTTCATGGAGAAGCATTCCACTGAGTTCTGAGCACATGCAGAGAATTAACTGGAACCAGACTTCAGTCCAAGTAGCTGAAACCAAAGGTGGACTTTTGTACCTTTGTCAGTTGAACCAGTTGTGCCACCTACAAAGCATTTACTGGGTCATGGTACTGTCCAAATACCATCGCCAAGGGGGTGTCTTGCTCTGCCTACTTCCCTTATCTTTAAAGGGGATGAACTGTCTTTGTGCTTCCAGGAGAGCATTCTTGAAAAACACCCAGCACTCACTACCTCCCTTAGCCTCCATGAAAGCTTCCCACAGAATCCCTCCCAGCTGAGCTCTGAGCAAGCTGAAGTTTGCTGTTCTAAAATTTAAAACCTTTGTCTCAGTATTAACCTTCAGCGTGCTCAGCAGGATACCAAACTCCACAATAATGTGATCACTGCAGCCAAGTCTATCACCAACTGAGATGTTACAAAGCAGGTTTTCTTGGTTTGTGAGTAGCAAGTCCAGCAGTGCCTCATTCCTGGTTGGCACATCTAACATTTGTATGAGGAAGCAGTCCTCTATGCATTTCAGGAACTTGATGGATGACATGAGCTGCTGCATTGTTCTTCCAGCAAACGTCTTTTCTGGAACTTCAGCTTCTGCAGGATGAAAATACATAGATGAAAATGTAAAAAGAAGTATTAATGGAGATTTATATGCTCCCCTGAAGATAGCAAATGTGATTAATGCCACCTTATAGATATTTGTGCAAGTGTGTATATATATATGTAGAGAGAGATAATCATATCGTAAATTCTTCACTCTTGGTAATTAATAGCAACCTGCACAAACAGTGTCACTGGATTCAGCAGGTTTATCAATGCAAGTAATTACTTACCACTGTGAATAAGAGGGTTCACATTCTAGCCCAGAATGAAGTAAAGTGCCGATAACATGCAGAAGGAAGAAAATTACGTTATTGAGTAATTTCTCATTATAACAAGGAATGCTTACCCTTCATAATTTTTATAATAGTTAAAAATTGCTTTAATATTAATGAAAGGACAGCTAATAGTTTTCTTTATTGAAGTTTATGTACTTCAGTCTTTAGTTTTCCAGCTATAAAGTGTGATAGAATCATAGTTCATTGGGGACCAGAGCTCAATCAAAGCATTGCTTTCACTTACCTGGAATCTGAAACCTGTTGTGAATGTTGAAAATAAACATTGTTACTAATGTTACATGGGAAAAATGGAATTGTTGTATTGTACATTACCTTTCTGTGCAGTATACCTTAAATACAAAATTGGGTTGAACATGAGGAAGGTAGAAAGCTGGTGATTTGTTGTTGATTTGAGCAAACTATTAAACTACATCAGATGTGACTTCAGAGTAATAAATATTGAAAAGCTTTGCAGTCATACACAGTAATAGATACAGTAAATGGGTACTAAACAAAATATTTATCTGCTTAATACTGTATAGGTAAGCAGACGTCCTTGAGTTGCTGCCAGGCTGTGCTGAAATGAATGCACTATTTCATAAAGATGAATTTTGCAAACAAGTAGGACTTGAGAGACCCAGGCCATTAAAAAACATTGCTGTATGTTGACCGCTGGCAGTTTGTTACAATAGGGAACCTTGCTTTCACGGTTAAGAATTTCAAAGAGCTGTATGGATGTTTTTCCTAAACATTGTGTAGATGCACGGACGCATAAAGAATTACGTAGTAAATTCTGTGGCTGAGAGATATAACTGGCATGTTACAAACTTGCCTACTTACAAGTACTGTGCTGATGGCATTGCTATTCTTGACATTCTAATTCTACTGCTTTCAATTCTCTTGAGATGATAAACCCCAAACAACAGAGTGCCATAAGCGAAAAGAGAGAAGGAAGATGACTGGTTTTCAGTGACAATGTTCTGAAAGAACAGCAGAGACATTATAAGGATTGTCAGAGAGCATAAAAGCCTTTATGGAGCAAGTGAATTAGGCTTCCTCTGTTGTTTCTTAACAGATCCAAATTTGATAGTAAGCAGGGTGGTTTCGAACAACTGCTCAGTTTCTAGCTTTTAATAGTTAATGGGAGGTCAGACTATAAGCTGAGATCAATCCCAGAGTAATAAATTTTACATTATTATATTTGTCTTTCTTGAAATATAAACACTAGAGGACCTATTCTCAAATGGCTTCCGACCCATTTTTTTTTATAATTAATACAGGAAATTTGAAGAACGTGACTCCCTGTACAGCTTAGACAGAGGCAGATCTGTATTCATCAGCATGGATTAATTAGTCTGTTACCAGACATGCAGTTAGTTCGAAGAGCTACAAAATGGACAGTTATAAAGAAGCGAAAGCTGTGCCATAAAAAAATAAGCCACGTTATCATGGATAATTTTTTTAACTTTGGTGTTGATTCTATATAGTTTAATATTTACAGCTAGATTTATCCAACTCTACTGACATTGACCTTGGCTTCAGTGCGGCAGCGTTATGGAATGAATTGCTCTTTATTGGTTTATTTAAAAGTCAGTATTTAGCAAAAACCTGTGACGAAGATTCACTCTGAATAAGAACAACAGTTTCTCATTGTTCAGATCTGGAAACTTACTTCTGGGTCATTGTATTCAGTATGACTCCACCATTGCTTGGCAGGCCTTTTCTTTGTCTTCTATATTGGGTAAACACATCTGTTACAACCAAGAAAAGGAGAATTATGCACTCCCACTTAAATCTTATGTATTATTCTAACAGTTTCATCTGTGACATTGAGGTGTAAGGAGTTGCTTTTTCTTAGCCTTCTCATTTTTGTAACTTATAAGAACTTCATTCATGACCTGACACAATATTTTATGAAGTTAACAGAAAGGCTGTCACTGTTTTTAATGATTTTTGGATCAAGCCCTCAGTTTTTCATCAACACAAAATAAATCCTTTCACTACAGACAGCAATGTGTGACATATACCATATGAAGGTCCAAACTCTATCACTTCTCAATTGGCTCAAGATTGGAAGTCAACACTAGCATCAAAGAGAAGAACTTGAGGACCATCAAGAGTGATATTACCTGTCTCATGTATCTTTGTTTTGGGCTGTACTAGAACTGGAGACATAGCCATTATTACTGAATAGTATGCAGCAGATTATTGTGCATTTCAGAGCACCGCATATAAGGAAAGCAAGGGTGGGAGAGCAGGAGATTAGGTTTTCAACACACACATTCCTAAACCAGACACCATTTGTCCATGTGCATTATCAAACTTTTTTTAGGCACAGCCCCTATCTTCACTACTTTTGCACAACTCTTTAGAATGACGATAAACCCTTGGAATGTAAGTGAAACCTTAGATATCAGACCTGTTATTGTGTTTGTCTTTGCTAAAGAGAGTTGACACGTTTTCCTAAAACACATGCAGGTTGGTATTTTGCCATCAAGAGAAAAGCCAAGAGATCTATTTGAAGTACTCGCATTCCTGCAAGTGTGTTGATATAAAATGAGCTTTACAGTTTTTTAAGTGCTATGCGCAGTGCATAAAATATTACAAATTGGTGGTAATGGAAAAAGTAATTCCATAAAGGAAAAGTGATATTAGAAATAAATATAGGGTATCTTTTTAAGAAGACCAGGTGACATTTTCACTTTGAGACTGACACCAAGAAGTCTCTCTCAGCAGTAGAGTAAGATTTTGAGATATTTGGAAGTTGAAGGAGTGGTGGAACTATACACCCTGTCTTAATTTTGGCTTTAAAAGTTTACACGTTCAAGGGATTTTAGATCCTTTTGTGTGCTCACAGAATTTTTGGTCAGTCTAGAAAGAAATTAAGAAAATGACAATTATGCTGTTATGCATATGTTATCCTTACATGGACATGGGAAGTACGTAGTGAGCGTATTGGGTAGAATAAACTGAATTACATTTAATAAAATTGAGAGTTGACACATAGTGATCCAGCTTAGAACAGCTAGTAAAACTAGACATCTGTATTTAAAATGCATTGACATATCTCCCTAAGCTTTGACCTGTCTTCATAGAAAAGAAGCAGACAGCTTGTAGTGACTTTACAAATGAAAGATCAAGTGCATGCACAGTTTGCCTGCTACATGCTGTTGTTAGGATACAAGTTTTTAGTGGAAAATGTCCGGATATGCTGCTATATTATTTCAGAGGAAATATGCTGGTGATGAAGTTAAGCACCTGAGCGCTAAGTGGTTTCATATTACAACACATGTTTAAAACAGATTATAGATTTTGTAATGCACATTGGAGATAATGTGCGAAAATTTCCACTCATATGTTATATATTGAGCATTATGCAAATAAGCCATTGCTTTCTTAGATGGCAGACTGGTATCTTTTTGTCCCGACATGACAAGTAAAGTATGTTTCCATTTGTTATTCCCATCTGTTGTCAACTGATAAACCTCAGATGCATAAAAGTCTTATCTGAATGTATTTGTTAACGTCTTGCTTCGCTGGTGGTGTATCATATAGTGCATATCATTCTCATTGTGTAAATAAGGAGCTGCATTTTTTTGTCAGTCATGAGACACCGGAATTACTTGATTTCTTCTCCATGTAGGCCCAGTCTGGAAAAGCATTTGATTCAACTCATCCCTGTTCTGCACATCACTGAAACATGTTCTTCAGGCATATGCTTAAGAACTCTTTTGAATAGATACGCATTTCTGAATCAGAGCTATGATATTTTAAGCCGCTGCATATGCAATTATGTTATATTCTGTGTTGATTGCACTGTATAAAAAGCCCTAATATTGCACTTGCTGCAAAATTTTCAGAGATAAAGACCCCTTCACATTGAAATATAGTCTTGTTTGGTTCTATGAATTCATTTGGTATATGAGAACATCTTAATTTTTGTAGAGCATATGATTTCCATGTGGGTGTACATTGGTGCAAGTAAGCTAATTACCTTTATTTCTGTTTTACAGCGGGAACAACATATATCTTTAGTAAAGGTGGTGGACAAATCACTTACACGTGGCCTCCTAATGATCGGCCAAGCACTCGTGCGGACAGACTGGCTATAGGGTTTAGTACTGTTCAAAAAGAAGCTGTGTTGGTACGAGTGGACAGTTCTACTGGGCTCGGAGATTATTTAGAGCTGCATATCGTAAGTATTATTAACAAATGCATGGTATTTCTTCTTGTCCTGATTGTTCTTGTATTTGTGTTTTTTGAAGTTATTTTCTTTTAATGTAAATACAGTAGTTTGTTAATGAGTCTTTTAGGGTCTGTGGTGAACTAAATGATAATGGCTTATAGCATACCATACTTTACAGGGTCTTAGACATTCTCAAAATGCCTTTTACTCTGTACGGTGCTACTTTATATGGCTTTTCAATTAAAAATCATACTGCGATACCTGTAAAGATAGAGAAGTTTACTGCAATCTAAGTACATAAAACAGGATTTTGCAACGTCAGAGGAAGTTACATTAATCCTGGAGGATTTAATCTGGAATCTGCTGGGGGAACTGCAGTGTATCACAATTGGCTGTGCTTATTGTTAATACTAGAATTTATCCTCTGATTTCACCGTTCTTTTGTGATGATAAATCTTAAGCAGAAAGCAAGATTGTCAAGCTAGGAAGTCTTAAAAGTAATTTCAGCTGCCTTAAAGCAAATAACTAGCAATCAAAATTGAAAGCATCTGGATTTTTATAGCAACATAAATAAATGATCAGTTGAGATAAACATAACTAGGGCAGTATAAAATTTTGTTGTTTAGATTAGTCTCTACTTTGTTAATGTATTAGTTTGATTTTGATTTAAGAATCTCTCTACTTTCAGGAACAGAAGAGTTCCTTTTGAATGAAATTACTTATTGATCTATAACAAATTACACTTTTACCCTCAGAAAACATTCATCAGTGATCATTCTTGAAATTAGAGGGAATTACAGTCTTCAATCTTCCCAGGCTCCTTATTTCTGTAAAGGCACTCTTGCATTGTGGACCAAGGTGATTTTTAAAAAAATTTATTGGTTTAAGTAAATAAACAAAGAAAGAAGGCTTTAAATAAAATTCAAAGGTTGTCTATACCCTTCTCTTACATTGAAACACATGGACAAAACGGATGGCTGGTATTGTACAATCTTAATTTAACAATGTGAACAAAGCAACTTCTCCCAGGTGCCAGGAAAGCTGAGAGCCTACATTTTTCAAAGCAAGTACTGTGTTGCTGAAAAGAATTCAAAAATTTCTTTTCCAAAGCCACATCTAACATCAGGTGCCTGGTCATCATTTGCGTGTTTCTTTGCAATCTGAGACCAGATCCACCCATTGTGGTCAACAGTTTTACTTTCTTCTTACAGTGTTTTCTTTTTCATTAGCATATTAAGGAATGTTTTTCTTGTAGTTTTACTATATCTGAAGTCTATCAAAACCATAATGTTCATGCAGTCTTCTGTCTAGCCTTGATTTTTACATTTTAAAACAAACACTGGGTTCATTAATTATGAGTTGGAGATCAAAAAATATTGTCTGCTCCTAAGTGTTTTGGGTTGGGTTTTTTTTTCTAAATAACTTTCTTATGCCCATGGTGTAGCAACAGACGGTAAAAATAAAGGGGTAAATGGGAGTTTTCTATAGTCAGAAACACTACCAGCTTAATAGAGGTGGGGAAAATCATAAATTACACTTTACTGGTCTCTTGAAATTTCTGTGAAGCAACAAAAGGCCTTTTATCGTCAGGTTCTTTGAGGTGATCGTGGCCTCCTCTTACTACCTTTGCCAGAGACTTTGAGATCCTCCCTTGAAGCCCGCTCTGCTTCAGAGTAAAATCCTGTGCAATTTCATTGGAACGAGGTCTGATCTTCCGAGAGCTGCTTCTCTTTAGTTTCTCTCTAGAGTGGAGACGCTAAGGGATTGACCTGAAATCCTAAGACATCTTGGAAGGATTTTTTTAAGGGCCATCAATGTTAGATAAAACTTGGAAAACTGCTGGGATATAATTTCCCAGAATCTATTTCAAATAAGGATAGTATTCAAAAGAAAGTTGAAAGGCAGTATTTTCAAAAGCACTCATGGTATCAAAGAGCATATATCTTATTAAAGTCAGTGGAACTGTAGGCACTTCTGAGAATTTTACCCGAGATCTGTTTTAGCTCAGCAAGATACAGTGAAACACCACTGTTATAAAAATGAAGAATATAGAAATGGAGAGGCCTATGTATATGTTATTTATTTGGAAAAGAATTTATTGGATCAAAGTTTTTCAATATTGGCAGCTATTGCATTAAACTAGCCACAATAAAAGTAGTAGGATGGTTGTGTCATTTAAAACCTCCTTGCACCAATGTTGAGATGCCACTAAGAACATCTTACCTACCAAATAGCCAGAAGCATGCAAAAGCTATGAATAGTGGAAAGAGGAAAAACTGGAAGGAGGGAAGAGTCTAATTCTGCGTGTTCATTTGCATGCACCCACTCGCCTGTTTCTATAATGAAATATGCATGAGCAATGAATGCCTGTGTACATTGAAATGCACTGTGCATGGATAACTTGCCTGTGTTATATCAACTATAACATTATAACAAGCATATACTTGTGATTTAATTATGCTGCGATTCAGTTTTTACAGTATGATAGAAACAGGTTCTTTTGTTACTGAGCTTCTATTTTACCCAGAAGGTCATTAATCACTCAGATCCTCCTCACTGACAAAATTTGGGACTGATGTGTAAGCAGAGGTTTTAAGTGCATTCAGCAGAATTGTGGCAAAGAAAATTCCACATGGAACTATTGCTTTGTGTTAAAATTCTTTAAATTGTACTCCTCACTAGCATGTTGGGGAAGGTGCTTGTTTGGGATGTTTCAGAACAGAGCTATGAGGTAGCTTGCTCTTAACCTTCTTCATTCTAGGAATGGAAGAGAAAATTACGAGATTGATTACGGTACTTCAATGTGTGCTTGCCCTCTTTATTATTCTGTTTACTTAAAGACGATGTAAACCTAATAATGAAATCAAGCTCATAGCAAATTCTGATTTGGAAAATTGCTACTTGATCATCTGAATCACAGCTTTAGTGTTAGGTTAGGAACACATTTATTTAAAGTAATCATTTAACCTCCCCAAATAACCATTGTTAATATGAGAAACATTTCAAAAAATGTGCAATCTGCATTGCTACCAGATGCTTAACAGTTCCAGAGCAAATATTTTAAATTCTGAGGTAGATTATTATAAAACCCAACCTGTCCTGTAGCAGCCTAGGTATAAAGGACTGGTTGTGTGTATGATACGTATGCATCAGCGTGCTTCAAGAAAGGGATGTTGATATGACTTAGCCACCCAGAGTTGCAGCAATTATTTTTCATAGCGATCACTTGACTTCTCTTATGGAAGTGGCCTCCTGTGTAGTCTCTGCTGGGAGTTCTAGTACAAGAGGAAATAGATAACCTGCCTGAAAGGCTACTGCCATTTCCTTCTCCTGTTGAAAGATAAAAAAAGGACCGATAGCTCTGACAATTACTTTACAATCCTTTTTTTCCCTTCTTCTTGAGCATGGTTCGTATGCACCTCCATGCCGAATGGAAAAAGGCAGCAGCTTATTCACATGGTATTTGGTTAATCCTCATGTACACTTCTGTGCTTGTTTTTTTCATTGACTTCTAAAGCCCTAAATTCCTATTCCTATCTCTGCTCTTCTCTTCCCACCCTCTTCTCCCAAGTCATTAGACAGAAAAGTGTGCATATATATGTATATGTATATATATATGTATGTCATCATCTTTCATGAGCACTGTGCTGTTGCTGCCTCAAGTTTCCAGCTTTTCTATGGTGTGGAACAAAGTGAAGTTAGACAAAAATATTGCCTCAAAGGGCTAAGAAATCCTGTTAAAATTGCTCTTTCTGGCACTGCTGGTAGCATAGGAAACTAGTGTTTTCCCATGTGGCACAAGTAACATTTGGTCTACTGATGAAGACAAGAAGGATTGAAATGTATCAATAGACTTCAACTACTTTTAAAAATTGTTTTAAGTATAAATTATGCCACATTTTTATCTGTCATTTTTAAAATGAAAGACTTTTTTAACTATACAAAAAAGTAATATTTTGTGTGCCAGATGAAGAGAGTCACCAGTTTCTGTGTCTTCCTTGTTTGTGTCGTTTTTTTAAAAATAGATATATTTTGCGAGCACAAAAACAATGTGATGTTTTTATGGCTACAGTTTTGAAATTGAGAACAAGAAGTTTGTATGGGGGATAAGGCCAGCAGACCATTTTATATCTTACAGCTTTGTTGTTCCAGAAACGACACCCAGCCTACAGGACGTGAGCTACTTAAGCTAAACTGGGCTGGCTTCTATTATCTCAAACAGGGCGAGGAAATACTAATTAAGCTTAATTACAGATACCATGGATCTGCTGAAGTAGGTGAAGTGAAGATTGTTCTGATAACAAACATGCTAAGGTTTAAAGTAAAGAATAAGGCAGGTGCGTCAGCATTTTGAATGTTGTCCTAGCCCTCTTCTGAGGGAAGCTGGGGAAAAACACTGTAATTTCAGCAAGAGAAGAATGACAATCCTACCTAAGGTATAGTAAATGTATAAAAATAAAAAGAAATTAAATTCAGGGTAGCTGTGGTAGATATTTTTTATCT
>VXBO01009786.1:743901-763486 GCA_013400135.1 Rhinoptilus africanus | reverse complement strand
TTAGGAAAAATATTATATGTAAACCAGTAAGATAATGTGATGGGAAAGCATGGAAAACTATTTTAACAGAGGTGGTAACATGTTACTTGAAAAAGTATGGTATGATTAAGGACAGATAATATCGACATATGCAATTAAATATATATATATATGTATGCAATTAAACTGAAATACCCTGAAGATGCAGCATTATTGGCATGATAGATTAATTAGTATTGTATTTAGATTTTCAAAATGTGTTTGTGAAGCCATCAGAATTAAAATTAATGACTGAGGAGAACAGTGATAGGAGAGGAAATATTGTATATCTTACAGAAAATGGGGTTTTGGATCATGAATAAATTCAGTTTGTGCTCTTTGTCTCAACTATTTATATGCTACAGCAATTAAAATATAGACTGTGGGAAAGACATTTTTTATTTGAAACTTTTTCCATGAGGAACATGTGGATAAAAAAAAAGTGAAAGGGTTTGTGAGTTTTTATCAGCTTTGGTTTAAAAATTCTCTTGGTTTAAAAGCAAGGTAATGCTTCTCTATTTTCTGAGCTATTTATTCAGTTTTTGCGCATGATCTACTTCATTTTTTATAAACTAGGGAAATATTGAGTATCTCCAAATGAAATGTTGACTTTTGTGTAAAAAAAGAAAAAATTATATCAAGTGGGTTTGGTTTTCAGCTTTAAGTTAATAGTAAATTCTGCAAAAGTCTTCTCTCAACTTTTTTCCAACACATCTTTTGGAATTTTTGGCAAACTTAAAAGGAGTATCATTTCCTGCTTCCTTCGTTCTGTCTCTTAGTTATACATATGCAGTATTCTTCTACACCAGGATTTTAATAGCTGACTGTTAGATTCCATATACATAATATACGTATAATTTTAATTTATTAATGTATAATGACCTTTCCTCAAGTGAACAGAAATAGTAAAACTCGGGTGAGGATCAGACTTCTGTGTTTGAGTGTACCAGAGAAAAAAAAGGCAGAGTCTTAAGATAAATGAATTTGTTATTCTCTTTTGAATACTTCACATGTCTGGGGCTTAATGCCTAATGGAAAGTCAATTGAAAGATTCTTATTGACTTAGTTGTATTTGGATCACTGCCTAGAGAATTGAATATACTTTCAGTGAGATTGATGGTAAAAATACCTTTGATTTTAGTAATTTGTATTGGAGCTAATTAATTTTCCCAGGAAGAGTTTAATAATCTTTCAAAAAATATTCCCAGGATAATCTTTCTTCTAATAATCATCTTTGAAATATGGAGTTCCTTATTATTCTATGCGTATCTGTGTGATGCAAGGATTTGGTAAGGCCAGTGGTGGCTTGTATATGCATGAAACAGTAATGACTTTAAAATTGAATTATTCACGTCCAGGAAAGGCTTAAAATAAAAAAAAAAGGCAGAACTGGGTTTCAGAAATCCGATATTTTAAAAGTGCTGAGCATGCACAGCAGTGGCTAAAGTCAATGGAAGCTCAATATAGTCAGCAGCCCTGAAAATCAGGCCATCATCATGTCAGCTAAGTGGGCATCAGGGATCCCTCTGGAGCCCTGGAAAGACTTGAGATCATTATGTTTATCAGGGTTGTGATATTTAATATTCTGCTACCTTGAGGCACAAGAAAATAACTTAAGGCTGATGTTACCTAACCCAGAATTCTGCAAATATTTGATATTTCCTTATTATGCTTATATACATAATATTTATTTGTGATTTTTTTCTCTCATTAATGTATGTGTATGGAAAATGATATACGAGGTTTAACTGTTGTGGGCAGTGATTGTTCTTCTCTTTGTGGAACAAAAAAAGTCATCAACCAGACTGTGTTAAACTTTAAACAGAAGAAAGATTACTATGAAAGAAGGTTTTCCAGACTTACTTATGGTTTTGAATAATGAAAAGCAGTGCAGTCAAAAAAGAATTATTTATGGGACTAGACAGGCAGGTGAGAATGCAATTCAATGTACACAAACGTTAAGTTAATTAGATTTGGAGCAATGAATTAATCTGGGGAATTTATGCTAAATGCAGCAATCATTTACGTCACTGATCAGGTTAAAGAACTAAGTTTGTAGGAAAGAAAATACATTGATCACTGAAATGGTCAAGCCATGCCTTGAAAACATGCAGTTAAGTTATTCTTTTGTATTAGCAGGTACATAGATTAAAAAAAATCTCTGAAAAGGGATTTTATGATACAAACTGTTTGTTAATGCCTCATCTTCAATACTCCGCACAGTCTGTTATTGCGCACTGAGTGACAGTGGTCTGTTCTTGCCATGAACAAGTCAAATTGCTGAGAGAAGGTTATGGAAATGTGCTAATTCTGGGACAGAACAGACTGATACCTTACTGTATGAAAAATATGAATGGAATTTGGACAGTTGATATAATTAAACATCTTGGCCAAGACTGCCATCGTGTAGCACTGCAAGAAGAAATCCTGATGCTGGCCTGGAAGGTCCATTACACCAGCATGGCAGGTCGGATGTCCCAGCTGTGATTTCCTGGTTCACCAGCCTAGAAATGTGCTTGAGGGAAGCAACTTCTTTCATCTTCTTCCTCTGTCTTGGAATAAATAGAAAAGTTCTCACTTTTTTCCTCTACCCAACTAATAACTCCTTTATATATCTTGCTCCGTTTGTGCTTTTGGGAGGATAAAAGCTTCCTTCCCCAAAAGGCTTTCTGTATGACGGGGTCACCACCTGCCAGCCCCTTGGTGAGAGAAAATTGCATGAGTAGGACCTAAGTTCTCAGCTAAAATACCATGTGTCAGTCACAAAACGCTGCAGCCCTCAGCACTAATGAATCTCCTGAGGTGCTTTTTTCCAGCAAAGAAGCGGAGCCTGGCCGAGGGTGAGAACAATTCTGGTGGCCCCACATACATTGGAATCATCTGATAGCAATATGGAAAGAACTGCACATGGCCATGGCATTGTATGAAATGGTCTCGCAGACTAGATCATGGACTCTAAGATCCCTTCTGATCTCTCATATCTCAAGATTACACTGTAAATTGAATTCCATCTGTTGGCTTGAACTGCTTAAGGTCCAAAATTTTGTCATTTAATTTGATGGCACATCTTCACTTTTGATCCAGCATGAGGAGAGAGCAAACCCATGGAATTTAATTTTTCTGGGGCNATACTAATAACAAAAACTGTGCATTTTTAAGAACTGAAATGGACCAATTTGGAGGGGCAAGCAAAAGAGCAAACACATTTAATTAACATAAACTTGAAGAGGCTCATGACCTCTCCCTAAAGCAGCTCTTATTTTTTACATTGTTACTTTTAAAGCTTTGAAGTACTGTACAGATTATGTCCAGTCTTATTTCCAAGGATTCTTTCTTTCTCTTGCCTTTCCCTTGTTCCCTAAGTTGTTTTTCTGCTGTGTCTGCAAACACAAATTGTTTTGCTGTGCGTATTCTGCAGTCCCAATGAATCCCAGCGAAAGCAGGTGGCAACCTCCAGGGGTCTCAGTGATTACATACCTTTTATTTCCCACAGAATGTGGCATACGGTATAGCTAAAGGAACAGAGTCGTCACTTCAGATGGTGACTGTGTGGTGTCCTCACATGGAAGACCATGATCAGTTCTGTTTGATTGAAGAACAAAAGCAGCAAAAACAAAGCAAATAAACATGTGGCCAAAATTAGGACACATATCCTTTTGTGGCTAGGTTTTTTACATATAAATACCAAATTTCTGACTTCAGAAAGGAGGACAGAAGAATTAGTTTATAATGCAGAGATATATAATTAGCCCATCTTTCCTCCTTAGCAGCACCTTTCACAGTTAACGCTATATTCTCCTATTGATGTTTTAGACTCATCGCAGTCTAATCAGGTCCTTTTAATCCAAAATTTCCTGCACTGGTTACTAGCCAACATCCTTGCATATGAAGGGTACAGATATTTTAATAACTTGGCACCAACTCTTCCAGAACATTGCCATGTATAAAAAGAGATGATGAAAAATTTAGCAGACATTTTAGCAACCTTATTAAGTATTTAAAGAATACTTGACTATTTGCAATAGTGGAACATTTGAGATGTTCACGGAAACCTGGAAACTTAAAGGAAGAAGCAGCAAATCACAGGAAATTATTGTGTTTATTTGAGGAATAAGAGCTGTGGATGATTGAGGGTCACTTCCAGAGCCAGCCACTTTTGTCCACCTATTGGGTACTTCTCTGCTTATTACATCTATTGTATATTTTATTAAGCGTATACTGTTTGTTAAATCTAGTAATATGATAGAGTCAGCCCTGGTAATATTTCCTGCCTTGTTACTGTCTAGTTCTCATCTAATTTTAGAGAAGCTCAAAAAGATTTGCTCTCCATCTCCCATACTCAGCACGCCTGGGGGTGTCTGGGCTCAAACCCAAGTGGCACACGTGTGTTCCCACTGTGTTAGAAGCCGTGACAGTGCAGGTTGTAGGCACTTTGGGCTCACAATGTGTCGTTTGGAAAAACAAAAGGACAGACGTGAGGAATGGCATCACTTTCATAGTGTCCTAGACTATGCTTTTAGCTCCTGATGGCAGCTTGAATAAGAGAGAGTGACTCGCAGACTGCTGTGACCCGTTAGAAGAGGGCCAGGTTTGCACAGGACAGATCAAGGTTTGTTTCTTACGCATATAAGCCAGAACCCGAGATCTGGCCCATTAACTCCCTGTCTTTTAAATTTATGAGCTCTAAGTGAGGATAAGGATATAGTGTGCGCTGCAGTACAAAGTACCAGTGTAGCAGTTTTTCAGTGAATGTGCGGTATGAGCAATATCATTTTTAATACCAGTCAGAAAGATTAGCCTATTGATGCAGAACAAGGCTAGGGGAAAAGTGCCAGTAGTGGCCTGAACAGATTCTGTTCCTAACGCCAAACAATTCTCATCCTGCCATTTCGATTATGAATTTGTCTGAAGAAACTGCAGCAATACGAATAAGTATGAGCAGGATGTACATCAGGCCCAAAAACTCCTGCTGGAAGGTGAAAGGTGCAGAGGCAATTTTACAGAGCCTGCTGCTTTGCTTCAGGCATTTGTTTAAGTAAACATTGCTATTATAGTTAATCACTTTGTGCTAATAAGGAAAGCTTGTCTTAATACTGTTCTGTTTTTGTGAGATACTACCATAAACTCATAATTAGTTAATTAGACCACTTATTTAACTCGGGTTTTGCTCTGTGATGCTTCAGTGTCATCACCAAGCTGGAACTTGTTTTAATATTTAGTGGTAGTTTGCTTTTTTTTTTCAGATTGTTCTATTGTCTTGAGCCTTTCTCACTTTTCACTAACACCACTGTGTAAGCGAGGAGTGACTATAGTGAAAACACGGAATTTAACGTGGCACACCAGAGGGTAGAACTGAACACACCAGGCCTGGTGCTTAAGTTCATCCAATTTAGTTACTTAAATTTTACAATTTCTGACACTAATTTGTTGCACCCAGGGTCATGCAGGACTTATAGCCAAACAGGGTGTTTATCTGGATTTCCCAAGACCCAGGCTACCTGTTATATCTTCATCTGCTTTTCAGTATCACACCTATGTCATCTAATCCTTTTCTCTCTTCCCTGAGCATGACACTCTTGACATCAGTGCATCTCCACTGCTGCTGTATCACTGAGCAGCCTTTTCCTCTTCCTCCCAGCAGCAACCATAGGCGTATAATATTTGTCTTCCCTGTCAATCTTAGAGCGATTCTTCCCGTCTGACAGCGGGGCTGCTGCTGCTGTTAAGTCGCTTTTTGGTTTTTTCGCTTAGATCATGCTGGTCCCAAGAATTTCTGCAACAATAAGGGACAAGATAAGGATTTAATGAACTGATATTGTCAGTGTTCTGGTGGTTTGTGCTTAATGTAGCAATCCCGCTAACAACAGGTGAGTTTTCCTGTTAAGTGGTTGGAGAGGCTTAAATATCTCTCTGTTCATGAAAGCCCATTTACACTGAAGCATTCTGATGCTCCAGAGGGTGGATTAGCTGAAGGAACTGACTCATGCATTTCTTGGCTTTTGATAATTACCTAGCTTACACTGAATAAGGGATGCTGAGGAACAAAGGAAAGACACAGGTCCTTCGCTTTTGCCAGTTCTGTGTGAAATTATCCCACAGCCTTCAGCACACCAGCGTGAAGCTACTAATGCGGCTTTAACTTCTTGTGCTAGAATTTGTAGGTGATAATCTATGTTCAGTCAAGGACCAAATGTAAGGCCAGATATTCCCTCAGGGAGATGTAAATTATGCTTGCTGCTGCAGCGTTATACATTCTTTGTGGTCTAGGAAAAGCCGCTCATACAGGACAGGGAAGTCTTCCCTCTGTGTATTCCGCTGTTGGGTCTTCATCCTGCGCCTCTAGACTGAAAGGTGAGGTTAAAGCATTACATCCTCAATGCATCGTGCTCCATTTTGGGGCTGGAATCTCTTGTTCTTTTCTGCTCAGCCCTCATCCTTGGTGGACTTGTGACTTCCTGCCTACTCACTGAATGCTACAGACCACATTCTTCCTGTCCACTGTGGAACCACACTAATGTCCTGAAACCTTTTTGTTCCCTATACGAGGTTTTTTTTTCATGACCCAGTGAATTACAGGGAACAACAGAGAGTTCCTGGAGCAAAAGTACCCAGCCTTTCCCTTACACAGCAGATGGAGTTTTTAAGACTCGCTGTGGATTATGTAGCAGTGCCTTCTCATTTAGGGACAAGCACAAAGAGCATTATCATACGTGAAGCTACTTTACAGTAACTTCCACCAATTAAAAGAAAAAGTGAAAAGATTATGCTATAGAGCCTTAATAACCACTCAGCATATTTGATAATGTCACTGCTGTCGGTATCATATTCACCACTATGTTCAATAGCTGAACAGATGCAGCTCGCTAGAGCACCACATGGTACGCAGCAGCAGGGAGTCCCATTTGACAAGTTGGTTTTGCTTTATTTCTTTCCCGGAGAGCCTTCCCTGATATCTCAAGTTTCTGTAGTGTTTTGATTTGCTATTCAGCAAACAGAAAAAGGCAAGAGGATTCTGTGCTGCTTGTTTTCAAAGCAAGAGGGTTTTTGACTTCTTTGTGGAAGTACTATGAAATTCCTAATAAAGCTAATATAAGGCATGTTTCAACGTAAAATTGTTAGCCCTCGATCTGAAAAGGGTAGTTTATTAGCAGGTAGAATATATCTGCATGCACAGGTCCCTTGTAGGATAGCAGCTATTCTCGTTGTTGGAGGTGACTTCAGGGTTTGGGGGTTTTTATTTTTTTAATTGCAAGATTTTGTGTACACGTCTGCAAGTCACTTTGCACAGCGAGCAATAACTCTGGGCTGTAATGGTGCCATGGGATGCTGCGGTTGTTTGGTGCCTCTAGATTTACTCTCCACGGAACAATTCATAGGAGCATTTTGTGAGACTTTCCAGTCTTCTAATTGCTTGTCTGGAAAAACACCTGAGTATATACTCTGAGGCTAAAATAAGATGGCTATGCACTTAATATATTCTAAAAAATCCTGGGATAATACAGAGTAATAATGCAACCCTGGCTATATGATTTGAGTATTTGTTTCCAGGAGACATATAA
The DNA here is from genome assembly GCA_013400135.1 of Rhinoptilus africanus. NCBI lineage: Eukaryota > Metazoa > Chordata > Aves > Charadriiformes > Glareolidae > Rhinoptilus > Rhinoptilus africanus. Next base: position 755,909 of record VXBO01009786.1, on the reverse strand, counting down.
TGAAGCTGGGAACAAGACTAATAATGCTGCAAGAATTATGTTATCTACCCCGTATTACCCAGTTCATAAATAAACACAGAAACTCCTTTGGTTATACTACTCCCTAGTAAAGCTAGGTGCTGCCAAGGGCTAAATACCTGGGCAGTGTCTTCCCCAGAGCTTAAACCTTGTCACAGCTTTGTGCCCAGCTGAAATGCTCCTTTGAAAAATACTTAGGATTTCTGGGTTTCTATTCCTAAACTACTTTTATAATATTTTGCTGTCTATTTAAACTGACATTCTTAAGGCAGTGATTTTCTTTTCTTCTTCCTTGCTTTTCACTGCATATTCAAACTCAAAAAAACCCCCACCGGCACGTCTCCTTGTCACAGCTGTAGTGTGGTACATGATGACACCAAGCTGTGCTAATGTGGGAGGAGGGGAGACAGGGGTTGCAAGCGCTGCGGAGAACTGATTAAAATTCAAAATGAGCTTGACAAAGTGGAGAAATAGTCTGAAATCAGGAAGACGAATTTCTACAAAGGAGAGCAACAAGTTCTATACCTAAGATGGAAAAATCAAATGCACAGCTATAAAATGGGGAATAATTGTGGCCAAGAAGCAGTTCTACAGAAAAGATTGGGAAGTTACAGCTGATTGCAATTTGCTGCAGACAGACAGGCATCGGTCTGGGCTGTATTGACGACATGTGTGGTGGCAGAGGAGGCAAAGTTAATTGTTCACTCAGTACTGCTGGGACCTTAGCTGAAGAAGGATGTCCAGTGTTCAGTGCTTGGCTTTGAAAAGGAGGTAAGCAAATTAGGCACCTAGTAAAAGAACCAGCAATATACTGTAGCTAAATTAACATGTAGCTCCTAAGAAGAAAATAAAAGAATGGGTTCTGGTTTTTCTATAAAAGAGAAGACAGGGAGCGACTGGCGGTGAAACCTGTTTTTTAATACACATAGGTTGTTATGGACATGACTGCGGCTAATTTGTTTTGCTCGTCTGTCGAGATAAGTAAGAAATAGTTGGTTGAATTTGCACCTATGCTATCAGGTATTGAGAGAAAAACTTTCCAGCTGTGTTTGGTTAGCAGTGGAGAAGCTTATGTGGGCATGCCCTGTCAATTTATGCTTTCAAGATCAGACTGCGTTCCTATCAGTAATGGTAATGCCATGGAGACTTCTACTGAAGTTTGTGCTGAAGTTAGCCTAGATTTACTTGCTGTTGCCAGTGAGTGATGGGCATGGTGGAAAGAGACCTGGGAGTCCTGGTGGACAACAGGATGACAGTGAGCCAGCAATGTGCCCCTGTGGCCAAGAAGGCCAGTGGCATCCTGGGGTGCATCAAGAAGAGTGTNTCTGTGATTCTATAGCAAGGTCTTTTTAACCTGTATGCTCCTATTTGTGCTCCAGTCCTTAACTGGAATGATTTAAGGTGAATGCTTAGGTGTAGACACAGTGAGGTTCTCTGTTTCTATTCCTAAAGACACAGAAAAAAGGAGGGAGTAAGCTGCTGCAGTATTTTCTTTTAATATCCCTTAGTCTTAGTGACATCGGCAAACTCTTAAGGTGCACGGCAGCACAAAGTAGAAGCTGCTCTCCCTTTGCTGTATCAACATCCCCTCTTGTTTAACACTAGCCAGCTGCTTTGCTGCTGTATACAAGAAAGAAATTTGAGTCCATATATCTGAGAATTGTTCTCAGGACGAGCAAAAGCCTGTTGGTGTGTTCTTCACCAACTGTTGGCATGTGCCTCCTCTTCAGCTTGTGGGAAAGGTGGTGGTGATGTAACTAACTTTGCCTCCTCGCCCACCTCTCAAATGTTAGCAAGCGTTTGCTTTAGTTGCTGTGTGGGAGTAGTGAGGTAATTTGAACCATCCTAGTGTAAATCCAAAATAACCCCAATGGGCTAAATAGATTACTGAGCAAAACTCATTTGATTATATTGTAAGAATAATGTGCTATCAGGGTGAATTTATTTTTCAGGTTTTTGAGCTATTTGCCCAGTTCATTGGCTGCAGATATAGCTGCACAGCTGTATGAAATGTTTTTTTTAAGTTTTCTTGTCACAATAGTGCAAGAAAGTTATCTAAAAGATAATACTCAGTCAAAAATCATGGAAGATAAGTTTTCCTGTTTTATTTCTAAAAAAGACTGGTTTTTTTTTACATTAGCGACTCTGTGGTGAGGCTTTCTAACGCTTTTAACAGAATGTTGATTAAAAAAATCTCCAGCTTAGGGTTCATATTGTAAAAACTCAGTACACTTTAAGCATGTATGAGGTTTTATCTTTTTGGCATTGTTCTCTAGGTCTAAATCTAGAAACTACATGCCTTTGTCTGTATTCTGGGATTTCCTCTGGAGCAAAGGCAAGGTATTGCCCTGAGCACCAGCCATGCTGCATCTGCAGGAACGTGGTCTGGACTAAACCGGCTTGCGGTTTGGGGTTATTTTTTGCAAATGGTGGTCTGTTTAGATGTGAGTCAGGGTAGCATTGTTCTTTTTCTGCTGTCAGCCATGCGCAGTAGAGAACATGCGTTTGCCTGTGTTCTGAGGAAGGTAAACCTCCTCCGCTTGTGTCAGCCCATCCTTTAATCCTACTTTCTATCCCCCTTTTCCCCGAGTTGTGTCATGCACCTTCACCAGCTTTGTTGCACTTGTGCAGTCACAAAGGCAGGTCATGGATTTGCTTCGTTGCCCCAAAATGTAGAAGTCATCCAGGCTGATAATGCCTGTTCTTTCATCGAGTTGGAAGAAAAATGATGAATAAAATCATTGCTGTGACTGTGTCAGTATTGTCACTTTATCTGTCTCGGAGATGTTGTTCAGCATTTCTAATTATGATATTAATCTTCACTGTCCCTTGACACAGGTGTAGTATCAGGAATACTAGTGCATGACAAATTTATTACTTTTGACCCTGAGAGGCACCAGTCACAAACACTTTTGGTTTGCTGGCAAACCTAATTGGTTCCCTATAGTCCTTCCTTTTCTCACTGAAAATATTTGAGAGATTCATGCTGTGCTTTTCCTATAATGTACAGTAACATTAAAAATTGAGACAGGGAAACAGTCTTGCGTGAATCATGTTCTCCCATGCACATGCTACTCATATAGTGATTATCAGAAACATTCCTTGCATCGTTAGTATTTTTTGAAATTGTAGACAGGATTGATTTCTGCATCTGAATTTTTCACATGTAAGCTTATGCTTACTGACTTGGAGGATTTTTTTGTTTTTTAAGTGTTAGCTTGCAAGACAGTTCCTAATCATAAGCAAATGACTTACCTGTGGAGAGTTGGAGGCTCTAGAGAAAGCAAGATATATTCATGGGAACACTAATTCCGTCTTCAGGAGGTGGAGAAGGTGGCAGAGCCTTCCCTCTGTCCTCTTCCACCACAGTTCCCTGTGGGCCTGACTGGTTCTGAGTGATGCTAAATTATGGTATCAAGAGGAAAAACTAGTACTTAGCTCTTTAGTCCTATAGGGGAGGTGATGGCAGTTCTTTGACTTTTAAGGCTGGTTTTTAAGAAGTTAGTGGGCTTTTCTGCTACCACTTGGATGACTCTTTTATAAATGTTCAAGGTGGGGTGCCACTATTTGGTTTTTTCCTCAGTTTTCCCCCTGTCTTAGGAAAAAAAATTCCAGGTTTTCAAACTTCTGTTCTTTTGATTTAAGATAAGTTAAAAAAAATCAAACCTTACCCTTGTAGATGCAAGTCAAGGGCTACCCATTTAATAACAGTCCCCTTGTTTCTGTTCACCAACAGGAACTGGATGCAGGAGGAGAAAGATCTGTGATCTGATGTAGGTAGTAGTGCTGTATAAATTAGAAAAAAAATGTTTTTCCAGTCTCATTTCTTAATGCAAACTGCAATGTGGAAAATTTTTAGGATTGGGACTGAATGTACAAGTGAGGGCAAAAAGACGCGTTCCCTGTCACCACTAACCAATTGGTGCTGACTTCAGTGGGACTGGGGGAAACCTGGATTCAAATCCTTTCCCCACCTAGTTCAGACTGGGACCTGATCCAGACTCCCACACTGTAGCGTGAGGACTTTAACTGTCAAATTTTGACTCACCTTGGTGAGTGAATCTTTGTTTCATTCTGTGTTGTAAAACTTTTATTTTTTATTGCTGCACATCAGGAAGGAGATAGTTTTCAAAACTTTGTTTCTTCTTTATTTAATGTTTGTGAAAGAATTGTTTTCTAGCCAGTCTTAGTGAAAACATATCTTCTGTATATTGATGACAAAATGGTCCTACTTCTTTTATGATTGCTGTTGCTTGTTGTTGCTGAATTCAGAATCCATACAGCAATGACTTCCTTTTGGAAGTTGGCTGGAATGCTTTCAATCAAAATTCAGGATGGAGATTTACTTTATACATTTTTAAAATGATTGAAAAGAATTTCTAACTGTTGTTTCTAGAATTGCTTAGAAGTGCAAGAGGCAAGGAACTTGGGGAGCACTGCAGCAGTTGTACAACGTTAGGGACATATTAAAAGAAAAATGTCACTGTACACCAGCTCTTAACATGAAACATGGCATATTCGCACTTCCTAGAACCCACTGCACATTTCCAAAGGACAAAACCTTTTCTACATCCGTTAATGCCACTGAGTTTATTACGTCTCCTTAGCACAATTGAATATGTCTGGACATGTGGACAAGGGACATGACGATAAAGCACCGTAGTGATGGAAAAGAGAGAGTAATTAGGTGAAGCATTGTCTTGTACATGGTAGTGGGCATTTCCCTAGCTGTAAAAGAGGTTTATGCGTTTTTTATTACCAATTCTAGCCACCTGAGATATTTTAAATCTGGATTCTGTATCATATTTGCTTGATTTATTAACACCCCCAGGAAACCATAGGTAACCTAATGATTCTCTGTATCAATCATTTGTTATAAAACTTCCAAAAGATTTAATAATTATAACCAAAAATTAATGTATTAGAAGCATTAGTACATATGTGAAAGATGCTTTTTAAAAAGCTTTTTAATGGTTTAAGAATAAATAACATTTTAAAAGCCAGCTGCAATTCCCCATTTTATTTCCTCCTCATAATGAATTCCTGCTGTATTTTAAGGCTCTAAAATTAGATAGAGAGCTACGTTGTTGGCTTTGGTTTCTATTGGCTATCATGCAATTAAGAAGATATTTATGATGGCCTAAGTGTAAATGGAGAAAACTTGCATCCCTGTTCATGCAGAACATTTTGGTCATTTTTTCCTCACCTCACATCCTCCACATAATAGAAAATAAAGAAGTATGGATTGCAACTGGAGAGTGCTTTAATGGCTGGAATTAAATCCTATAGATTTTTGACAACTCAAAATATTCTTTTGATGAAGACTGTGTCAATGAGTTCTCGTCATTACATTTTTTTTTAATTTCCAAGATATTTCTAATGCAGCATGTACTTAGTGCATAATAGAAACCTGTTATTTGGAGCTTGTCTGCATGTGCATTTTGAGCTTTTAAGAACTGTAAACATTTCTATTTCTGATTGCAGTCCTTCCACATAACACTTTTTTGTTGCATCATAACAAAAAAAAAAAAAAACCAAACAAAAAAACCCAACCATGGTTCTAGTGTTAGAGGTAGGTAATCTAGAGGAACACCTGGCCAACATGCAGATCCTTAATTTTAATTACCAATCTTAGTGTCAAATGAAAATAGAAAGGCCAAGAAGTTTCTTCAGTGTTGCAGCACTGCCCTGTTTACTTTTTTTGAATGAAAACTTTAAATCTTTAAACCATTTACTTACCTTCTCTTTGATTACAAAATTAGGCTTTTTAAATAACAACAGAAATGTAATCATAAGAAATCATATACAAATGATACAACTAGACAGAAGAAGTTGTTTAATACCTTTTTCCCTTTTTTTTTTTCCCGTCATAAGACAAAAGATTATGTATTTGTTCTACTTTCTGTTGCTGTTCCGGAGCAGTAGAATAGAAGCGAATTCCAATTTTAACTGTGTTAATAAAAATAAATTTAGAAAACGTAGCTTTTGCCACAAGCAGATATCTAAGATATCATTATGTTGTCATAAAATTAGCATTTTATGTCCTTCTGATATCGGTGCCTCTTGGGCGTGTTTTCAACCTTTTCTGCAAGGTCATGAGCACTAGGCACTTATTTATTATTGGTAGTAGTATTTTAAGGAATGCGGTGTAAGTTGCATCTTCTGATAATGGAAATAAAACTGGTTTTGCAGGACTGTAGGAAGGGAATAAGCAGTGAAAACACGCCTAGCCACCATCGCGGTAACAAGTGTAGCAGCAAAGTGTGTCTCACTGGAGAAGAGCAGTTCCAAAACAAGATTTCTAACACCTGTATGACTTTGAGGATCATTCCTTAGAAAAAATAAAGTGCAAGGGGCAAGGGTACAGAGCTTCAAGTTTAATTGAAACACTTCTTTTAATATACAAATCCAGAGCCTTAGCTGTCATCCCCTTTTAAACAAAGCCTGTCTAGGTACGTGCATGAATGCTTCAGTTGTGCAGTAAGAACCAAATGGATGTACCGCTTTTAAGATCTGCCCTGTGATTCTCATTGAAAAGCATAAATGAATTTTTAATTCACACCTGTGGCTTCTGCAGAAAAAAATATCCCGAGGAAAAGGTGTCAGACTTGATTGCTAGAAAATTTGTTATAACTGCATTATGTATCAAAATTATTATATTAGATGACAATTTCTATTATTTTCGCAAGGTCCATTCAGTTTAATTATAATTTACCACTCAAGTATACCATTCTCTTCATGTTAATCTTCAAATTATTCTTGCTTTTGCTTTAATAGCTATTTATGAGTCATAGAAAGTACACCTAATTAATACCTCTGCACATTGCTACAATTAAACATTAATCAGATTTGATTTTTAGAGTAATGTGCTACCAGTCTTCTAATCTTTTAAGTTACGACCTGATAAAAATTTCATTACCCTAGTTATAAAGTTCTCAATGGGCAAGGAATTTCCATTTAGTGCATTTAATGCATAGTGGTGTCTTCTATATAAATTTTACACTCCTTCTACATCTCTATAGATAAATTGGTTAGAAAACCAGAAGTAGTGGCACAAAGTAAACTGACCTTCTAGGGATAATTTTTCAAAAAATACTCAGTTGTGAGCTTCTTAGAAGGATCTAACCAAAGCAAAGGATGATGGTTTTTATTAACGTGGGGTGACGGTGTTTAATCAGCATAATTACTTCTTCCCTTTCAGCTTAGAAGGGAAAGTCAGTAGATGTGAGCATGAAACACTTTCAAAGCCCACCTTAACAGTGAGTTTCACGCAGTTGGTATAAGCAAGCAGGTGAGCCTGGTTGACTTAGCCTGTCCTTTTTCCTTTTTTTTTTTCCTGAGTGTGTGAACTGTTGGTTAGAAAGATAAAAACCCCCACCATTGGATCCCAGCATGTAGGAATAGACAAATGACTGACCTGTTGATCAGTGGCTGCTGTTGAGCAGCTCATTTTCATCAGCAGCATAGAGGCGTCTTGAGGCTGTGCGCTCCTCTGGTTTTGGTCACTGTCCCCTCCTCCTCCTTGCCACCACCAATTCCCAGACTCAGAGAAAGGCTGTTGGTAAGTCAAGGGATATATGACAAGTAGTAGACAGGTGGAGAATTAACTTTATCGCATCCCTGAAACTTATCTCTGACTCTATTAACTTGCTTTCAACGGTGAAAAATCCTTTTCAAATCCTTGGAAGTTCAGAGCAACAAGATGGAATGAGCCTCTGTGTCATAGGTTAGCTCTCCCAGATCATCTGCAGCTTAGAGGTATTTCTTACATTTTTTCCCTCAGAGAGCTAAACCCCCTCTCTTCATTCAATAAAAAAGCAAAAGATATCTTGATCTAGGCAAGGGCACGTCAAAGACAGTAGATAACCTGTTAGAACAGCTTTTGGTGGTGCTGGAGAGATTCCAACTTTGATTCTGAGCAGGTTTAGTTAACCCTATGTGGTTCCTATTCAAGCTTATTGCTTTGCCAGAGCTAATTTGTTTAATGCTCTGGCATTTCTACCCCATGAAGCAAGTTTGTAAGAGGAACACCCAATTTAGAATTTGTTTTATTGAAGGAATTGTGTTACAAAACCAGAAACCTTAGACTATTCAACCAATTGTATCTATAAAATATGTTATCAAAATATTGGGACCAGTACTAGTGGGGGGAAAAACGAATTATGGAGCTGTGCTTTCCCTAAATTGAAAATGTGTCTGGGTCATAACAAATACAAACATAAGTGGCAGCCTGTTTAAAGGGTGGGTCATATTTTGCCCCTGTTGTGCTTGTGTGGAAAGGATGAAGTTTCATGGTCCCCTCATGGATGTTGTTGAGTCAGGAGGAATTGGTGAGGTCTACTATGAGGTGTGAAGGGAGGGTTTGAGAGCCTTTGCAGCACGTCTGTACGTTCTGGAGCTGGGTTTCTGTGGGACTTGGAAAGGCTTAAACGGGCATGCATGAAGTGGTGGATCCCGAGCTGCTGCTTTGAATGCCTTTGCTTCTCCACCCTGCTGGAGGAAAGGCTCCTTTGAGAGTCTGGTGCTTGTGGGCCGGTTCTGCTCTGTCTCTTGCAGGGAGCGGTGGGGGGTGTGTGTGTGTTCACCAGCGTGAAACGCGTCGTGGGCTCCAGTGTGCTGTGTTCTGGGACAACTCATCCACAGGGAGCTGCCCCCCGCGACTAGTCTGGTCTTTGGGAGTGTACCAGTGTTGCTGTAAATACCGCACAGGCCATGGACTGAGAAAAATGCTCCAACGTATAGTCTTGAAATGTCCCCATAAGCTGTATGATTTCTTTTAAGTCTATAGGGAGGATGGTGATGCTGAGTTATGCTGTTGACCAGAAAACATAACGTAGTGTAAGAAAAGAAAATGCCCTTATTGCTGTGTTCTACCATAATTGAAAGAAATGTCTGTTGTCATTTTTTTCGTTCTCCCCCTTCCAACTTAAATTTTACATACTGGAGAAGGATTCAGTCTCTCTCTATTATTTTAGCCTTTAGGTACTACATCACTTGTGATTATATCCCTGCTGTGCTTGCCATCAAACCTCTGCTAAGCCCTATTCATAAAGGGCTGGTTTTGTTTTTTATCCAAGACTTTAATGAAGACTAAATATCTGTTACACTAGTGAGATCACCAAGAAATTCTACTGCAGAATCAGTCATGAAGAGTTGTAAGAATGTTTTTAAGAGGAAGAAAAATAATTAGTTTTATATTTTAAAGGCTATTTGGAATAAGGGAGTAAAATATCATCCAGAAATTAAAAGAATTTTAAAAATTCTTTTTGAAAAATTGTATTTAAAAAAATACAAACTCTTCATTTGGCCTATACCTGGAAAGACAGAGCTGTGAAATAACTTCCCTCCAGATCTCTTCCCCAGAACTACTTTTTCTGGCCTTGACATCTGCTGGTTATTTCATATAGCCGTGGGCACAGCATAGGGCTTTCAAGAAGTAAAAAATTAATGTTACACAGCTTTTGTTCATATTAGCAGATATGGTACAGACTCATGCATTGTTCAGAGACATCACTGATAGGTAAAAGGAGACTTGCTTTTTGAAAGTGTGGAGTACATGCCCTGGCATGGGGACTTAAGCACTCTGATCTTGAATTCTTTCACGTGTTTTCTTAGAAAAAAAACATTCAGCATCTGATATGAACCCAAACAGAAAGCAAGAACTGGCAACATAAATTTTTAATGGACGTTTCTGTCTTGTAGTTCCTAAATTGAAAACATTGGGGTGCTTTTCTTTCTCAATATACGGTTTATTGACCCAATCACCATTAACAGCCTAGGGTGATATTGTTTGTTTTCAGTTCAGCCAAACTGCTACCAAAAGAGGTATGTATCAAACATCCTCGTAAAAATAAATAAATAAATGGTCAAGGTCAAATTCCCTTCAGTGTGTGAGCTATCTGGAGAAGCCAGGAAACCTTTTTGCTCTCAGTTATTAAAAAAAGAAATAGGTCCAGTTGCCAAGGGTTTTTTTTAGAATTTTTAGCAGTTCCATGAAAATTTTTGGCAGCATTTTAACAGTTAAGTATTACATGCTTGCATTTTGGATTTACTGGAAATGCTGGTGATCTTTAAAGTACTTTTTAAAAGGCACTTTTAATGAGAATAAAACTTGCACAACACTAAACCAAAATATTATTACTGCTAGGAAAAAAATTACATGGTTATTACTAGGAAGGTGTTTTTGTCTGTTACTGTGTGATTTTTTTGTTTTGTTTTGTTTAGAGCAACTGCTCAAATTGGGTCATAAATAGGAAACTGATCTTACCATTACACTCACACTCATGGTTTTCCTCAGTTGTCTGCCCTAAACTAAGATTTATTCTTGAAAAATAAATGCTTAGCCTTGCTTCTGTGTTTCAAGAGCTCACGCTGACTTCACTTGGGCAATGTCTAAACCTAAGAATGTCTTTTGGTTTGTTTTGGGGAGGGGAGTGTTTTGTGTTTTTTTCAGGATCAGAGCTTGAACTAATGTACCTCCCACTTACGTACCTTGCCGTGTTACGTGGACTCATAAATCTTTCTGGGCTGTTACCGTTGTACGTAAGACACTAATGCACAGGAGGAATATTTTTGTCCATCAGATGTTAATGCAAAGTATGGCAGAAGAGTTATTGTTTTGCTTGGTTTATAGCTTGATTTATAAGACAGACTCCAAGCAGAAATGCTAACCTCTCCAGATAAAGTCAGTAATGTCACAGTTTTATTATTTATTTAAATGTCTCTAGGGCAGTAACCTCTTTTTTTATTACTTTAAATTAATTTCTGGAACTAAGCCTATGCTTTCGTGTTTGTCTCTCAGTTCTGAGCCTTGGGCAAGATGTAGGGCTGGGCAGACGATGACCAGCACAATGCATCTTGATAACCATGACAGTTCTCTCTTGGCCAAGATAAAATACGGTTCTATTTCAATAGTAAAGGAAAAAGATGAAACAGCGTAATGTTTGCTTATGCCTCTAGCAGTAAGGTTTATATTTTTTCCCCTTATTTTCTGGTTTGAGGAGGGTGATACCTTGTTCAGAAATGGCCTTTTGTTATTGTGGTAGTTCAAAAGGTACATTATGACTGTTGCAGGCTTTTCATTTTCAAGGAAAAGTGTTTGATTTCCAAAGAAAACAGGTTTCTGTAGTCCTCATGTCCATCAGTCTATGAATCCTATTTTCCTCCAACAGGAGTTGAACCTCGTTTTAGACAAATTTCATAGAAGCCTAAGGTATCAAAGGTATTAAATGCTTGCTTTTTTTTTTCTTCTTTTTGCTTTTTTTTTTCCTTTTATTTTTGTGAAAATCAGTAGCTCAGTAATGGAGGGAGACCTGTTAATCTCCCACTGGGAGAAAGGTAAGGAAAACTCAGATATTATCCATTCTGTTTGGCAGTAGCTGAATCGTCAATCAGCATTTGAACATTTTGGTCAGCTGGTGAACTTGTGTGTAACTTCAGCCTAGGGAAGGCATTTGCTGCTTTTTATTGACATGGCAGGACATAAGAAGACAGAAGGAAAAACAGGAAAACAAAATGTTTTGAGAGGCCGTGGGGGTCTTGAGAAGGGGCTATTGACATGGGATGGAGAGAGGAGAATCAGTGATAAATCAGTAAGAAAACAGGTTGGGTTATTATGCTTACAGAACAGTCTGTTGAAGATTCCCATGAAATAGAAATGGTAAGCCAAGAGCAGCTCTCCTTGTGTTCTTATCATTTTTGGACACCAAATATTATTCTGATAAAGCAGCACACTAAAGAGCAGAAATATGCACTAATAAGAGCATAGCACGCTTCTCACTTAAGTATTATTTTATGTTGATTTTGTGAAACTTAGCAACAATTATAAGCTAGTTTTTTACCCAAATTCAGATGCATAAAATAGTTCTAACCCACCAGCTATGCTGCATCTTTCCTAATACGTTTTGGGTACCACACCTAACCCAGATTGTACCAAGCTAACAGGTAATTTTGAAAATTGGTTTACAAACTGGACCAAGGCGGCTATCACT
>VXBO01009786.1:712549-743855 GCA_013400135.1 Rhinoptilus africanus | reverse complement strand
AAAAAAAAAAAAAGAAACCTGGTGATATCTAAAGCCAGGTTTCCCAAGTTTGTGGCAGTGAACTTAGTACTAAGAGCTGTTATTCAAAAGAATGGTTAATAAAAGTTTATTTTACCAGGAGGAAGGAATGGCATCAGCCTCAGATTGTCACAGGGGTGATTAAAAGTCTCTATCACTTCTTGGATTTTCAAAATACCAGACAGACTTGAGATATATGAAGCTGAAAAGAAAGTAGTTTCAAATAGGTTAAAATAGCTTTTAAACTTCAGTGGGTTTTATAGCTTGTCCTCAGTTCTTAAGCACCCTGAGTTATATCCACCTGTGACTGTAATAGCTGGAATGAAGGTAAAAGTATACAGTACTACGAGTAGTGCTCAGATGCAAAATTTACAGTATTCTCATTGCTTTGCTGGGTCAAGACTATGCAAGCCGCAGGAATATTAATATATTGGAAGGCTATATTGTACAGCAGAGGGGGAAATTAATGAGGCAGATTCAGTATGATTTCAGGCAACTGACAAAAGTGGTTTACAACTGCAGAAAGAATATAAGTTATGTATGAAATCCTTCCAGCTAAAAATAATAGTTCATATAGCTTCCCAATGTGAGGGTCCAGTGAAAATATTGCTATGATGCTACGTTAGTAGACTCTTATGTATTAGCAGAAAAGCTTCTAGAATGTATTGTTTATTCATGCCTATTTCTGTTGCTAAACCAAAATATTTATGGCGATATGTAATGAGCGGGTTATCATTCATAATATATGCGGTCATAAAAATGAGAAATAGTGGGATTATTAGCGGCATTCAGGAGTAGAGACGCTGTCTCTTCATGTTTCCTCTTTCTCTAGTCATTATCACTGCAGCTGTGAAAGATAGTGTTACGTTTCAGTGGATTCACTAGAAGAATTTGTCCAGATAAAAAATAATAATTTAAAAAAAGAGGGAATAAAATGCCCAGTAATTATGATTATAATTCTGATCAAGATATGCAGAATTCATTCTGGAATTTTGACTCTGATACATAACAGCTATGGTAATATGTTGAAGAGAAAGTGATAGTCTCATAAATAAACTGATTTTGTAATCATTAATTTTGTAGAACCAAATTCCTATTATATGTAGGCATAAGCAAATGCTACATATGAGCACATTTTCTGAAGTCAGCTCATGTTGCCCGTGGACTCTTTGCAAAAGTAAGCATTTTGAGTCAACTCTCAATGAAACGGGCATGCTTGGTCAAGTAAAAGTGCATGATGCACCCTTCTGACTGTTATTTTATTTCTGTCTCGGTTATTGAGTTTGAAATCTGTTTCTGTTAGGATCTTTAGAAGTCATCATTGACTCCTAAACAATTTGTGTTTCCTCACTATCATTATTGAAAGAAATCCTAACACTAAAAGCAAAATAAACAAACAAACAAAACCTAGCAGAGAGTAACTACAAACCAAAAGTGCTGTCATGTATAAGAATGAGTCATTCATTAGTAATTCTAATTATTATCAAGACCAAGACTGTAATTGTGTTTTATGAAAAGGTCATAAAGGTACAAAGTGAAACTAAACATAGACATAAGGGATATATTTTCCAGAAAGCCTTGAGTGGCCAAGGAAGTTGTATTCTCTTTGCCAAAGCTGCCTGTGGAGATTTTTTTCAGGGATGCAAAGTGTAGTAAGTTGTCAAGTGTTCATTGACTTTCCATGAGTCAGTTTTATTTATTGGTCTTTGAAAATTTTGCTTTCATTATTCTAGGGGTTGTTGATATTGAAGAGATTTATGATCATGAAAGCTCTAGTCACTCTTCCTAAAGAGCTTAAGTATTTTGAAAATTATAGTTTGAATTATATGAATTGAAACAATAGTCTCTACCTGCGTGTAATGAGTAATAACAGAAAGATAGTGTTAATAAAAATGAGAGGGCATAATGTGTGTAAACTAATAGAAGTCTATCTATAGAAGCTTTTAAAGTCTATGAATAAATGAATGTAGTACCAGTTACTGTAGACTGCTGTATGAGCAACCCAGGCTACCTGACTTTTGTGGGTATTACAGCAGAAGTGTGTTGTGAACGAACATTTGAAGGCCATATAAAATATTTTGGAAAGTGCTATGTGCTCAGTGAACAATAAGGAGAAATGGCAGATGTTGTTTAGGGAAAATGAAGAAGAGGAGGTCTATGCTTGGTTTCCTCCTGGAGTACAGTGATGTGGCTGATGGGAGAGACTACGGTCCATAGAAGAAGCGAATCAATTCTAGTGAAGGCAGAAGTGGGTAATGATCTGACCAGAGTTGAAGGACATCTCTAGGTGTATGTCTTACTGGTTGAGTGATTAGTTAATGCATCTGGTTTTGTCCATCTGTTTGTTAAGTGTTATTTTCAGTGGAAATGAGCTATCTTATTTATGGTTTTTGAGAACTTTAGTGTTCCTGGTGCTTTGGAGATGGGTTGAAACATGTGAAGTACATTGGTGTACATCAAACTTGCCTGAATCGGGCACTAGGAAACTTAATGCATGCAGCCTGTGTATATCAGATTATTTTACATATATTTATTTTCATGCTATGTGCTTTCTTACTTCACTTAAAGTTGCAATTAAAGCATAAATGGCCAACAGACACTTCTAAAATAGCTTGGTTTGGCAAACAAATTGCTGTAGCCCTCCTTCCTTTGACAAAATGAAGGTGTTCTTTTATGTGTTACGTTTCTAATGGTTTTTGGTAAGCCAAGCAGAAGGAAGGGCGCTGAAATGCAAGTTGTTCTAGAATTTCCTCAATAGGGTTTCTGTGCTGACTTGCACAGAAGTTAAAATTTGTCTTGGGAATTTTCAGGTTTTGTCAACACCTGCAGTGCTGGTTGGTGCTAGTGAAGGAGCAGACACTTGTCCTGTGGAACAGCTAATAGACTGAGAGTTAGGCAGTCACCCAGCATACAGCAGACAAAGGCTTAGGTTTTCCTTCCATCTTATTCCAAATTCTTCTGCATTCCTCATGCACGTTCTCATTGCCAGACTAATGACATTTTAGGCTGCTTTCAGAGTTTTTTTACTATTTTGTCTAATTAATCAGCTTTTAGCTTGAGCAGGATCTGAAAGTTTCTTCACTGAACAGGGGTATTTCTTCTCCGGCATTCTCTGCATCCACTGATTCAGGCTTCCATTCCTATTCATCTGGCAACTTTAAAAACGGAGCTATTTTTATAATCTGTGAAGTTAAACGTTGTATTGCAGTTCTAAATTTGCATGGATCAGAGTTTGAAATGGAGATTTATGATGGCAGTGCTAACGGACTTCTAACTATTTAACACGCAAGCAGCCAACACTCGGACACTGAAAATATCTTTGTTCTATCAGTGTTGCGCTTCCAGTAGTGTGGTTTTGGGGGGAGGGAGGGAGATAGTGTGCATGTGTGTGTTGGTAAGCTAATAAGAGGTTAGGTAGGTGCAGAGCAGTTGTGGGTAGCAGCATGTCTCTTTATTTATTGATGAGAAACCTCAGGAGGAAATGGTGTGGAATAGAAAATCAGCTCAGCTGAAGTCAGTGTCAGATTGCAGGAGATAGTAGGCTTTGTGATATATGTGGTGGTGAGACCCAACAGGATCTGATTCACCTCTGCCTCTGCAAGGTCACCAGCTCTGACAGATTTAGTAGGAATTCCCTGATTCCCAGACACATGGCCTTGTCCAAACTTAAGTTGTGGTGGCAGTTTTGATTTAGATTGCAGATTTACACTCCTCATTGAGTGCAAACCGGTGTGGATTTGGCCGGAGTGGAGCTGTGGTTCAATCTTGGTGTACAGTCCCTGTTTGATGTATCGGCTACGTCTGCATTAGCAAGTAATGTAGCTGAGGAATGGCAGATTTGTAGAGAGGAATGGTTGGTGCAGGGGACCTAAACCAACACTGCACATATTTCAGCAGATTTTTCTTCAGGCTAGCATTAGTCTGGTTCAGGCAACTGAATGTCCATTGGTGACACTCCTGGAGTCCAGTTTATCTTTGTCCCAACGATTCCCATTTCATGAATGCTTAGACATCGTGCTTTGTTTCACGTCTCAGGCAAAGTGGGAACAAAAGGGATATTTGCTTCACTGGTGGAGCGCTGACATGACATAAGGTAGTATCCAACCCCTCTGGAGGCTCGATAACTCCTGCTGGCTGCTTAGCTGTCAGCCACCTCCAGTGCGGTGGATATCCCTCTCTGGACAAGCAGGGCACTTGTATTTTGGAAGCAACTTCTTACAGTTTTCTAGGGCAGAAACTCATTTCAACAAAGAATAACTCAAGGAACAGAGGATTAAGGCCTTTCCTGGTTCTGGGGGATGGATGGAGGAAGAAATTTTGCTTTATTAGCATGTCTCTATTAACTCCAGTAGAGAATTCAGCTCTATTCCGTAATTAAAATAGCTTTTACTAAAAGCAAGGGTGAGTTTCCAAAATGCTTGTCTCGGCATAAGGCAAATGCTGTTGTGTAATTATTTTTATGACCAGTGGCAGCTTACTTTCTGACATATTTTGTGTTAAGATTTTTGACAGGTGGTCAAAATGAGGCTATAGTTAACATATGTCTTGCTATATTTTGCAGGTACTGTGGTAATGTGTGCGTTTTAAACTCCTACAAAGATCAAGTGACATTAATGCTTTGCAAGTTTCAGATACTGCATTAAATTCAAACACTTATTTAGGCAAAACTTATTCATACAAGCGCAGAAGACCATTGGTAGTTATTACACTTTCTACTGGAGACCAAGTTGCAGAATTTTCTAGAATTTACAGTTGTATTTGTGCACTTTGGGACAGCACGGGGAGAATGCATAAGGAGTCTAATAAGCCTTTTTCCGAACATGACATCATTGCTGATAGCAAATGTGAAAGGATGTTCTAAAAATGGAAGTTAACTGTAACAAACAAACAAGGAGTAAGAAGGGCTACAATAATTGAAATGTACTAATGAAACTCTCTGTAGTTTGTTCATATTATGAGCAGTCAAGAATCATGCATAATTCAACAGTGCAATTGCTAACGGCAGGCTCACATAAGATCATTTAAATTTGTTTCTCTGGACATGAGAAATTGATCTTTGAAGTGATCCCTGATGAGGTTCTGCTTGGTCCTGTCAGCATCTTGGGAGGAAAGTGTTCTATTTTCCCTCTTGCATCAGTGAATATTTATGGAATGTAAAATAGGAATGACTTTAATTATGTATGGAGAGGGAAATATATGCAGTTCTGAGCAAGGCACTTCACTGTATAAGCTACCTGAAACTCTGACAGGTAGTATGCTTATGTGCTAATTTAAGAATTAAGTTTTGTTGTCTGTTTTGTGTGTGTATGTGGACATATAAGTATGTATTTGTGTACGTGTGTATTTTTCATTTTAGTTTTAAAATTCTCACTAATTTTAATAGTGATGACTGTTGCTATTCCTTTTGTTTTAATGCCAAGTGAGAGGCCTTCCAGCAGTTTACAGTCTAACCATCTAAGGGACAATGAATGTGGGAGAAAGGGAATACCATAATTCTTATTTTCATGGGGATAATCAAATCTTGCTTCGTATTGCATAAAAGTTACAAAGCAAAACTCTGAAGCAAACTTATGTGTTCTCATCTTTAAAGGCAAGCCCTGTCCAGAAGATCAAGCTTCTTCATACTGAAAATGGTTAGAGAAGCTGTGCCCCTGGCTGAGTTTTTCACAGTTGTTTCACCCATGCTTTCCTCTAAATGGTAGAAATTATTCCCTCCACCTGATGCTTCTTTTGGAATATTATTTAGAAAATCTTGAATTTCCCAACACAGGCAGATACTTCACTCTACGGAACTTCAAAGATACACTTATTTTTGCTTTCATCTTACATTGTTATAAAAATGTTTGATAGAATTTTTTCACACGAACAAATTGCTATGTACCCATAAGTGACAGTGAGTTGCACATAGCAATTAGCACCTGGCAAGTTAAGTGAATTGTAGGATTAGGGTCAGCCTGTATTAAGAGCATTCAATAAGGAAAAAACTTGGTGAAAAATTACTTGAAAGTATGTCATTTGATCCGAATTTCTTAGGACAGGTAAAGTAGCAAAAATTACATTGAAAAAAGGAACTGACTTGTATTAAATAACAAATGTTGCAGATTTGTTTCAGAGAGGGGTGAAAAAATCATCAGGTTGGGGATTTTTTTATGCGCAAGTTCAGAAGAAATCTTTCACATGTTGTTATTCATTATGTCAGTGTACTGTGGGTGTTGAAAAGCTAGTGGGGGCTTTGCAGGCATGTGCAGCAGATGTACAGTATGTGGGGAAAAACTGAATCCACCGTGAGTCAACAAACACAACCTACTTTGTCTATGGACAGAATGCAGACATCTAAAATGTGCAGTGGAAGGGAGCTGTGCTGAGCAAATTATTGTCATCATTTAATGATGTATTTCATAGAAGCTTCAAAATATTGGCATGATGTATCCTTCTGTGGTCATCCTTCTGCTTCGCTGTAATAGGATGAGCTGATTTATTTTTAAAAGGAAATATGTCAGAAAAGTCAGGAAATGTAGGAGAGTTAGTGCTTTGTGGGCAGACAGTGTACTGGGAGGTGGGGTTTTGTTTTCTTCTTCCACCGGCTTGATGCAAGACCTCTGGTACGTGATGTAGCACCTCTTGCACTTTTTCTATCTCTTTGTACTTCTGTGGTTTGGCACTATTTGTTACAGCCCTATGGAAGTGTCTGTAAACATTCACAAAATGAACTAGAGCACACTCAACTGAGAAGATTTCCTTCCCAGCCTTGCCATAGGATGTGTGAGAGAGGTGAGAGTAGGACCTGCGTGGGGACGTACCCGGTAAAGCATGTTACCTCCAGAACTCTGTTGCATTGTTGTCACTAAATGGTGGGTTTTAAAACCCATAGAATCTTATATAGTTATTGTTAGAAATCTTACGGATCTGTGATATCACTCACAGGAATCTGGGAGGCTGGGAGATGAACTCTGGAGGAAGCCGGGGGTCTCATGACGGACTGAAGTAGATCATTCAGAACAACTCTACAGAAAGAAAAGTAAAGAGTAGTCAACGTAGTTATGAGTGTTCATCATCCAACCCCATCTGTGGTCTCCTGTGCAGGGAACACGCATAGACAAAAGCTTGGGACAATCAGGGAGTGTATCTCCTCTTTGGCCTCTCTGCAGAGTCACATCTGCAGACCGTCTTGAGAAATAGGGAGGATTCAGGCAGAAGACATGCGTGCTAATTGCTGCACTGTAATTGATCTGTTTTTCTGTGGGATACTGAAATCCAAAGTCAAAACACTCCAATAAAAAGTTAATAAACAGAGAAGCTTTATTGTATTTTTATGGCCTCAGTCTGCCATCAGTAACAGAGCATGCACTTTTTTTTTTTTTTCCTATTCCATGTAATTTGCATGATTAGTGAATTGAATCATTGTGTTTCTGGGGATCATTATAATCTGCTTTTCTGTATTTTTGGGAAGTCTTAGCAGACATATGGTAGAAGCATAACTTACCTCACATCTGAGGCAGGGAAAAGAAACCAAGCTACGAAGCACAGCAAACTATTGGAAGGTAAAGTGATCTGATGCTGCTTACAAACTGAAATATCATGTGACAGTAGTTCAGAGCAGGCAAGAAATCTTGTCCTCATTACTGTGCAGTGCAGTCTGTGAATATATTTGCAGTTTCCTGTGCAATTTGAATACTTTTAAGATAGTGAAGTAAAAATGAAATTATATGTAAATGAAAGAATTTTAATAGTTACATTGAAAATGTCACATTTGGTATTTTCAGAAATATTTCATACTTTATGAACTTTGACGCTTTAGTTGCTAACAAGGGAGTAATTTCAGATTTTTCATGCAAGATATTTCTTTTATAACTAATAGTTATAATAATATAGTTATAGTTTAGTAACTAATGTGCCATTATGTGCAAATAATGCTCTGAATGCAGTGTTCCTTTTGCCATGAAGTAAAAATAGCTTTTATACTGCAAATTATTTTGCCAGGCTACAAAGAAACAGCATGAATGCTTGGGTCAAACTTGCATGTAAATGTTACTTTTAACACACAAGTATTTCTGCATGCTATGAAGTACATCAACAGCTTAGGCAATTACTGATTAATGTCAGGCAACTAAAACCTTTCTCTGAACTGAACTACTGGGAGTTTTCCTTCTGCTGGAAGGTGTAGTTTTGTGGTTTTCTACCTTCTAGTGTAGATCCAGAGAGGAGCAAGGGCTAGAGTCAGGGTTTTCCACTGGATGGAGATACTGAATTTCTGTTTGCATGTTAAGATGTTCAATTTCTGATGCCTATAGAGATGACTACAAGAGATGGCAAAATTACCTAAAGTTTTTTTAGTTAAAAAGCACTGTCCAAATATAAACCAATTAACCTCCAAAACATGTGTGAGAGATCCTGGTGTTGACTGGACACAGCTGAGAGACACTGTGTAGTTTTGCTAAGGTATTTCCATTGCATCTTCAACTGTAATGTTCGAGTACCTTGAACTCACTGTGACATTTCTTCCTGATATTCTCTGAAGCATAGAAAGTACTATCTTAACCTTGGGCTATCCCTTCTGTGGGACACCAGCTGCAAAAGACTTAAGAGATTTGTCCGGCTCTACCCACGGATTCAGTGGGAGAATGGTACAAAATTCAAGCCAAGCTGTTGCTTGTTCCTAGCTGTGAGTACTATGCTCTCCACAGTGCAAAGATGTTCTCTTACATCTCATGACAGTCCTGAAATTTCTCAAATTGCTCTTTTTACTCCAGTAGCCCTTGATCGTGCAACGGCGAAAAGGATGCATAAAAATGAGAGGAAAGATAATTTTTTAATAAAAACACGCACGAAACACTGGAGACCCTAAACTCAAAGTATCTCCAGAATAAGTGTGGGGTTTTTTCTTTGGTTTTAGTCTTCCGTAATCTGCATGTACCCATGTATGATAACAATATTCTAAGACTCCAATATTTGCTATTTTCCCTTTTAAAGATTAGGTGAAGATTATATAAATGCAAGAGAATTGGAATGTATAGGAGTTAATTTTACAAAGCTTGTTAAGGGACTAGATTACACACAGTCTGCATTCAGTTTTGTGCAAGCTTTCTATAAAATGGCAGAGCTGGAATTTTGTGGTAAAAACCAGTCTTTTAGTAAGTAAGATTGCTTCCATGGGGTTATATTCTTGAGCCTTTTAATCCTTTGTTTGCTGGAATAAAAAGGCATTTGATCAAAGTATTGAAGAAATAGTTTGAAATGAGAAATACTTATTTCCAAATATTCTAAGAATTTGATCTGAAATATAGTTTAACTGGAGGTTTCTCCCTATCTTCTTGTCTTTTAGCTATTTCAGTAGTATTTGTTTTTGCCTCAAGAACTGCTCTGAGAACTGAACTGTTTCTATTTAGTAGACTTCTCTGGCATGAAGATGTGATGTGTGAGAGGGTCTTCAGGTGGCAGTTCAGTTTTGCTCCTATGCATGAGGGACTGAATAGTAAACGAAGGGTCTGTATACTTCGGAAATTCTAATTCATTTGGTATAATAAAGCTTGAACACAAAAAAGGGCACACTTAGGTAACTTTCATTTTCCTTTAAACTGTTTCCGCTTGGCAAGTATGTCTGTCAAAGCTAGTAGACATCCAAGATTAAACATGAATGACCTTGGCATATTTGCAGATGCAAAGTACAGAATTTGCTAAAAAAAAAAAAAAAAAGTAATATAGTAATATCTCTTAGCTTCTTGCTCTTCAGGATTTTGGCAAATAATAAGTGTGAGGAAAGCAATCACAAATTCCACTAGCTTCTTATAATTATTGTCTCTGCAGGCAGTGTAGCTTCTGGAAAATATATATAAAAGTCTGATGATAAAGTCAGAACTAAACCAGTGCAATGAAAAGTTCTTAAAATTGGTAATTCACAAGGAATATAATGAGCCATGTCTAAGACACCGTGTGCTATTGCCTAATGTACTCGAAGAGAACAGCATGTGCACCCATCAAACACAGCTGTAAATAAATGACAGCAAGAAAGCCTGGGATTCTGCAGTCATAACATCTAGGGTGCATTCCTGTCAATGGGAAACAACTGCAACCCAGGTGACAAGTTCTTCCGGCCCACCATAATGCAGGCACATTATCCCCTTATAATATGTGTCAACCCACTGTCTTATTCTCTGACTCATTGGTATGTTATGCAAGAAAAGTGTTGAAAAATATCAGAATTATAATAAAAATATATTGTACAAGGAAAAAAAAAGAAAAGACTGTTAAATAGCACTTATAGAAAAAGATGTAAAACAGCAGAAAACCTCTTCAGGCTATTTATTTAACTAGTGCATAATCACAATAGTAAAGACTATGATTTAAGGATTAAGATACTAAGGCTTAAAAGATGCTGTAAGACTCATTTCACTTGAAAAAGGATTATGTTTCCAAAGTTTTAAATAATAGTAAGTTTATAATATGAAGAAAAAATGTCAAAAGAAAACAAAAAAGCTGGAACATCTTTTGAGATATGTTGTGTAAACATATCCCTACACCTGGCCATTCTTCTGATCCAGAGCCGTCAGATATGGCTGAGAGAGAACATGTCCTCCCTCCATTCTGGGAAAGCCCATCAGTAACGTAAAGCACCTTTTTATTTGGTTGGCTGTTTCTGTATTTTTGTTTTTTTCTTCAGCTATCAACAATGAGACACCTTCAAAGTGTTGCAATAACTCAGTAGTTCTCAACTCTTACAGTAGATCCTGGAGACCAAAAACTTGAAGTACTTAGTTTAATTTCCATGAGTTTATCATTCACTCTTCTTTTTTTCATGAGGTCTATATAAGCTGTTTCTGAAAGCAACGTGGATAGTTAATGGAAACAGAGCTGTTCTCAGTTCCCTACTCCTGCAGAAGTTGCTGATGAGTACGTAACAAGGATAATGCCTCTGGTCTTCTGGTGTACTTTCACATTAGCTGGACAGACATGGAAATGAAAAAAAAGTTACATGCCCTAACAGAGACCCCTGTGATGAATAGGAGTGAGGGAGCATTATTTGATCATTTAAACCTTCTAGTCCTTATCCTCTGTTATAATGTTCCATTCTTGGTCAGGAAAGATTTTTGGCATGTCTTTGAATATGAAGATCCAGACGGACCCAGAAGTGTGTAATGGGAATAAAATGTCCTCTTCTGTCCCATCAGACAACTTGGTCTTTTTCCCTTACAATTGCTTTTGAAGAAGCACTTGGAGCAGGAGAGGCTCTTGTAAGCATGAGCAGGAGCTCTGCTGCCTGGGGAGGGGCCTAGCAGAGCGCAACATATTCCTCACAACTTCTGCAGCTCCTTTACTTGGATCCGAGTAATTTAGCAGATTAATAGATTGCCCTTTTGTAACAAGCAGGCTTTTCTTGGCTAAGCATCTGCTCATAGGCCATATCTCACTCTTCAAATATTGTAGCCTAGAAGATCGCTTATGGGCACTGAATTTTAACCTTGGTATAAGCCACTGCTCTTGCAGGCACGTGTGTGAATCGGATAGGTAGACAAATACCATCTTTAATCCAATAAAGTAGTATCGTTCCTCTAGATTGGTCTATCTCTTTCACTTTGTTGAGCCATACTGTTACGAACAAGTCTTGACAACTGCTACAGCTCCATTCAGGGTAAAGCTTATTAGTTTAGCCATATCTCAACTTCTAAATCCATGTAAATATGATTTTAAAAAGGAAATGCTGACACCACTGTGACAGCCTCAGTTTGTTACCATATTTTTAAGTTGAAGAATTTCAGTTTGTTTTTTTCTGATAATATTTAGGGTAAGAAATTCCTGAGTTCCAGATTTAATTTTATTTTTTTGAAAGGCGGTTTGCAGTACTGCAGAATAGATAGTCCATTAAATTTTGATCTCCCCACAGTCTAGCTTCACCCAAGCTGAAAAACAATGAATTGCATCAGAGTTCAAAGGTAATACAAGTGTTCTTTAAAAATATATATTTTTTGAATAGTTTTCTGGTAATAAATTCCTCTTTGCTAGGTAAAGAATGCTTTTAAATAAATCTGGGAGAAAGACTTATTTTTAATATACTTTTAAAGTAAATAAACAAACAACAACAGTAACAGGAAAATCAAGCACCAGCTGGCCTTCTGGCAAGCAAAAATTCTGGTTTTTCTGATTTCTGTTACAGTTGTCGGTAACATTGACAGCTGCTAAATGTAAACCCTGGTAGCATAATAAATGTTTGCAATTAACATCTACGTTTCATTTGCCAACTCTTAGTCTGTTGTGTCATACGAGAAGCAGATGCTCTTAAGAAATATTCAACCCCGTAGCAATAACTCTAATGATAAAAGTAATAGAAGTTTCAATCACTATTTTTATTTTTTTTATTCCTGTAGATATCTCTTTAAGGGATTACTTTTCATCTGGAGATTATAATTTCCAAAATTTTGTATAAATTAATTTAGAGTAAGCTTTATGATATTTAGGAGTTAAGCATTATATGAACAAGGTAAAAGCTTTGTTTACCCTAGAGCCATGCAGCATGATAACTCAATTTATATGAAATACTGCAAAGTGTTGCATTCTTTTGTACTTCACTGAGGGCTTACCCTTTATAATTAGAAGACAGAGATAAAATTCTTCCTTGTTCAAAGTTAATGGCAAAACTCCCACTGTCTTCAGCAGTGCCAGGATTTCATGCTTAGTCGAGCAGATGTGTTTCACACAGAGTTCTATGTTTGGATATCATGGCTCTTCATAGACACCTTGGTGGTGGTGGCTGTGGTATTTACCTTCATGGGTTACTAACTTTGCCTATGTTTATGTAGATCAAATGGAGCATGTGAAAGTGGGAGCAATCCGTTCTGCCTTACATCTCATTAGACACGAATGCTGTTTTGGCAATATAAGAAGTGCATTTTATTCCTTATCTTTATTTGGAAAACAGGCTCTGTCTAACTTAAGAACAAGGCACGTTTGAGTGTTCACTAAGTTTTCTTGCTATAACTGATTAATAATATAGGATGAAATCTTCCCCCAAAGCCTTTCTCCACCTCTGGCTTGGATTCCTCCCAAGTGTTTTACAATTATGTTTTCACCACTGATGTGAACACTATTATTAGCCCTATTGTCCACTCTGAGAGTGCATCATTGAATTGTGTATACATACGCACTGGTTCCAGCAAAATCAAACAACACCTTTGCCTCGTTGTCTCAGCCTCTCCGGAGGCTGGGATATGGAGTGGAATCTTGCGGCTCTGAAAGTAAGTGTCGGGAGGAGCAGACCGAGCAGGCTGCGTTGCTGTGAATCCAAGCTGCTCCTGGCTCGGATGCAGCCGTGTAGGATGTCTTTCTAAACTCATTGCTTTGGAAGGTGCTGCTGTATACACTTTTAAGTTATGCAGTGTAGTAAAACACAAAATTCCTTCTGTCAGTTAACCAGCATATATACACTATCCGGTGTGCTGCTGAACAAACTCCAGTGATGGCAGCACACGGCTGCAGGACTCAGTAGTGGTTGCCATATGACTGCAGTGCCTTCCTTTCCTACGGCCTTGGAGCTATGCCCTTTATGCCCCTTCAGAGCTACACATAGCTCTGAAAATGATGCTTTGAGCATCAGTTTGTCTGTAGATAATGTGTGCTTTGTCTTTCTTGTACACGAAGTTGCTGCTGTTGGCATCCCGTATGTTTACTATGAGAAAGTATACTGACAGTTTTTTGAATGGTATACAAAGTATCCTATAGAAATCTCTATGGGTCTCTGTATGTAGAGACCATACAGCATTATTTGATAGATTCTGTGATTCTACACTGGAACAGGGTGCCGAGGGAAGCTGTGGATGCCCCATCCTTGGGAGTGTTAAAGGCCAGACTGGATGGCTCTTTGAGCAGCCTGGTCTAGTGGGAGGTGTCCCTGCCCAGGACAAGGGGGTCGGAAATAGGCGATCTTTAAGGTTCCTTCCAACACAAACCATTCTATGATCTCTAAGGTCCCTTCCAACCTAAACCATTCTATCAGTCTATAGTTATTGTGTGTTGGATTTTCTTTTACATTGAAGATTTCTTTGATGTTTTGGGGCTAATTTATTTTTCTTCCATATAAAAATGTTCATAGAAAAAAAAATCAAATGTAGCCTTGTTTTTGATCATGTCCTGGCCTGAGGTTCTGTTACAGTGTTCCTGTTGTCTTCACTTTTCCATGCGTTCATGGTCTGTGGTAGTTGGATGCAGTGAAGAGCCGTCAGCCAGGTGAGCAGCTGGAAGATATGACAGCTGACTCTGTGTGTGTACTCTTCCAGGATTTACCCATTGTGCATGTCACACTCTCACATCTTATCCAGTCTTCATCTCCTTGCCATTCTACCACCTCATACATGACAGTTTTCTTGCCTACAGTCTGCCCTAAACACAGATGTAAATGCCAGAGGAGATGAGAAGGAAGAGAAAACCATCCTTAGTGCAAAGAAAAGAAGGCCAGGTCTTTTCTGGATTTTATGCCCAGGTCTTTGATGTCTAGGGAATTCATTCTGGATTCACTGGCCACAGTATATTTTGCTGATTGTACCTTGTGTGATCATTTTCAATAGCAAAGAGTGATATCTAACAGTTTAAAACAGTACCAGAACAGAGCTGTTGGCTTATCACAGTCCTGCGTATGTGGCTATACCAAACCCAGAACAATAGAGAGTTCAGTCCTCTGTCTACTACATTGGTATAAATATTTCTTCTGTGCTGACTATGAGATCAAAGCAGAACTTCTGAATGGGATAATTAGCACTCTAAAATAATATCTGAGATCCTAAGAGATGGTAGCCTCGCCCTTCCAATATTTCTAGATAGCAGAGGTATCTTGAGTGCTCGATGGGAGTTGACTTATGCTCTAATAAAATGTGAACTGGAGAAGTCAACAATAGAGGGTGGATAATCCATTTAATCCTTTGCCTGCTAATAATAATGGACTAGTTAGTCTGCATCCACACACACCCCTCCCCCCCTCCCCATCCTTCTCTAAGACAGTTTTCAGTCCTGCTCTGAAGTGAAGTGGGCAGGGTTGTACCCCACAACATCCTTATACACTGCAGTGTCATATCCTATGGGATTCTGGCCCCACAGCTACCCTTCCACAAGGACCTGAGCAGTTGCCCACTTCTTTGGAGGGGACTGCAGAACTGGCAATAGCTTGGTTTAATCAGGAGGTCTTCACAAATTGAGAATCTGGCCACGTATTCAGCCATGGAGGAGAAACATGGGCAATGCATTGAGCTGACTTCCATTTTGCTGCTGTAGAACATGCTCAGTTCAAAAATGTGTCTGCTTTCTTACATTTGGTAATTGTCAACTTGATTCCTATTCTTCTGAACTGAAATGCATTCTATGATGAAGCCAAGAATACATGAGTAGAAAACCAAATATTAAAGGTTAGTCTGAGAGAAAATACTCTGTGTCTGCTTTGAGATGTCCAGTTTTTGCTGTTGGGAACATCACAAGAACTGAAAATATCATTAGTAAATGTGATGAGTGAACTGTAAAAAGTTGCATTTTTATCCTCTTATCAGAATTTTATAGCATTTCCTCTTTCCAAAACTTCATTATCTGCTTCTTATGTAAACATTTCTTTATGAACTGAAGGCAGTATCTCAGTATGTTTTGTGAAGGGATGAGGTGTTGAGTTACCTTGTGCTAGTAAGTGACAGAGTCAAAAAAGGCAAGCCCTAGTGAGGAGGGGGAAAAAAAAATATGATTACCCATACGTTTAGAATTAATTTCCTTGATATCCCCTTTATAACGAAGAACATGAACAAAATATGTGCATATCTTATTCCTGATTAAAAAAAAAAAAAAAAGAAAAAAGCTAGTTACTCGTTATCCAGCTGGCAAAGAGCTTTCAACAGATTCAGGCTACAATGTAGGAGTTTGAAAAGAACTAGTGCAGTGCTTGACAAATAGTCTTATTTGTTCAGGCCAAATAGAAATTTTGAGTGAGCTGGTGGGTTTGGTGTGGAAAAAGCTGGGAGGAGAGTGGAAACTTGAAATGAGTAGTGTAATGTAAAAATGTATTTACTTTAATTTGTATTTTTTAGAAGAAAAGGCAAATTGAAATAAAGATGAGTAAGAGGAGGGGTCATAGTTCACTTTGTGGGGGGGAAATGGTAAATAGTAGCAGAATACAGGGAGAAACATAAATAATTTGATTTCATGGAATCTGTTAGCTTGAAGGAGAAGTGAAGTTCATTGCATTGCTGTGGACTTAACTGAAACACAGTTGATCCTGGAAACAATTCCTTTCCTATGAAAATATAAAGATTCGGTAAACAACTGATTTTTCTAAGGGGTTTATTATTTGGAGTATTATGTCTTAAAAATCCACTTTCTGAGGTCATGTGACAGAGGAGACATTTACCTGAAAAAAAAATTAAAATACAGACATAGCAGAGTATTTTAATAAATTAAAATATAGATATAGTAGAGTTAAAATTGGAAAGCATTGGAAAGCACACAGAAAGATCTCAGTTAAAGGTATTTCTTTTAAAATATTGTAAATTATTATAATTTCTGTTGTATTCCTTTTTAAAATAATATTTTTTTGTATCTGCAGTATTGATATGTATTTGATAAACCTTGTAATCTCAGGAAATGTCTTTGATAGACATTGCAATAAATCAGTAGCTACCATTCAATGGCTATTTTGGTATAGTAGCAGGACATCCCATCTGCTAGTAGAGATGGGGAAGATGTCTGTGTGGCTGAATATCCTCCCTGTGGTGCAGAGAGAGATGCAGTTGGTTGTACCACTGCAGAATAAACAGAATTGGGACCTTCCACATCTGTGTCTACAGCATGTGGGGTAGTGGATAAGTCCCCATATCCTCTGTTCAAGAAGGCAGGTGAATACCAGTGAAAACTCTTCCGCGTCTGCAAGAGTGTTGAAGGAGCTAGTTAGCTCCAGAAGTAAGTGCAGTTTTAAGCTGGTCTTCCCAGTAGGAGTGGGTTGCTGGGAGCTGATTAATGATCTTTTCCTCTCTGTGCTGTCTTTGGAAGGGGGAATGACCTCTGGCAATTAGGATGCACAGCCCTCGCTGCATGTTTTTTGGTAGGGATGCTTTTATTACAAATCAATAAATGAAAACTCTAGGGAAAAGAGATCAAGAGGCTGCTGATGATGTGTTATTTATCTTCTCCAGGAAATGAGTTCTACCTGTTATCTTTCACAGGAACCACAGCACTTGTTTAACACTTGGTACTGCTTATGTGCTTTCTTGAGTTGGAACTTTAATTTCTTTGCATAGTGGGAATAGTAACAATTATAATTTCTATCTCCTTGAGTTAATGAGGATTCATGACGCGGATTTTGTGAACATGTCAGAAAAATGCTAGGCTTCCACCTAGCAGACAGATTGCTATGAGAGCTAGCAAGTGTGTATTTTGAAGAATTGTTTAGAACAAGTAACTCTTACTTGTGCATAATCTTTCCTCATATTGACAGCCAAATGTCAAACTGTATAGAAACCTCAGAACATTTTCAAGGTTGACATCATGTTTTTCAAGTTCCTATAAAGCAATGAGGAAAACAAGCTGATTTTGATATGTGGAATTTCTGCAGGGGGAGACAGGGAGATTGTTGTCATCTGAGCAGCTTGATAACTTCATTTGTCAGTAAAGAAAGATGCTGAAAGTTAGAAATTTTGATGGGGATTGAACGAGGTACTTGGCAGAATAAGAAATAGTGTGGAGCATTCCAGCAATTCATTCTGCAATATCTATACCTTTCTTGAACAAAACACAGGAATTTGTTTAAAATCTTTAAGAACAGATTATGAAGAGCTTAAGAACTTAAGTTATTAATAAATAATCTTGTGTTTGCCTTAACATAGTGTAGACTGTGCACAGTGAATAATTGGCATGGCTGGCTTTTTCTTGGATGTATGAGCTTACTAACCACCCTTCCGCAACCAAGCATGGCTTGGTTTAGGGGAAAGGTTTGGTGGTATGATGTGGTGGTCAAGAAAAGCTTGGGTTTACTGCTTCTTATGATGAAGGGTTTTTTTTTCTTTTAGCAGCTACTTCCTCTCTAATCAACAAAATAGCCTTGGTAATTGTGATAGACATCGCCATGGAGTTTGATGTTGGGTAAGGCCTAGGTGCCCCCATCCCTCAGCCAGCTAGATCTTTTTGTGATAAGTGGCAGATGATTGCATGTGGTGTGGAGCTCAGGACTGAGTTGGAACTGAGGTCTGTGCTTGCCATCTGTTATGACAGTACTGATCAGCACTATCTGGTAGCAGTTAGTTGGTAGCACCAAGTTCCTGCTGGCATTACGAGAAAAGTGATGGCATGCCCGGCTTATAAATAAGATCATGGTATATCACATACCTCCCCTTCCTGTTATGTTTTGAGGTCTAATAACAGATCTGGATCACAGCCTTCATTTTCATGGTTTAACCTGAAGTTTACCAGTTCCCAAACTAATTTGGGAAACTGCAATTTGCTGCTTGATATGCCTTATGGTAAGAAAGGGGCCACTAACACTGAGACATTCAGCACCTAAGCATAGGTATTTAATGCCATGTGTACTCCATCCGGTACTGCCTGGCCTCCAGCTGCAGCTCCAGAAGGTTGCAGGTGTCCCTGGATCCGATGTAAAATCTGCCAGACCCAGGCAGATGTCTCAGACACCCAGTCTGTCTCAAAGGCATATGTTTAGACTAGTGAGTCACTCTTTAAGTAATAGTAATATGTACAACATTTCAAGGCAAAACAAAAATATTAATACACAGATAGTTTCTTCTCCTTCTTCATTGTGGTGCAGTGAGGGGACAAGAGTTTTATGCAACACCTGTCATTTTTAAAAAAACACATTCTCCTAATGAATTAAATGGATGATCTCCTGTTGACTCCTATTAAGAAAGAACAGGATTTATTTCTAATTTATTAATAGGAAATAGCTTCTTCTATAATAAGATATTTTTCTAGTGTGATAGAAATACTTGACCAACTGTGCAGCTTTTCTTATCTTGATGAAATCAAAACCAGGATGAACATTTGCCCAAGAAATTGGTGTAACCTCCAATCCATGGTAGATAAGTGAAATAATTTTAATATAAGAAATTATTTTATTGTTTTTCCGTTGCAAACAGCCCATGTTGTTGTTCATATACATGCACTTTGTATTGCATTAGTCTACGTTAATTTTGATCAATTTTGCACTCGTGGATAGTACTTATGACTAACTTGTAGATGACGTGGTGCCATATTGACTTAAGTGGATTGTATGTTAGTACTATTATGAGCATTTTATAATAAAATAATTTAATTACATTGACATTTAATGCTATTTCAGTAGAGAGTTGACTACAGATCATAAACACGATAAACAAGAGCTACCTGGAAGGTGAACAAAATCAATTGCCTCATCAGGAAAGTTGTTCACTGTACCTTTTTTTAAAAGAATGCAGCCCGAGGAGCCATATCCTGGTTCTGGTATCTCTGGAATGCTTGTTATGAATTTTTGTTTCAGCATCAATTTCTCATTCAAAGGTATTTTTTTGTTATATTTTTTGTTTTCCTTGCATTGTACCAAATGAAGTGGTCACAGAGGCTGTGAGATGAATTTTCATTAGGAAGACAAGTTAAGCTTGAACACATTATGTCTGGTTACTTGAAGAAAAAATAAGGGCAATCCATTTTCTAACCTAACTGAAGTGCAGGCATAGTAAGCTTGGTTCTCGCTCTTTCAACTTCAGGGAAATAGAAATAAGAATAACTTGATGAGATCATGAGAGGAACAGTTTGTTATGCCATAAAAATGAACATTCAGGTTAATATTCAGTACTGATTGATGAGTTTCTTATACTATTTTTCTTGTTCATCGGTCTTACATATATGGAGGAGTATTTTTGATTGGCCTCTTCTAAGTACATGTCCCTGTGTGGCCAGTTTTGTTTCTCACATTTCAGTATGATTCTGCAAGATCCTGTATTTTCTGATAAGGTGATATTCCTGTTACCTAACCTTTTGAATACCAGTAGCTACAGGTTTCATATCTTGGGCTTTCCAAATTGAAAATCATACCCTCAAATACATTAACTCCTGTTCTTTCTGTCCTTGGGCACTCATGTGCACCCTGAAGAAAATACCCTTAGTTTACAAACTTCCTGTTCCATACATAAATGAGGCCTGGGCTTTTTCTGCCCAGCTCTTCACTGATCAGATGATTCTGTCAGAGATGGCCAAAGACAACCAACCACCTTAGAAGTGATAACGAACTGGGTAACAACTGCTTGAAGACTTCAGGGATTAAGAAAGCAAAAGCATAAACTGCCAACCCTCCAACTTGGAGGACAATACAGAGTTGAGATGGTAGCACATCCACAAGTGTCCAACATCTTGCAGAAGTCTGAGCCTGAGTCATGTGACAGACATGTAAAGGCCAGGCCACCAGCCTGGACTTGGACGTGTTGAGCACCTGGAGTTGGGTTCCTCTAAGTCCATGATGTTGGTCACAAGCTGACTGTAGAGGTAAGAGTCTTGTGGAGTGTAAGGGTGTCTGCAGACAATGTGTGAGTGTCATAGCATTGAAATCTTAGGATAGAAGGCATTATATTCACCCAGTGAATCCATCCCTTTTAGTAAATAAATCTTAGACTTCGCAACTAAGTGATATTTAACTAAGTGGTTCAAGCAGATGCCTAACCTAAACTTCCCTGTCATACCCACAAGTATCAAATCAGGGCAAGTTAACCAGATACAGAAGGACTTTAGTACTCTTACCAACTTTTTTACTGTTTTTCTAATACAGCCTTTATATCCTGTATGTGCAGGGATTTTTTTGAGACTCTTCCCTGTACTACAGAAACCTGAGAAGACTTCTCCATGTTAAAATTCAAAGGCATTTCTCTTTGAGCCATGAAAGGAGTCAGTTGGAAACTTAATGGAAGTAGATAACAGAAGTTCAAGCAAGAATCGAAGGGATTCTTGAACCACCATTTATTTCCCTGTGACTGTATGATGCTTCTTTAGACACCCTTTTGTCTTCCTTTACCCTGCTTGGCAATTCTTTAAATGATTAGGAATGTAATAGTATTTGGAGCCACTGTCATCTTCTGACCTGCTGCTTTGCTGTTTCTATTGACCTACTTGCATGATGTGAAGCTGGAGAGGAAATTTTTAAAGAGCAGCTTCTGATGGTATCTACGAGAGAGGTAGCAGTTCTTTGAAAAGGGATCATCTATACTTGCCCTACCAAGTCCTATCTACTAGAAAGGGCTGAGGATTTCACCTTCTTTGTCTTCTTTTTAAAAATATAGTACAAAAGGGTATGGTTTAAAAATTAATATAATAAAAACCTTAGGGTTGTCATCGGCAATAAATAAGTGGGTAGGTTGTATTCCTTTTCATTTCCTCCATTGATTTTTTTTTAAAAAAATATATTTATCTTAGATTGGTTTTGACATTATTTTTTCTTTTGGTTCACTGAAGTTTGCAGTTTTTGTGTGAAGAGCAGATTTTGTAATTCACTTAAAGTTACTGATTTCTTGATTCAGTTATTTGCTCACAAGGGTTGTTAAGGCAGGACATGCACAAAACATGTTGCTCTCCCATTTGAGCTCTCGTGGAATATGCTTTGGTTTTGAAATGAATGATTTTGGTTTGCCTAGAAAAAATGCTTTCTTTTGATTAATCTGAAAGATTCATTTTTATGTATTCTACTAAAGAAATTATTTTTAAAAGCCATTCTTTACCTCTCTACTAATAGTTTTCTTCCAAAGCAATGTTATTAGATTCTCATTACTCCTTAAAACAAAACAAAAAGCACTTTATTTTTGAATAAAAGTCTTTTTATCTAAGAAAAAGAAGTTCATAAAAGGACCTTCTGTTGTGTAGAAAAACTGCTTCCAACCCTATTCCCAAACCAAGTGGTGCAAGTACTTAAAATCGGTTTCCCCCTGTAGGAGAACTTTTACCCACAAGAAACTTTCTGAATTCTGTGAACCTTCAATAAACCTACTCCGATGTAAATTGGATAGAAATGTCATCAGTAAGATTTACATGAAGTTTAAATTGTCCAGAATTCCAGGAAAGTACATGTGCAGAAATCGGAACTGATTTGACCTGAATATATTGCTCTTGTTAACTTGAGTATGTGTTATGGAATCATTATTCAAGACGTTCATGTTCAAAACGTTTACAATTCGTGGAGAATTTTCCTGACAGAGCAAATAATTGACTGATAAGTACTTACACTTTTGACTATATCCATTGTTACTCTAACCCCACTGAACTTTCAGCAAGTCTGAAAGGCAGCAAAATGTTCATTAATAATTATGTTGGTACAGAAAGGAACTTTATAAGAATTTTAAATGTTTTTATAAGTAGATCAATAATTAATTATTTTTCCAGGAGGTGATCTAATGCCTATTGTCATAGCATTTGGGTATAAAAGAAGAAAATACAGACCACAGCAGGAATGAACTTAGTTCATTAAAGGGCAAAAATACATATTTTGTATGCCCAAAACCAGGCTTACTGTTAAAGATAAAAATTAGTCCATGAGGCTCCCTGCCTTGATTCTTTACGCAATATCCTTTGCTGTATTGCCCCCAGATAAAGCACAGTAAGGATTCTATATGTGCTGAGAGAGATTCTGTGAAGACAGCAAGTCTTCCCAGACTGGTATCTCACTAAAATTAAATTACCTCTCTAAGAATGGGTACTGCAATGCTTGGGGGGAGGCATTGTTTGGTTTTTGCCCTCCCTCAGAAGAAGTTTTTTCCTGCAGATGCATACTTTCCTGAAGCAACTGGTAGGGCCTCTTTGGACTTGGCAAGTCTCAGATGTGTCAAAGTTTTTTAAGGACTGAGCAGTTCATCAGCCACCCCAGTAAATCAGCCACCCCAGAGGTCCTTTCTAAGCTTGTACAGATTGTGTTGGAGCTTACATGAGCATGATTTTATTTCTGCTGAAATATCAGCTGGAGCTGGCTTGAGTCCACCTGTCTGAACTGCTGGTGTCCCTCCTGACCCATCCATGACGTGCCCCTTGGTAGCTCATGAAGAGGTCACTAAGTTTTGTCATAGGCTCATTGTTTCAGTAAAAGACCTAAAAATTCTTTACGTTTCTATATTGGTTGCTATGCAGATACTTAAATATTGATTGTGTTAATGAGTTGTGTCAAAATAGATTTGGAATGAGTATTTCAGTCTGTGCTGTTACAGACGTGGAAGCTGAGCTGGTTGTACCCTTTTAGAGTCCTGTATGCACACAAAAGCTGTGGCTAAGAACTCTTTTTTTTTTTCTTGTCCAAGCCAATCTTTTTCCTTCCATAGAGGAAAAATATTATTTTAACTAAAGAAAACAAAAGAAAAGGCCACTTCATCCCTAGATGCAGCATTTTACTTCTCTCTGATCAGTATTGGCAGCTGTTCATTTTCTGCCTGAGTGAATCCAGAAGTCATTTACCTTACAAGTGATGAATGCTATATGATACTTGCTTGTCTGTATCTTGCTAGCGTTTAGTCTCAGCCTGACAAAAACCTTCTATTTCTTTCTGCATCTGCTAGTAATAATTCATTGAACTAATTATTTATCATGTTCTGATTAGAATCATCTAATAGAGACAGCAACTTTGTTGTGCCACGCTCAGATGGATTCAGGAGGGAAAGAGTAAGACAAGCAATGATGCCAGTGTTACTGGAGAAGGGGGTTTCAGATTCAAGCAGCAAGTATTACTAGACAACAAGTTGTCCAGTCTGACAGTCTCTGAAACAGATTAACTTTTATTGCACTGCAATTTATTCAGTTACCATCTTGTTTTCATTTTGGATGTGCTCCTCAGTCCGTAAGGATGCCTTTTTTGCCCACGTTTTTCCACTTGGGCTCAACAAATACAAATTAAACACAGTCATTTGGAGAGAGAAAATTGAGGGTTACTGTTTATTTAAAAGTTAAGGAGAATACTGGTTTTCTTGCTGTTTTTTCTTTTTAAGTGAAAATTGGACTATTTCAACATCATTTTATTTTGGATTGCTGCCTTGTGTAGTGTATGTAAAACTACGAATTAGGGCTGTGAATGTTAGTTACAAAGCAGTGATGAATAGCATCTCCAATAAATGTGTTACATGTAAATGGATTAAAAATGTGCGTGTTCAGTTTTTGGACTTAGTAATATGCTGCTTATCTGTAATGCTTTAGATGAAAATACATGCAAACACTGACTAATAAATACAGCCAGTGCAGTGGAGCCAGCACTCTTCAATGCTGCCACCACTGTAAGGAGAAAAGTACCATTATCAGTAGCCCAGAAGAGTAATAAAACTGTAAAATATCTTGAGTAAATGTTTTTTTCTTCATCATGTTTTGTGGATGTTTGGCCCTAGAATGTGAACCTGAAGAATTTTAAGCAATAAAAACAGCTGTTTGCCGAGAAGTTGGGAGAACACATTACACAGTCACTACACAAGGGGCAGTTTTTAGTAAAAGTGGACATGTCTTCACCTGTGACAATAGATGCACTTAAAATTTATTCCAGCTGAGAGTGTCTCTTTCTTTTTCCTCTCTGTCAGGTATTAAAGGGTTTTATTCAGAAAAAAATGTACAGCATAGCTTTTAAGTGCAATGCTTTTTAGCCTCTGCAGGGAATTTAGGCTAAAAGCCTAATTTTAGGGTCACGAGCCCAAATTTTTTATTGTTCTGTATCTTAAACCAAGTGTGTATTTGTGTGTGAACGAGAAGGAATGTAATAAAGCATATGACTTGGTATACTTCAGAATATATTTCTCTTTGAAAGGTTCAGAGCAAAGTGCTAATCTGTTAGATGGAGGAATTTTATAGAAGTGCTCTTGCTAGGTGTTACTGAGTTGGTTTTGAAGCAGTTGCTTCAGGGAAGTCATGTCCTGATGATAAGGTTTGCTGTTTTTAAAATTTCTGGTTCCTGCTAGAAATCACTAACTTCAAGAACGAACTATTCCAGCCTTAGTTCCCATCAGTATGTGCATTGTAGTAGCAGAATAATGCATTTACGATGTATCAAGCTTGCAGGCTTTTGGGGTTAACTGTAGCTATAGGCTTGGGGAGAGCAAACAAAATGCTTTCTGGTTCTCCTTCCAGGCATCTACATACCAGAAATATAAGCTTCAGTTCTGGCTTACAGATTGCATTACTTTTTTTATTTTTCTTTTCTTTTTTTCCTTTCCCTCTGAAATTTGGGCTTATTGACCCTTTCACTGTGGGGAAAAGCTAGCATTTATAGGATTTTCTTAAAACAAAACAAACAAACAAACAAACAAGTCATGTTTCGTTTAGAAGTGTATAAAAGAAAAGCCAGTGTAAGCATGATGAAAAAGGTTCAAAAGGGGCATTAGTTATGAAGGGAAAAACTTGCTAGATGGGGGCCATATATTACAGATTTTCGTGATGTCTGACCCCATTAACAATTAGGATTTCAGTTGCTTTTTCAGGGTGTTTTCTCCCCTTGTGAGACTCTGTCAGGTGGGCAGAAGTGGACAAAGTGATGCATATTTAGCATAAAAGTGTTTGCAGGAGATGCAAACTAGTGAGCTGTACTATCGGTCTTGCTCCTGTTATCAGTCTCATTATTCCCAACCTAAGAAGCCATCACTCCCAGGGTTGTTGAATGCTTTCAATGATGATTTCTCAGATATTTAAGTCTAGAAAGTATCGGGAAGATTTTTGGATTGGATGGAGATGCAGCTTTCAGCTTGCTTGTTCCTGCACAAAATATCTTGCTCGGGATGGTTAGCAGACTCAAACAGTACCTCTGGGTGTAAATTATATCTTTGTGGGGAAGGGAAGCCAATAGAACTGAATGCAGATGGGGAACAGTCCCATTTTGTATACTGACTATTTAATGTATTCTTTTCTATTTGGGTTTTTATGGTGTCTTAGCATTCTCTGGATTTTTTTGTCCTTGTTTGGGTTTTTTTTTTTCCAACTCTTTCAGCACATCACATAGGTGATACTGGTAAATTGCACTCATGCTTAAGTCACACAGAGTTATGGGATCAAAGTGTACCTGAAAAGCTCATTATTCTCTTTGTACATACCGGTGCCTTTAACTGTGCTTACTTCTCCGTTCCAAAGTCATTTCGATTTCCTCATAAATTTCTCTTTAGTTTAATGTGGTTAAGTTGATGCTGTTGGGTATATTCCATATCTTGTTGTCTGTTTCAGAGCTCATATAATTCAAAAAGGTGTATTTGACAATATTGATCATTGAAATGACTTCCTATTAAATCCTTTTCTTTCTAAAAGGCAGCCATTAATTATGCTGTTTTTCTCTCTCTTAGGTTGTTATTAATTCATAACTCATTATCCTTTTCTCCTTTTCTTCTGAATAATCTCTCATGAACGGTCTTGACCAACATTAAATAAATAAAAAAATATAAAAAAATCAATTCTGCATGTAGCTACAGCTCCCATTTTTTTACCGTTTAAAAATACTTTGAAAGAATAGGTTACAAACTGCAAGCCTTCTTTATAAAGCAACAGTCCTCTGGTTCATTCAGTCCATATTTATCACACTTCTGCATTATCCTACTTTTACCTAATGCTTTAGGGCTGGTCCTGCAGGTTGCTAGCTGAAGTTACCTTGAAGATTCTTTGTGACTGTACTGGCACGTTGCCAAATCCTGGTGCTAAGCAGAGCTCTGCTTCATGGCTTGGGGAGCGTTTGAACCTTTAGCTCTTTGGTGGGACAGTGAGACTTAATTTTATTTTTGTTTTGGAAGGCAGATCATCTGGGAATAGCTTGCCTTACTTCTTACGATTAACAGCTTTTTTTCTTGGCTCTGCTCCTTTTCCTTTATAGTCTTCAGGCACTCAGCAAACTGTCTGGCCCTAGGCATTTAATTTTTCAAGCTGTTGTGTAGATTTGTGTCTCTGACATCGTGTTGTAATTTCCTTTTTAAGTTTGGACGGTCCTCTTGCAAATAAAGTCATCTAAATGGTTTAACTCTTTATCATCTTGATGCCTTTCATTTCTGCCTTTATCCTTTAATAGCTACTCTACAAAGGACAGATCTTCCTATAGGCATATCTCCTCCCAGCTGACATAGGCCCAGACCTATAGGCCATACACCAGCTTTGATCCTAAGCAATCACTTATCTTTAATGAAATAATGGAGCATTATTAATGAAATGAACAATAAAATAAACAAGAAGTGCTAGTATTCTGCTGCTTAGGCAGGGATGGGATCCTGATGGGATTTGACTGCCATGAACTTAAATCCAGATTGCTATCTACAGCTGCCTTAAATAACCATCCCAAAATGATGCATACCCGTATATCATTAATTAGTTAAGAAACCTGATCCTTCTCATCCTGTCATGCAACAGTAGACATTTTCTCATCCTGTCATTGACTTGTACATGTTACCCGTGCCATATTTGGTGCGGTGCCACCATGGCACAGTTTTGAGCTAAATGGTAATACATAGCTGAGTCTGGTTATAGCTGGCAAATCAGGTTATTTCCCCTGCTGTCATCGACGTCTGATTCTTGCTAGATGATACCTCTGACTACTCAAATCTGCTGAAATCATCAACAGGGCCTAAGCCCTTCAGAAAGCCTGTGAAAACAGTTTCTGTTTGTTCTTTTGCATTATAAGTAATTTTTACCATGCCAAAACCTAGACCAGAACTTGCCTCTGCACATTTGTCCCTTTCTGTACTTCTGCAGTGGGGGAGATGGGGTTAGACACATTTTGTGTATCTTGTGGTCTTTCTGTGCATGTTCTTCAATGGTCCTTTATCATTCCTGGGACTCGCTCTGGCTGCCTCAAGCACAGAAGCACAAGTGGAGATGCTGAAAGAGACCCTGTCACCCAAACCTGGGCAGAATCTATCCTGTCCAGAGAGTGATCAAGAGACAACATCTTCTGTACTACTTCCTCCTTTTCTAGAGATCTCTGGACTGGAGAGAGAGCAAGAATACACTTGAAGTGCTGTGCATCAAAACTGGAGAGCAGGCAGGTTGTGAAGTGTCTTATACCCAGCAAGTAGAAGATATGCCAGAATGAATTCTTAGGAGTTACTGAGATGAATACTGACTTACTGAAAAGAGTTTTCCTTCATGCTAGGTGTCACATCATCCTTCCCCGCTTGCCCAGCAGTATTTCTAGCCCACAGCTTTTTGTCTGCCCCTTGTTTCCATTCTTGTCTCCTTTGAGGAACATCCATTTGTAAACCATTCTGTAACCATCAGGCATGATTTTGATTTTTAGAGGATTTATTGTAGCCCTAGTGATTTCTGCTGTGTTGCTTTGATCTTGCCTCTAGTTTTAAGTTATGAGATTAATAAGCAGCAGCTTCCATTGCTAGATATCTTATAGATATTTATAGATGCTATCCCTATATCTTCTCGGTTTAGCTCCTTTTAACCAGGCTCCTGAAAGCTTTAAAGGTTTAAAATTTGGCCATTTGAAATTCATCACAGCTACTTGTCCTTGATGATCGTTGTCTATTAGTTTTTCATGCACAATTGCATACTCGCTGCAATTGCAATACAATACTTCTACCACATTAACTTAGAAAGAAAATGCTGCAGTTTCTACATCTTGCACAAGATGTAATTGAGAACAGTTTTCTATCTTTTATGCTGCAGAATTCCCATACAGAGTCAATATTTTTCTTTAAATTGCCTTTGGTATGTTCTTTTAATACCTGATTCAGGGAAAGATGACATAAGAGAGATTTGATAAGGTTTATTTTTCTGTGTGAAGCTAACCTGTCAACAATATATGCGCAAGGTTTCCTGGAAAAGTTGCCATTTGTTAAGTCAGGGGTACATTTCCAGTAAGGCATGGAATAAAGTCTCTTCAAACTGTCACTGAATGACAGGCTTTGCTTACTGTAGGCTGTGTGATGAACAGAGGGAGGTATTTTAGGCTGTGATTTTGAACATTGGCATGGCTGTGTGCAATAAGCTTTCATAAGAGTAGCAGAGTATTCCTTTTCCATCTGGTATATTCATGTTTCTGTGATAATAAATAAAATGTGTGCTTTCAAAATGGGAAGCCATTTGAATTAAACTATGTCTAAATATTTGCAGATGTCAAAATGCATTTTTCAGACCTTGAATGACAATTGCATCAAGAAATATTTGTATATACAAGATAGGGGCTGAACGTTTAACTTTGTGAACTCAAAACTGACCAATTCTTACCCTCTGTAGCTCAGTAGATTAAACGATGAAATTTTTTTTATTACTTCTTAAAATTCACTCATATAGTCAGAAGAGGTTCCTGTTCTATTTAAACAATTGGGGCATTTATGTTTAAATAATTGGTAGTTCTCTCTTGTTAAAAATTCTAGAAACAGTATCTGAAAATGACAGAAACAACTAAATGAAATTCTCTAGTAAAAAAAACACCCTACATACCCAGCTATGCATTACAGATCAGGGGTCATAAAAAAAATAGTATCTTGCATGTACCAAACTTAGCAAGTTATCTAGGAGCTGCTCTATTACCCTGGTCTACCCTTGGCTTAGAAACACAATACTGACTTAATCAAATCTCTGTGCTGGTTCTGTTCCTGAGTTGGTCAACTGCAGACAAGGATTAAGGTGAAAGGCTTTGAAGCTGATGATGTCTGTTTAATTACCTTAAGATTTGCTGCTTTCCCTCTTCTTAATTAAGCTAAAGTAATAATGAAATCTGTTTGACAACTGTACTCTATAAGTCATCAGTTTGTTTCTTGTCTAGTTGATAAATGAGCAGGTAGAGGATAATTCTTTTCAGTCCTTTTGCTAGTTCTCCAAAATGAAAGAAGGAAGAAAGGTTATTTAGAAAGATGTTTTAGAGTCTCTCTATTACTACTACATTTTTTTTTGTTGTAGAAAAGGGACTGTACTGAATGGAATTTGAAAGGTCCAACCAGCCAAAAAGAAAATCCCCATAGCCCTAACAAGCCGTTCGATTTTCCCACGCTCTTGCTGTCCATGAGGCATCAGCATATTTTTACAGGGTGAGGACTTCAGCTTCTCCTAGGGTGTTAGGAAAGAGCCATTGAATGATGTCTGCAGGCAAGTTAAAACCACAGTTGTCCAATATTTGATTTTTATTGTTAGTTCATATTAGGATGTTGCCTTAATATGATTTTTATATGCACATGGTATTAAATGTCACTATGTGGTGTTTAATATTTAGATTGACTGAAGAAAGTCAGGGATCCAAATAAAACAATTTATTTTCAAAGTGTTACTGTGATATCAATATTAAAATCCAACTTGTGCCTCATTAATGAGGAGGCAATTCCTATGGGAGCTTCCTGATAGCCAGGGTCTTTGCAATACTTTTCATGAAGCAAGATGGTGCTAGATGATGAACCATGAAAGTATAAATATACAAAGCATGCACTGATGTTAGTTTTCATACTTAAGTGCATGCTTTTGTTACAGTGAAGTGGTATTGGACTAAACAAATTAAATTGACATATCTATAGTAAAACCCATGTAAATATTTACTGTGATCATTGAACATATCGTTGCCTTGTGGAAATCTCTATGAATGGCTTAAGGGTAAATATATTAGTAGGTGGGGAATAATCAGGAGGATTTAAAGTCATTGTGACCTTAAATATCTAAAGGAATGGCAGCTACTTAGTAGACTGTAAAAGATAAGAAGGATTAGAAGACTTTGTAAATATTCACATTTGGATTTAGCAGCCCTTGTCCGTAGCATGGGTACAGAGCAGTAGGCTTCTGCAAGATAAATGTTATTTGGGGCAGGATGTTTCTTCTTGTGATTAATTTATAAATGATAATAAGTATTTTATCAGCTTCTAGAGTCATGTCTATTTCTGTATCTGATCTTGCTGAATAAATGTTTTATTAAGAAATAAATGTTTAGAAAAATGACTTTGTCCCTTTTTCACTCTGCTGGGCTGGCTGTTTACCATTTACTTGCTGTGATGTTGTGGGTTAACTAGGCAACGATATGTTCAATNCTAGGTTATGTAGCTGTTAATGGGTTAATCCAGTCTGCAGTTTTACAAGTCCTTGCTGATTTTGTAGTCATAAACATATTATCTAAGATAAGTCTTCCTGGGATAGGAGAAAGGTGCATCAGACCTTAGGAATTCCAGAAGCGGAGCAGAGAGAACACAACTTAGATCTGAGACAGTTAAGAGTTCCTTCAGTTTCGCTCCAACATGTTTTCAGGTCTGGATTGGTACTTTCTCCATGCTGTGGATCAGGCTGCATTCCTGCCCCAGTTGTAATGGCAGGCTGGAAAAAAGATCTGCTAAGGATTGTTCGCTACCTTACGTAGTTAATGGCAATGAAGATAGGCTGCTGGTTTTGAGTAAAT
>VXBO01009786.1:598082-710362 GCA_013400135.1 Rhinoptilus africanus | reverse complement strand
GAGTAAATGATGTTGATAGTGATTTGACTCCGGTAAATAGATGTATGCATGAATGTGCCCTGAGGACAGAACTATAGCTAGACGCTTATTAGCATGGAAAAAAAATCTGACTAACTTGAGCTATTTGAACAAATGTTTTGGAGTACTTGCTAGTAATAGTCACCCAAATCTATCTATCCAGACAGATTGTGTACCTCTACAGTCTTTATAACTTCACCTTCTATGGCATATTTTCAATCCTTCAGTCACACCAGTATATCCAAAATAAAAATAAATACAGATCATCTGGTGTGTCGCTTCCAGTATTTCAAAGATTCTCTTCTGTCTTGATCTTAGATATCTGATT
Organism: Rhinoptilus africanus; assembly: GCA_013400135.1. Taxonomy (NCBI): domain Eukaryota; kingdom Metazoa; phylum Chordata; class Aves; order Charadriiformes; family Glareolidae; genus Rhinoptilus; species Rhinoptilus africanus. The sequence goes on along the minus strand of VXBO01009786.1, from coordinate 710,016 downwards.
TCACTAACTGCCTTTGAAAGACTATACTTTTTTGCTTCCACTGGTGTTTCAGAAACATCCAAGTGACCCTAGAATCCTGCTGGGGAAAAATGGCGTTTTCCCAGCAAGGTACAGTGTTCCTAGGGGACCCACACAGGATACATGCTCTTTCATCTCTCTCTTAAGAAATTTAGACCTACAATTTATAGAGCTAGTTCAGGGTTTTGTTTTTCCTGGGTTTTTTTCCTTTTTCTTTGACAATATATTTCTTGTTTTGAGAGAACAGAACATCGCCTCCGTTCTTCCTGCTTCAACAGAGCAAACCTGTCTTTTCAAGGACAGATCATTAATTCTTGGTGCGTCCTGTTAAATTTTGCATGCCAATATTATCGAACCCTCCAACAGAGATGTTCTGGAATCCTTTTCTCAACTACCTCTTTAGCCCTCAGGAGTCATTTTCTTCCATATGATTCATTTGTTGGGTTGTGGGGGTTTGGGTTTTTGTTGTTATTGTGCTTTTGTTTTCCCCTCCTGTAGTATGCATTTTAATCGGTCTTGTTTCTCTAGAGAATCACAGTTTCCACTCCTCCCTAGATCTAGCTACCTAGAAGATTTCAATGAATTTTGATTCCCAGACCAGACTGCTCCTATACGCACTTACTATTTCACAGCTAAGTCGTCTGAGCCATAACCTTGTGAGAGGTTTCCCAGATATAGCAACCAAACAAATGTGTTCTTAACGTTGAAGGTACGTGGCTCTTCAAACCAGATGGTTATGAGGAGGAGGAGGAGGAGTTAACCAGTTCAGTAGCTTGACCCATGCGGTCAGGCTGTGGAGTGCCTGATGTCAACCTTTTTAGTAATTACCTGAAAACCTTTGGAGAGAAGCATGCACAATAGAATAGAGAAAAACAAAAGACTGAGATTGAAGCAGCTGTTCCTGAAAATTCATGGACCATCTTCCTCTTACTCTGTTTCTCCTTTCATCTTTATGTGCAGAGTTGGAAGTGAGAACAGTTGTTTAAATGTTTCCTATGTGCTTTTGTTCACAGTTCTATTACTGAAACAACTTTAGATTCCTGCTTTTCAATGTTTGAATTTCCGGGGACTTTGAACACCTGTGGTTCACACTGCCTTCAGCTTTGCAGTTGGAAGCACTGAACTGTAACCATCCGATTGTTTAGGCCTCCTATATTTTTCCCCCATCCCCCTATTCTTTCTTTATTTTACTAAAATTAGTAAACAGTAGTACATTTTTTTTAGCACATTTGAGGGGTTTCATTATACTTGCCCAAAGTCAGATTCTCATTTCTGCAAAGAGCATGAAACATGATAATGTTATTTAAATTATCTTATGTCATGTTCAGAGATGCTTAGATTTCAGCATAATCTCCTGCACAAAGGGGAATTTAATCTCTCAAGACACAGAAGACAAACTAGTTTAATTTTACTTTGCTATGAGTAGTCTGAACATGTGCTCATGTATATTTGTTTCTGCAAGAGGCCAATGTTGGAAGCATTTGCTAATTTCTGATGTGAACTCAGTCTTGACAGGGATCTTATAGAAATTGATGCTTCTATAAAGTCCTAGTTCCTATAGATGTGTGTCTTTGAGAATCTCAGCTGTTGTTTAAAGGCGAGTGTTTGTATATCACCATTATTATGTTGGAAGCAAATTTGGAAGCATGAACTCTGCTGTCCAGAGAATGGCAAACAAATATGCAAATATATTTTAAATCCAGTCTTGTAATTGGGGGGTGTGTGGTTCATGATTTCTGAATGTTTGAGTTACTATCCTTATTCTGTCTTATAAACAGAGCCTAAATAGTGAAGAGTCTTTATTGATGAATTTCTACTGTATAGTTAGGTTTATAAAAGACTGCCAAGAGTCAAAAAAAAGTCTTTGTTTACTGGTGTACCTTTCTATAATCAACCACTGACTGAGGCTATGAATAAGTGTTATTTACAGTGGCACTAGAAATACTAGCAATAATGAAGGAGAAAGCAGTAGTTCACCCAAACTTACTTTTCTCTCTGGTTCTGTACACAGACCAAATTAGAAATTCTGCTGTATTCAAGAGTCTCTTCTTGGGTTCCATCACTGATGCCTTGCTCCAGTAATGTAAAATTGCACTTTTATTCCTTCAGTCTGAAAGAAAAAATGCATTTATAGAACAACTTGAAGTTGTGGAACTACATTCCAAATTGGATGCCAAAGCTAGACGGCTGATGTTTAAATTAGTGTTTAACTCACACACTGCCAGAATTTTACAATCATTGCTATTTTTTCCTCTATAGTTTTCTTGGACCTTGACAGTTCATACTTAAATTTTCAGAATAATGATATTACAGCTTTTATCAATACATAAAGCTATGATGGTTGCTTATCTAGTATGTAAATGAGTTAAATTTCTTAAGACAATGTTCTGATGGTTTTAGACAATGTTCTGACGGTTTTAGAGATACAAAGGAATCCAGGTTCTCATTATTGTTTCTGTAGAATATGCGGCTGCACCAAAGAAGATGCCAGATTTTATTCTGGTCTGAGTAGCTGCAATTGGCTCTAGACCTGCCATTAGATGGGCAAAATTCACCTGAAGATTTTATGTGCTCTACATGTATTAGCTGGGGTTTTTTGATTATACTGGTAAACTATTTACTCAGACATATTATGCTAATTTTCTTTGAGTTGGAGGGAACCACATTTATTAGGTGATGCAAGTTGGAAAATTTGCCTGTGTACTTGATGGATCTGAAAATCTGCCTTTCCTCTCTTGGGTGTCATCAAACTCGCATCACTGGTGTCAGGGGAACTGCCAAGATGCCTTTTCCTAAGTTGCCCTCAGCATCTTTAAAATATGTTTATACTTTTATCCTCCCATTCTTGCTATTTTGTTTCTTATCAGACATCTTTTCTCTTGACCGATTGTGGGTAGAGCTCCTACCCTTCCTTTTAGGCAGACCTCTGGTTTTGTACCTCTTGGTAAACTCTAATTTCTTAAATGACCATCTCCTCTGTCCTTTGTCTTTTTTCCTTTAAATATGGTACCTAGAAATAAAGCTCAAGGGCTATTTCTCCTAGGCTGGTATAGCAGAACATCTGTGCTTCTGTTTTTATTGCCGATTCTCTCGGCAGCGCAAACAGCTAGGCACTTAAAGATAATGAAATGAAGGCTCTGAGTCTGCAGCTAATGACAAAGTTGCAGACTTTGCATTTTTTCTTGTGTCTGCTTTTTCCCAACATCCTAGAATTTTGTCTCAAGTCCCAGTTTGGATGACTTCTGGCTTCATGTGAAATATTCATTAACCAGAGTCACAAAGGTTCTGTTAAATACAACAGAGTTCTGAAACTCAGTGATTTTTTCTTTTTTTATTTTTTTCACCCCACTCCTGAAAAAATCCAAGCAGAACACTTTTTACCTTACAGAAAAAGAGGCTAAACCTCCTGTTGTGTTTTCTGCAGGTAGGCGTCTTGCACTGGTGAGGCTCAGGTTGTGCAGTCAGTGTTTTACTTTGAGCCCAGGAGCCAGCCATCCCGATGTAAGCCACAGAGATGCTGTAGACACAGATGGAGGAGGCTGTTACAGCTGATCAGGACAACAGAATGAAAGATTCATATCAGGTTCTGGGTGCCAGTGTCTTCTCTTCACGCAGGCTGTAAATACCTTGCCCTTATTTGCCCTGCTTTGTTATTGATAGACAGCAAATATAGCTGAGGGAAGGGGATGATACGCTCCTTACACCCTCAGCCATCATTAATTGTCAGTTACCAAACTGGGCCCACAACAGTTAGTTCTCAAACCAGAAACTCAGTTTGGTCTTATTTTAAACTAGACAATTATTCATCATTAATAATGATGTGCATATTATTTAACTAGAGAGGGCATTACATTTTCTTTTCTGCTTGAAACACGTCGTATCTAACATGAAAGGCATATTTGCCTGGAGCCTAACTGGTACCAATAGCAGTAACATAGCTAATTAATGTCAGCTCATAAAACTAATAACTGTGTTCTAAGTGGTAGCATCAGTTCATTTGGTGGCAAGTACAGTGTCTTTGCTTTTAGTCACTTGGCTTTGAGTCTTTCCTAAATCAAAAGTCCTGTTCAGAGTTTCTGCTTTATGTTCTGCATCTGGCAATCCCAGAAACCATATGTTCTCTTCAAACAAACCCAAACTGGGATTAGGCAGCTGTGATTCATCCTGTATTTTTTTTTTTAATTTGTTTTTTTTTTTTTAATTCCGTATGCTCTTGCATTTCGGTATAATTTCTCTTTGAACATTTTTACAACTCTAAACCCCGTATCTCTCTGTCCGCAATAATCATTAGGGTAGATCTGTTTTATGACCAAACTCACAAAACCCCATCTTGCGATTTGCATGCCTATGTCAGCACTTACACGATGCAGGCATTCAGAGAGAAGATCTGGAAAGTATTTCAAGGCAGCTTATTTTGAAATTTCAGCATTTATGCAAGTGATTCCTGACCCTTGGGATGAACTCTGTTAAATTAAATTGAGTTCCTATAAAGCTGAAAATACACTTTCCTTTGCTGTGGGGCAAATGATGGTCTTAAAGCTTCAGGCTCCTGGCTGTACAGTCATCACCAAAAGCAAAATTCCAGCTGAGTTCAGTGACATTATCCCACCCAAAGCTGAAAACTACTATTCAGTTATCCGCTGAATGTCGCCAATAAGACGATGGGAAGGAAAGTAGTCATGAACTTGTAGCAAGAGAAGGAGAAAGGAAGAAGAAAAAAGAGCTGAGCTCTTTAAAAACTCAAGAGTTCTAAGGACAGGAAAACTGAGGCCTGTAAAGACATACATCTGCAGATTTGGAACGGTTTGGTCTTTGCAGATGTGCCAAGCTTTTGGCAACTGCAGTTCATTCAGGTCAGTGGAATCACACCAAATGACTTGTTCACCTGAAATACCTGATGTAAAGGCACTGTGAGAACTGGAATTCCTTGCTAGAGCAATAATAAATTAAGGAAAAAAAATCCTGAGGACGTTGTAATGAGGTTTAATTAAAGTTAGAAAGGATCATCCCTGCTGCTTCTGTCAAATATTGATCGAGGACAGTGTCGCCTTATCACAAGTCCTAGCCATAAATATACCCCCACAAAAAATCTAACCTATAAAAGGGTAGGGGTGCTTCTAACCCCACTCATAGAGAACCAGCAGAAGGGACACATTAGAGCTTCAATTAGCTCCGCTAATCAGCCCGTTTTATAGTTGCGGTGTGTTATAATACCCACCCAGTCCATAGCATACGTATTGTTTGCAGTGCTGCTCTTCTCACTCAAGCCTTAGGGGATTTTGAATCCCTGTTGTTCTGTTTTTTTTCCCCTGGAGCAGTAGCACAGCTAGGTGCCCTTGCTATAGTACTATTCAAGTGCTGATATTTGCATTTGCTGTCAATGGCTGCACAAAAATCAAAGGTAACAGGTCCGCAAAATACCATCAATTTATTAACCACTTCCCATTTTCAGATTTCTTCAGCAAACTTGCATTATGCGTGAGCCTGGAACACTGGTTTGCTCTGCCTTCACGTGCAGCCTCTTACTTTTCACACCCTCTCGGTCCAGCACATCAGATCTCAGGCTCTAAGTTCCCACTAGGAAAGTCTTTCTCCATGGAAGACAGTGACAGTGTTTGCTTGCAAGGGTGTTTGGCTGGCTTGACTAATCGAACCAATTTGTTTACAATATGATAAAAATAAAATGCATGGGAAGACAAAGTCTTCCTCTTAATGGGGTTTGTACCAAAATATTTCACCATCAGTCAACTCAACCCGAGTTAATTCCTATAGGTTTCAAAAATTAGCTTAAGTATATGGCATAAAACTGCTGCTCTGACAGCAGTAGCTGTAACTTTAGCTGTAAAGAGCAGAGGTGGATAGGCTTTTGGCACTGGCATATGAGGAAACTGAGTCACAGTTTCCTGTCTGTCACAAAATGGGGGGATACTGAAATCTGCATCACCTTTTCATTTCTGTGCTGGGACTTGCACTCCTCTAGCCTGGTGTACTCCATTTGTCAGGTTTGTCCATTTCTTAAGAAGTTTATTGTTAGCTGCCTAACTAGTGGGGAAGAAGCAGAACTGGGAGAAGCAAAGGGAAAGGGGCTGCTGAAATGTTCACAAATGAGTTACTGTTGCCAAAGTGAGCTGTTTGCCTGCCAGTCATTTTTCATTTTGTTCCTCAGAACTGAATGCTTTATTTTCATTTCTCTGAATACTTCAATAAAGTCACCTTTTGCCACCAGCATTTATCATGTACATTTTCCTCCTTGCATCATGTTTAAATCTCTCTACCTTGATTTCGTTTTTTGACATATATTTATTTATTTACTTGTTTACTTAAAGCCTTTTGCCATTAAGCAGCCTGCCACCAAACCAATAAATGGGGAAAGAAATAAATGTGTTAAAAGAAACTGTTTGCACTGTGATTTATGCAGAAGCAGCTGACTCTTTCAGGTTCTTAAGAGCTGCATCGTAGCTTTGAAAGTGACGGGCTTGAACAGTGAATTGAGTTTCCTTCATGGAGCTGACCTCCAGGAATCTCTTCCTTTTCAACTGCAAGAATAAAAACTTTTCCTAGTTTCAAAGTTTGTCTCCTTCTTTAGTTTTCTTTTCTTTCCCTAAATCTCTCTTGATAATGTTAGAAGGCTGGGACCTTAGACAAGTTGTTTTTATACCATTTTACCGTTTTACTTTTTCTTATGCTCTGGGTTTGACAGATTTGCACAGGAACTGGAACCATCCAAGCTCGCTCACTTGATGAATTGCTGTTCCTTTTTGGATCTCAAGCTTCGTTCTGCTTTGTCCCTAATAATTCCTTTCAGAAATGAAGAATATGGTAGTAAAGATGCTTTAAAAACATGTTTCTTAAGTTTAATGTATTTAAAAAATAAATAAAAAATTAAAGCGGTACTCAAGTTCAGCCTGAATGAGAAGTGACCCAGAAATGCTTCATAACTCTTGATTTTCACAAAAAGGACTGTAAGGAGAAGTAGGAAAATAAAATTGAGGACTACTTCACTTCCACTTGCTTCTTTCATTCCATTCATGAGGCAAATAGCCCTCTACTTTATTCTATTTATCCAACTTTGGGGCAATTTGGAGCCAACATAAATAAATGAGAATTGCTGTAAGTAGAGCATCATTCAACCATTATGTAGTTATAAAATGAGCAGGAGCTAAGAACATATTCAAAATGCAGGTGCAAAAATTCAAGAGCCAGAGTAGCATTTCTATTATCCAATCTGGCTCCCAAGCCTCCTGCAAGTGCTCTGAGCTGATTCTCAGTGGAACGATTTGAGTGAAAACCAATTAGAAAAATCATATATGTGCCACACTCCTGCACAGAGGTGCAAAACACTACAGATGGCAAGTAACCAGATATTGCTCTGTGATTAGACTTCCCTGCCCCGAGTCTCTTGATGTTATCTAAAAGATAGTGTCCTGGGTTTACTGTCTTTAGCCAGGAGTTTCTGCAGGGGACAGGCACTATGCTAGTCCCTTCATCTGAGTTATTTTAACAACAGTGTGCTGGGATTAGACATAATGGTTTGTGTAATGTTTTGTGTGTTGCTTGACAGGCAGCATCACCGAGCCTTGTTCTAAGATGCTGTGAATTTTCACAGTCACCCCTGAAGGAACAGGATAAGGGGAGCGGGTGATGAGAGCTCTTACATGGTAGTGCAGGTCTTAGCAGCATGTAGCCCAGTTTGAACTCTGGACGGCACATGGAGCAAGACATTGATAAAACGGGGGGTGAAAGAAAACTTTAGTGTAGTCATGTTGAAGTTCAAGAACTACTAGGGAGGAGCAGAAAAACTGAGGGTGTAGGATATGCTTAGATAGCTGCATCTGGGCAGTTGCAATAAACTTGGGGCTAGTACTAACTACCCAAAACAGTAAAAAGCTACTAGGAGGTTGGGAGCCTTTCTCTGTGAGAGATCCTTAACGTGTGGTTGCTTAAAAACTGTCTTTGCAACTTGTTCTTCTGCAGTGATGTAGATGGAGGGTAAGTAAATCCAGGCCTGGTCCTTACTAAGTTGAGGAATTGCCAACTGCTGTTGCCATTTCTTCTGAAATTCCTCTTACCTGTTTTTTAAGTAGCTTGGTGCAACATTGAGAATGCTCAGAAAACAGGACTCCAGAGAGGACTTAGAGTGCCGCGGTGCTTCATACCTGAATCCAAAATATCCTAGTGTGACTACCCTTGATAGTCACACTAGCCTAGAAAGAGATGAGAGGGAACGCAACTTTCACTGTCAAGGGAAATAGCTGTTTCAAACTCAGGTGACTTTGGTGGCCGGGGAAGGCTAGCTAGCACTTTCTAAAATCTTTTTTTGAGCTTAGGTGTTTCGGTGCATCGTCAAGTGCCAGCTGAGTGAATACTGCCTTCAGTGGCAGTAACTTTCAGCTGTACTTTTCAATGATCTATTTAGCCCGTATTTCCAGATATGTGAGTGATATCTCAAATAACATCAAAATCAGTAGCAGATGTTGTGATAGAGTCACTGTTCAACTGCAAGTGGTCTGAGATCACCAACACCCAAGTCTTGCCCTGTGAATACCTATATGAACATTAGATACTATTGTTTTTTTCCTTTCCTATTTTTCCCCTCTGGGTAAACCAGAAGCCAAAAGCAGATGTTTTGTATTCGGTGTGTATTCCACAGCCAATTGCTACAGTCATTGGGTTCCAAATGAGAGAATGTTTTTAATGGATTTATTGTATCTGTTTTTCTTATCTAATATAACTGCCTGTCTTTTAATGCTTTTGGTAAGTTTTCAAGGCTTATATCAACTTTCACGGCTGCATTGTGGGATACAAAGAGTATTCAAACTGGCTGTAAATGTACTGCTTGGAGGTCAGGAGAAATCTATTGTGGCACTGCGGAGCTCCCTTTAAGTTGATTTATGGAGCTGGGAAGTCATGGGTGGGATGCTCACTGAAAGCTAGCTGAAGTTTCTCTGCATTGCATTGTAGTTTGTGGATGCATACCTGAGCATGGGAAGTAATTTCTGCAAGATTTGTTTAGCTTGCCTTTTTCTACGATTCATTCTTTATTTTTAACACCAGCATCATAGAAAAGAGGGCTGATCTCGCAGTGAAATAGTGCACGTCAGAAACTAAATTTGCTATGGGCTTGCTGTATGATAATTAATATGTCATCTTACCATTTGCATTTGTTTACAACATAAGCCCGTACACAATGTAAAAATGAAAAAAATAAAAAAGAAGGGATATTTCTGTGCCTGAAGGATACATTTTGAATGAGTGTGGGACGTTGAACTACTGTGTGGCTGAAATCTATGAATGTGTAAATGACTAATGTATATTCATGTTGTCAGTAGCAATTGAAAGGCTCCTACTCTCCTGACCACAAGAAATAGCATTCTGTTTTTTGTTCTACTCCAGTCATTGTGGCTTTTCCACTCTACCCACAGGGAAAATGGCCTTAAGACCCAGTGAAACAGAAAGGATTGCTGGAGAGGAAAGTGTTTAGAAGGATGTCTCTCTTTGTCTTCCCCCTCACCCTCGCCTCCCATCCTCCCCAAGTTGGCTCGATATATTCTCTACCATAAAGATAAAGTCTGTGATAGCATAAACTCTATAGCGGCAAGGGCACCTGTGACTCTGGTTTCATACCTAAAGGTGCCAGGCCTGTTGGAGTTACCTCTGACCGTCATTTTAATTGCACTCCCACTGGTGGGAGCTTGCCTCCGTTTTTGATCAGATTTGTCATGGTGTTAGTAAGAATTACATAAGGTATAATAAGCAAAGCAAGCATGTCCACCTCTTTCTCTTTGCATGTTTGGGAGCCCAAAGGTACTCTCGAAAAGCCCATTGAAACCAGTGGTTTGACCATGAGCAATTTTGGTGAGATTGGTTAAATTCATGTATTGACAGTGGCTTTTAGTTGAAAATTCTTCCTTCATCTTATATTCCTATTTTAGGAAATGCTAGCAAAGGATCTGTAGCATCTAGGAAAGGAGTTGCATTGGGAGAAAAACAGAGAAAAGATGAGAAGAGAGAGTAGTAGCATTTTTGGACAGTGAAGACCGTGTTATCTTCACTCGAACTAATGCATTTGCAGTGGCAGTCATAACATGTGGGATGAGAGTGAAATAACCTCTAATTCAAGCAATTTGCAGGCAAAACTCCTTATGAGTGAAGATGGAGAGTAAAGAAGAATTAAGCAGCTGTGCGGCTGGTGGGTTAGATGGGATCAGTGGAATGGTGATGAAAAGTATCAGCACTACAACCCGGTTAAAAAATGTCTCTGTCTCAAAGTACTAAAGTCTCCACAGGAGCCCTGAATGGTATCAGAGTTAAGTGGGATCAAAGGCTGAGGCAAAGAGAGATGTTCATCTGAAGTGTCACACCACCTTTGCCTGCAAAAGAGGGTGGCAGAACACTTGAGAGAGTCTTAACCTAGGAGAAACAATTGATGAGGATAAAGACTGCAGCAAAAACAAAAGGCTGGAGTCTGAACTTCGTTTTGTATAGTACCATTGACATCAGTCAGGTGGCTGTAGGTGGAGATAATAAAGCTTTGGTTTAGGTTGGATTAGAACTGTGAAGTTCGCAGGCACATTTGAAGATTTATAGGGTCACACCAAGTGTCAGATTTTAACTTGAACTACCTCTTGACATCTGTTTCAGCAACAATAGCCGTGTTGGTTGGTTCGCAGCAGGTTTTTGTGCTGGTCTTTTTTCCCCTGCAAGTTTTTCTGGTCCTAACTTCTATGTGAAGTCTGTGTTCATATACAATTGGGTTTGGATGGCTGGTTCAGATCAGTTTTCATGCTTTCTAAGCATCTTTGTCCTTCTTGAATCGTAACTGCAGATCAGGCTTTTTCTCAGCCTCTTCCGAAAAGACACAGCTCTGCAATAGTGCTGTATTTCTGAGGATGAGGATCGTGGAGGAATGCACGCACAATGGGGACAGTGTGGTATCCAAATACCACTGGATCAAACCACCAAGACAGGGGGGCTGACACCTGCTGTTCTGCAGCACCACACTTTTCTTCCTTCATCTCCGAATTCTTTATAGTTTCTTCAAGAAACATCAAGTGAAGCTTGTCAAGCACTTTGTACTGATGATATGCTGCAATATTTCTTTTTCTCTTTGGCACTTTTAAACCAGTAGCACTTAATCTCTGACAGCGATTGGTTTTGGTTTTTTTGTTTTTCAGTTCAGCATACCCCTTCTCCTTGGGAAATTTTGTGGCATTTTGTTTGGAAAATAGAGTGGTTGTTTCTCATAACGCTGTTTTATGTTTGATTCCTAAATGCTTCATATGTGCATTTTACAAGAAGAGTTAAATAGAGTGTTATAATTGACTTGCGTGGGGGGGGAAAAAAAGTAGAGATAACAGAAAACAAGAACGTGCTTTTCAAGTACAATCAGTTCTGCACTTGGTTGCAATGTGTTTTGCTGGTTAAAAGCTATCATGTCCTTTCACATAGAAGATGCTAGACATGATGAGTGTGGCAATTTGTTTCTCTAACCACTGGCTTTGCCTGTTCAACAACAAAAAGCCTTGAGTGAAATGCTGGTGTCTCACACACTACCCTGATGCACGTGGCTTTCAGTTACGAGAAGCAAAAGTGCAGGCAGAGCCCAGATTTATTGAGAATTAGGTTCTGCAATTTTTATGTGTTTATTGAATCACCTGCTAATTGAAGAAGAGAGGAAAAGTTATTGTGATTAATGCCATAAAGGTCATGTTTACTACTACTGCCGTTTTATTTATTCTACATTCATCTTTGATTTCTTTCTGTGGACTGGATTACTTTAATCCAATATTTTTACGTTACTGCCAGAGGAAGGTAGGAAACATTCTGTTAGATGCACTAGAAAGATAGAGCGGTGATTGAGTATGTTGTAGACTTGTCATGTGACTTAAAGAGAAAAAAAAGATCATTCCCGGGTTTATCATCTCATGTATCTGTTCCCCCCATGTCTGGAAAAGAGCCTCACAATTTTAGGAGGCATGAGGACTTTTGCAATAAAAGATAAAAATTAAAAATGATAACATCTCTTTGTTTATTGCATAAGAGAATATAATGTCTGGAGGTTAGGCAGGAACGTAATTTTCTGTAACCTCTTGTCAAAGAGAGGCCATAAGAGAGCACATGCATGTAACTGTCTTGAAGGATGAGCTGACAGTTCTATAAACAGTTTTCCATGGCAAAATTGTAGCTAATTTTGGTGAATGATTGTGTTTATAGACACTGAAATTTTATCACTCTTCAACTTTTGTTAGTCTTCTGTAATAAGGCAAAACATGCTGAATATGGGCATGCGTCCTACCTCACTATACACTTGAATTCATTTTTGGCTTTTAAAAGTTTTCATATTGAAAATCAGAGAGCTTGCCACTTTCACATCATGAAAGGAAATTGCTGAGCAATGTGGGGATTATTTTGTGCTGTACATTACCACCGTCTCACTTTAGCACCCGCTGGCTTTCAGCAACACTGTCCAGGGCATTTAAAGAGATTGTTATTATTTGGCAGCATCGATACTATTATGTTCTTTGATATTGCAGCTAAGTGGAAGAAAGGTTAATAAAATTATTTTCCCATTGGAAAATGCTGTTCCATCAAACTGGTCTTAATGTATTATGTTTGTTTATTTTCTCTCCGAAGACTTTAGAATTTGCGAGTTGCATGCTGCTTTAAACAACAGAGCTCTGAAATCCAAACTCCTTTACCAAACAGAATTTCTATTCCCTGTGCGTCCCAGCTTCAATTATGGGCAAGGACTTTTGATTTCCTGCAGGGTCAAGGCAGGAGGCTAAAGATCATCAGCTGCAGTAATGTCCACTGCTGGTTAATCCATTATTAGTATTATTATTTGAATCACAGCGGTGCTTAAATGCCTTAATCAAGAATGTGATCCATATGTGCCTATGTGCGCATGTATAGATAATAGGAAATAGTTTTGATCAAACGCCTGACTGATCCAGTGAGGTAGGCAGTGCTGAGGACTGTGGTGTGTGATATCAGTAAGAGGGATGTGATGAAATCCCTGGTGCTGCGCTGAAAGAAATCTCATTGAGAACAAGTGGGTTTGTGGGTTTTTTTTTTCTTTTTGTTTTCACATCAACCTTAAAGTGCTCCTTTAAAATTTCCCCCTTTTTTTACTATATTCTCTATTACTGTTCTCTGTTCACGCGATTCGCATGGTGCACCCAGTGGCTGAGGGAACCAGGACTGGCTGAAGAGACTGCAAAGCAGAGCTATCGCATTTCTTTTCATTGCTAATCATTTCAGCTCCTGGCAGATGGCCTAATTGCCAGAACAAAAGGAAGCTCATGAGAATCGTGGCTGTGGAACCGGCCCAGTGACTTTCAGTAAGATACATGGTTTATAAGAGCTCACAGTACATTGGGACTGTAAACATTATTGCTGTTTGAATGTTCTCAGAAGACTTTGAATAATGGATTTATTAAATGTAATTTACAGCCAGCTACAACTTAAAGAAAAGAAGCAAAACATGTTTAGCAATTTCCTTTCATGCTTTCTTCAGGGCAGCCAGGAGAGTAGCCAGTGTATCTGAACCAGAAGCTTTCTTAACTGTTTTCACTTCTCTCTCCAGGTGCATAATTCCCATTAATGTTAATGAGCTATCTGCAGATGTGAGATACACAAGCATATATTCCAAAAAAAGGGAAGTTGTACATATTGACTCCAATTGGCTCGTTTTATGAATATTATATCAAGTATCTTCTCTCAGGGGGCTGGAAATGTTTTCTGCAGCAAGCCAAGGAATTGCAATATTTCTGGGATTTACTTTTTTTTCTTTTTTTAATGAAAAACCTCCTAACTCATTTCAATACTTGTTTTCCTTTCTGTTGTTTGAAGTGCATCTGCAGCTTCAAAGAATGATCCAAAACCAAACTAAGAGTGGAGGAAGCTCTGCTAGATATATAGGAATGTAAAGTACAGAAGCAAAATTAGAAAGAAAGAAAGAAAGAAAGGAAATTAAAAGCTTGTCTTGATCTTTCCTCGAGGTCAGCAGTGGGGCAGAAAGATTACTCATTGATTGCTTGGCTTGCCTACTTGCCAAGCCTAATATTAAAATCATAGGATGAACAGGCATATATTTAAAAAACTTTTTAGGTGGCAAACACATGGAATTGGAGTGTATTGCTTGTACTGCCTTTAGCCACCCCCGGCTCCACCCTTTCTGCTGTTGTTTCTGTTGCTTTGTTCTTGCCATCCTTTGGAAAAATGGGCAATCCCCTGTAACTACAGTGGTGATGAAGAAGGAAAGAACAGTTTCCCCCTCTGCTCTGTTTCCTTATATTGTATCAGACACCGGCTTCGGTTGTGCTGAGGCTCTCCCTGGCATAGCAGCCCCTCAGGGTGTCTGTCCTCGTAGCCATAACTCGGTAAGTGGATCCCTGCAGCTCTTACTCAACAACGAGATTATCGATACGGCATGTTATACGGTTGCAGGGTAGCGCTGCTGTGATAGCAGCTCCAACTAGGTTTTTAATAAGGCCAGTGAGGACAAAAGAAGGATAAAAGTTACCAGTACGTGTTTTTATCTGGTTGCCTCAATGTTACATATACAGTTTACTGTTCTCTTCCTTTTTCCAGAATATAAATGAGGATCTCATTAAATTTAAAGCTCAGCTGTGCTAGAAAATATTACTGAAGTCAGAATCTTCACTAATATCTTTACATATGAGAAAACATTGATACTGCCTTTGCCTGCTTTCCTCCTAGCTGCCCCAATTTAATCAAAGCGTTTTATGTCTAGGAGACCTGGTTATTGTGCAAAGTGCTGTCTTCTGTGAAGTTGGGGATTTTTTTCAGCCTGGCATGGTGGCTGTGTGCACACAGGCACCTATTTGCTATCTCCTGGGCAGAGGTCATAGTGAAACAAAGAGCTATTTCACTCCAAATTCCTGTCCTGACCCAGAGTATTCCCATGGCGCTAACATCACTGTAGTGGGATGTAAAAATTATATTCCTAGTTTACAGGCAGAGCAGCTAATTTGCATAGGCAGTTCATAGAGCTGCCCTAGATTTAGACCCTCTCTTTGATTTGAATGACTGGGGACCAAATACAGGCTGAGGAAGTTAACTAACGAGACTCCTCACTGCTTCAGGCTTCCCTCTTACCAGCAAGAGCTATTGCAAAAAGAATAAGTTCCTGGACATGCATTTACTGTGTGGAAATTGGTAATAGGGTGGATCTCAGAGCACTGAGTGAGTGTTCAAAGAGCGTGTTTTGAACCTGGAAAGACAAAAAGTGCCTATGTGCAGGTGATACAATGCAGATGCTTCTTCCCCCGTGCCCATTTACCTAAGTTCATGCCGGGGTAAGGTGGAGAAGAGCAGCTTTTCCCCTTCCCTTTCACATTCTCAAAAATAGCATTACTTCTGCTGACATGTCTGGTGCAGCGTTTCCTGAGCTCCCCATTAAAGGCTGTAGCTGCACGGCTGCTCGATAAAGTTGTGAAGAGTAGCAACAGCACTGAAATCTGTCTCCTCATTCAGGAAGACATTTAATTCATAAAAAAGAATTGTGCACATTTCTGTTTGCTTATTGGAAATGGTGTGTCATATTCTGCAGTAATTAGTGGTGTGAATTCAGTCACCTATTAGTTCAAACTTTTCTTTCTTCATAGCTAATTCTTTTTTCCCTCGAGCATCGCATGTGCTTTATTGCATTTCAGCATGTGAACTATGACACTTGCATCCTTACATTATGGGATTCTAGAAAAAAGTAAAGTTGACCCTTTTCAACTCCTTTGGTGCCTTGAACTTTTAAGTTGTGTTTTTCATAGCTGGAAACATAACTTTAAATAAATGACGTTGAGATTTTCCCTTAGCATGACTCTAATACTTAAATTCTTAAAATAAAAGATCAGATATTATGAGATTCATAGCAAGATGACAGGAGTCAGAAAGTTAACCTAACAAGTTGTTGTTTGCTTTGGAAGCTGCTTTTGTTATTTTTAGGGTATATTTATACATCCCTACTAAGACATGATTTAGAGGGCGGCTCCATTATTGTTTCCCTATTTGAAAATGCCCCAGTTTCCCTAACTTGCTGCATACAATTATGGAACACAATATGGTTTCGAAAGATGTATTCCTTTCTCCTCAAGGAGAGAACATCTGCATGGAAAACAATTTTGCTCGAGTGGTAACATTAACACTTTTGACTGGAGGAAGAAGACAATCTCTGCAGCTATGTTAAAGTAATCACTCTTAAAATAAGCTGTGCCTTATGAAACAAACAGTTCCCTGTTATTATAAGATTTATATACTGGTTTAAATTAAAGCAAGCTGCCCAGGCATGTTGCTAATCCCATTCAAGTGGCTTATGCCAGACATAAAAATGGCTTTGCCATTGTTAGTTGCTGAAGTGAAATGGAGCACTTCTGTTATACCAGGCGAATAATAGCTTATCATTCAGAAAATAACTGTTGTTCTCAGGAATTGGCTACCAGTAGGTAAAACCAGGTAAAATTCCTAACAGTCAGATACAGCTAATGAATACAATTGAATATTTGTATTGCTGTGGTTCTCCTTAATATAATTCCCTAGGGAGGTTTTTTTTTTTTTTTTTTTTAAACCTGGAAAAATTAGCCTTTGCTCCAGTTTTGGGTGATGATTTTCTGAGAGCACTGAGAAGGAATATCACAGCCCCTGGCAAGACTGCAATTCTCCATTATCACCTTAGATAACAGAAGAGAAGGTACTTTTGATTCATTGTCACATTCAGATAAGGAAGGAAGGAAGGAATCCTCCCCAGCAAGTGTGAATAGAGTTCTGTAAACACAAGGGATTAAGCACAAAGGAAAAACACAACCCTCAAGAAAGGAGCTTTTAGTTGGAAGAACATTTTCACCTTTACAGACATTTTTGATGTCTTTGCATTGCACAGCAGAGCTGTGCATGAATAGTCATGGGCAGGGACATCTTTCTTCCCAATAGATTTTTGACTCCAAGAAGTTCCTACAGGAACAGCTTCCTTGCTCTGTCAGCTTTACTGGTGTTTTCTCCTTTTTCTGTGCAATAATGCATAGGGAAAACAGACTGCTAGCTGCGTTATTACTGGCTTGTACAGTATCAACGATGCAAACCCATTCAGCCTTGTGTTACGCTTTTCCCCTTGCATGAATATTGGTGAACTCTTATTGAGCATTAACCATGCTGTTAATTAGCCACTGATCTTGAACGACAACAATATATTTAGTTGAAATGAGTAGAAAAGATCCAAGTGCTCTACCTAGTCCTTCAACGTACCATCAATGTATTTTGAAGCATTTGTTTTGTACCTGACTGTACTGAGATATTAGTGTAAATGAGATCAGAATTGAATACACTGGCCCTAGCTGGCTTCATAATAACCACAATACTCTGAATTACCCTGTCCCATGCCCTCCGTCATCCTCTGCTTCATTGCAGTTGCTGTCTCTATCACTTCTTCCAGTAGTCTTCTACAACAAAATGAATCACCTGTACATTTTTCATGCGAATTCTAGGAATTATTCAGAGGCAAATGCCCATAGTCTGTTCTCATGCACTTGCCAACAGTCTGAAATCTGCTCAAAACAGTCACCGGGAAGCCATAGTTCATTTTGCTGTCACCTAATTGCATGCACCTGCTGGCGACAGCAGTAAAATGTGATGTCTCTGACATGATGGCAGCAGATGGGGTGCTCAGAAGAGCTGCTTCCATTTTTCTTCCTAATGAGCATAGTCTTTCTCTCTTTTTTGCCTTTTCACTGTGTTGGAAAGATACAGAGATATGCTGGGGAAGATGATGGCTGCGGCAGTGGAGTTTAATGCGACACTGCTGTTTTTTTCATACTTTTCCTAATAACGTGTCAATCAAATATTCATGTATGAAACTTTCTTTTTAATGGAATTAGCGAAAGAAAAGACTTTTACAAATGAAAGGCCTCACAGGAACTCAGTACCAACAGCAGTATGGTTGGCACGTGTAAAACGACAAGAGAGGCAAAATTTACAGTGAGAGCCAATTTATCTTCTCCTCATTGTTTTTGATGTTCATACCTAAACAGGGACTTGTCAGTATGAAAGTTTGTCATCGTTTGCCCCCCCCACTTTTTGGGGGGGTTTGTCTAATGGGAAGAGATTTCCTCTCCCTACAAGCCTTGGCTCTCCACAGCCTGACACTCACTGGCTCTTGTACCACTATTTTAAAAACTGTACCCTGGTGAACAGTAATGCATAAAGGATTTGCACTTTCTAATGAGATAAAACCAGCATCGCCAGCTTGATACATTCCAACTGCAAATGTGCTTAATCAGAAGTGGGAGAATGGGGGGAAGGCAGTCATAAATTTTCTGACAGAGTGTTTTCAGGGGTTTAAAATGCTGATACATCAGAAACTAATACACCTTGGAAATAAGTCCCTTTCAAGAAGAAGCATTTTTGAAAGACATAGGGGTTTTTTTCAGGACATGTATTTAACCAAGGCCAGACTTGACAATTGAAAAACTAAACATTATTTTGAACAGCACAGTGATGCAATACTATTTAAATTTGCGTTACAAAATCGATAGCGTCTTAGAGGTGCTATGCCTCTCCCAGTCCTAGTCACAGACCAGGATTTCAGGCTGCATCACTTCTCTGCAGTGGAGCAGGGAATCGGGTGGCATCCTGGTTCCAGAGTGGGCTTTTAGGAAAGTCAGCCCAAGGCATCCTTCCACGTTTTTGCTCTTCACGTTCCCATGGAGTTGTGCCCTGAACACTGGTCTGTATTTGTAAGGTTAGGAGGACTTGAGGAGTAAACTGGGAATTCATAAAGCCCTCTGGCATACTGCAGCTGTGGAACTGCAGTGGTCTTAATGGAGGTATTTGAGCTCATGTGAATAGATGATGCTGCAGACATCATTCTGCTGTATAATGCTTTAATCAGTTGTTTGCTGGTGTAAAAGCAGAAACCTTTAATTTTTGCTGAATTTGATTCTGTCTTATTGTTTTTCAAATAAGTATGACAGAAACATTCAGATGGTGATTCCCATTGCCGAGCTGTGTTTTGCTTGGGACTTTCAAAGGCACTTAAATAACTTAGGAGCACAGCTTCCATTAATAGTCATTTAAGCACTTTGGAAATGTCTTCTCAACATTCAGTCCATAACTCTCCCAGAGGAATGACTCAGGTAACATTGGCTATATAAAGCTTTTTCAATCTGAGCTTAGAACTGTTTAATAAGTGGGGGGTTTATTTAAAGCATTCAGCGGACTTGGCTGCTACATGCTGATCGACGCAGTCGGGGGTGCTGATAAATACATTGTGCAAATGAGCAAATACGGGCCTCATCAAAGCCTGCCGAAGGCCATCAAAAATCTCCCACTGTGAGGAGCGTTGGCTCAGACCCATAACAAATAAATACAGGAAGAAAGCGAAGAGATTGCACCACTGAATGCCCTTTATTCTTGCAGATGAATAATGGCATTCTTTTAGTGTTAATTATTTTGTTTCCCAACTCACTCTCCTTCTCATATGCACATACCTGCACCCCCCTCTAGCTGACTGCCTCCTCTCCCCGGTAGAAAGTGGTCCTACTGTCCCAGCAATATTGCAAGGCTCCGCTTTGAGGAGGAGGAGGTTATACCCCATCTTGCTGAAGGTGGGTCAGTCCAGGTGGTAAAACTGGCTGTTAAAAGCACAGCCGGATCCCAAACAAAAACTTACTCAAGCCCTGGTCCTTGTGCCTGCAGACCCTTCTTTTGGGAGCTGTGCCATGCAGACTTGGCTCAGCTCTCCATTTATCATCCCCTCCTGTGCAAGCTCAGACCCAAATTTCCCTGTCCACTGCACAGCAGGTGAATGCTCTGCCAGTCCCGCTCCATCTCCTCCTTCCATCCCCTTGCATCTTGGTCTCACCTCATCCTTTATATTTCCTTGGCAGTGCATTTTTGATAGTACCTTGATAATATATGTAAAACTTGCTGGCAGGGCTAGAGCACTTGGTTTCTTCAAATTATCCAGCTCAGTTGAGTTTTACTGAAGTGCAGTGCTGCAATTTAGGCATCACTCGAGGAGCATCTTCAAGATATATCGGTTTTGTTTTCTCTTTAATCACGCTCCAAATCTAAATAAATAAATATGTAGCAGTAAATGCTCTGTGGTATATTTGGTAAGATTAACAGTCTTCTAGTAGCATAACAGCTCATGATAGTCTTTGCTATTTATGTTCCTGCTGAGAGGAGAGGAAAAGCAGATAGTTCGGTGAGCAAATTATAAAGTATGTGGGTTAATGAAGTGCCTGTCATAAAGCTGATTGTTACTTCTTCACATCCTCTCTTTTTTGCTAACAAAGCTCTTGATATTCCAAGGCTTTGAAAATTGAACCTTCCTCTTTATTTTTTGGTGCACACCCATATTCTGAACTAGAAAGAATTCAGTGAAATGTTTATTTTTATCAATCCAAGTGCATACTGTGAATAAGTTTAAGTATGGAAGTAATATAACTGTTTATTGAGGCATGTAAATCCTCAAAAGTTTTCTTTTGGATCCCATTTCTACTAACAAGGTATTTTTGAGCTGGGATTACTGCAGATTTTCGTGATACTTTTCTCTCATAACCTCTATGTCTTCTTGATAGAGACAGTTTTACCTTTTTTTTAGAATACGAACAAGAGGAAAAGGATTAAATGCATCTTTCTGCATCTTTGTGTTCGCTATTTTATGTAGCTCCCTAACATAGTTGTTCAAGAGATTATTAAGGCGCTTCTTATATAAAACAATGAGCTTTTGATTTCATTTTTTGCCTTGCACACTAGGCAGTTTTGTACCTGGAGTTGTGACCTATACTTACAGCTGAGGAATTAAAAAAACCCAAACCCAGTTCGTACCTATGAAACCCTGTCTTCCCATACTTACAAATACACATTATTGACTTGCAAAGAAGACAGGGAGAGAAAGCATGAGACTAGTTAGTACCAAGGGTGTTTACTGCCCCACATATACCAGTACCAATAAGACAGGCAGCGCTCTGCTAAGATTTAATCAGGAAATGTGACTGTAGATGCAGTTTCTTCTATGTGTTTTCCCTTCCTTCTAAACATGCTCCTACCCCACCTCTAAAAATAACATCTCAAAGAGGAGATGGCAGAAATGTTTTTTCAGGTACAATATGAACATGATTAATCAATATATACACTGTGCCTCAACTTAAATTTCCTTTGGAAAAGGCTTAGGGTTTTGTTGCATAAAAGGAAAAAGTGCAGAGGCACACAAAAAATCATTTATTTTCCAACTGTCCTGACTTGCACTTTGCAGACCAAGATGTGTGTTTGAAAGATCTTCATGTTCTTGCCAATCTCTGTGGGTTTTGTTACCATATTTCTGGGAGCAGCACCACGTCCTTGCATCTTCCCTGACATCGTAGATGTTATCCCTATTGTACAAAAGATGAACAAAGGTAAAGAGATACTGAAATGATTCTGGTAACCTACAGTGCTAAAAAATACCAAGCTGGGAGTCTCCTAACTGTGAGACCCTCTTTCTTTTTTCTGTATCCTCTGCAACAGCGAGACAAGTGTTGGCAGGTGCAGGCAAGTATTTCATATACATCCTACCTGTATTTTCCAGGAGAGTCTGAGGTTCAGTTTCATTTAATAATAAATACCAGCAGTTTACTGGTCTATAGAAGCTGTAATGGGATGCCGGCAAGAATATAGCTGAAGCCTGAGAAAGTTGGGTCATTTGTTTTTTTTTAAATTACACAATGTCATTATGTACTTTTCTTTGTAATATGAAGCACAGGTAAAAGCAGCGACCCGGCGTTAAGGGGGAAGTCACAGCAGTGTGCTTTCCTCTGTTAGCCCCTTTACCGCTGTGGCACCTCTTTGCTGCTGGTGACGAGCCTGGAGAAACTCTCCAGAGTATGACTCTAGAAGGTGGAGAGCGTGCTACGGCTGTTTCCAAGAATTACAATATTAAATTAAGTATGGGATTTGGTCCATCCCACCCTTAAAGTGGCATGAGCAGCAGCTGAAAATGGAGCAATATGCAGCCTCTCCAGGCATTGGGGAGAGCAGTACAAAGCTCAGGGAATCTTTGGAGCTTCCTGTATCTATTCTCTTTTAGATGCTTTGCTCTAACGTGAAGGTCTGGAAGGAAATTGTCTAATTTTTGAATCACAGTGAATGGTTTTTATCCTTTTAGCTGCTGTGTGACTCTATCCAGACTTGATTTACTCTTGTGTATTGAGTGTGTGAATTATCAGGCACCGGTCAAATGCACAGCCCTTTTATATTTTGCTGCATTTTGTTGGAAACTGATAATATAATTTCAGTAGCTCATTTTGTTACATGGGCAGCAAAAGAAATATTTGCCCAAGTTTTCCCCCTCATAACTTTAGAAACCATGATTGGTTTGCATTCCTGGGTCCTCCCCAACCCTTGTTATCTCAACAGCATATTTAAGGTGAATGTCTTCTGAGTAGATGTAATTGAACTATTTTAGCTCATATGAGTAAGAGCAGTAGTAAAGTTGGGTTGCAGTGTTGTATGTGCCACCAGCTGCTGGCAGCTTCGCCTTTGAGTACCATAGTCACGGCTGAAAGTTTATTACCCCATCTTTATAGCTTTTTTTTGCAGGAGAGAGTGGCCCAACCTGTGCTGCAGACACACCTTCAACCTGAAAAGGTTGCTGTCCTCCCAGAGGCACTGGCAGAGGCCAACCGATGGGTTGTCCCACCTGATGGTGAATAGAGGACCCGAGCTCTGATGGGAATGAGCTCTTTTTTCCGCTGTTAAGAGGAGGGAAAATAAATAAGATGATCTTTAGAGAAGGGAGGGGTAACACATAGCTCAGGCTTCCATCGTCCTTTCTTCTATCAGAGCTGAATACGATCAGTGTCTTGCAGCCGTAACTCTTGTCTGGGAAGGTCATGAAAAACTGACTTGCAACCAGCTTGCACTGTGGCTGCCCCATGCTTCTGTGGATGAGCACATGTGGGGCAAGGCTCTGTTCCTGGCTGTGCTGGTTTGTTGCAGCTGTATAGCAGAACCTAAATTTTTAGGAAATGGGCTCTGAACTATTAAAAAACCAGGATGCTTTATAAGGATTGGACTGGGGCATGGGAAGAGAGGGCAGCTCTGAACCTCTGTTTCTGGTGAAGCAGAACTCAAGCAGAAAGCATTATGGATGCACACTGTTTCTCATTGCACCTTATTTAGGAAGGGGGAACAAAACCCATGTCTGATATCTAATTAATACAGGAGTGTATTGTATAGTGTGTGAGCAGCTCGCTAACCCCCATCTCTGAGGGATCACTTGGACGTATCACAGCTTGCACAACTGGGCCCATTACAACTTCTGTAATAGAGCCAGAACAGACTCACGCACTCTCTCCTGTCCTAGCCATGGCTTTTGAAATGGCATTGCTCATAGGGAATGGAAATGCAGCGATTGCAGCGAGCAGGGATAACGTCCCCTTAGCCCTGAGTGGTGGCTGGGGGGAGGAAAGAGGTATCAATCATCTGCCACCATGGGATAGATGAGCTAACTTCAAAAAATAAAATAAATCCACATGGTTGGTTGTTAGGAGTCTGTTTCCCAGCAATAAAAAGAAATATCCAGCCCATTTCTTCTTGCTGTAATTTTGTTTCCAGCAAAATCTGAAAACCTCAGTTTTGATTATTGCTATTGGGAAACATATGTGTTGTGTTTTATTTGACCCAAAGTCAGATGGAGTAGTCTGAAGCTGACCACATTAAACTTCCGAGTGGCTTAACCAGAGAAGTTGCAATCTTGGCTTTTCCCACAACGGCTATACTAGCAAATGCCAGTTGCACGTTTTTGTCACATATCAATAGAAATTTACAGCTGAAGAAAGGGTTTTTTTTAAAAAAAAATCATTAACTTTTCATGACTGCCTGAAGCTTTATGATTTGGCTCACTGATTTGGTTAGAACTGTTTGCTGAAGCTATTCTGGTGGTAGCAAGAAGGTATTAAATATTTTTTTGCAGACAATATCCACATTGAATGGTTCTTCTACATATATATAATATAAAATGATTTTGGAAGCCTGTAAAATCATTCACTACATGCTTCTACATTATTTTCTCCATGTTTACATTTATTATTTTGCATTTATATGCTTTTTAAAGCAAATTATTACCAACAATAATACCCCTAAAAAGATTGCCCAAGCTGAGGGGCACAAAAAGCAGTTGTTCTGCATAGTGCTTTTTATGTCTACATATTTTACTGTACTCTCTTTGGAAAATATGTTTGGAGGTGCTTTGGGGGTGGGACATGGTATGTGGATTACAAAACATAAAAGAAAGAATCAGGGCAAGTAGAAGGCAAGCCTTAATTTCACAATCTAATGCCACCGTTTCATAGGAAAACTCTTCAGGACCAGGCTGTGTGGAAGGTATTTTAACACCGTAGTGTGCTGATATTTTAATCATTAATGTGTTTTCAAAGATCCCTGAAGTCACCGTCATGTTCTGCTGACCTGACCCTTCATGTTATTGTTTGCTTTTATATGGCTTTTTCTCCAGGAACAAGGGAGATGTGGAGTGGGGTCACTATTTTGTCAGGCTGTGCCACAGAAGTGGAACTAAGTAAACCTGAAAACTTCAACTTGGCTAGGAAACGTGGGGGAAAAAAAAGCAGGGTACTGGGTAGAAACAGAATTTAAATTCTGCTTCTGGAATGGTTGTAGAGGCTGATAGTGGGAATCGCTGAGTGGGACTGCCTGGACTTGCTGGGGTGGAAAGTACTCCAGCCTGCGATGGCATGGTGTGGGATAAGAGTATAGTGTTCCCTAAACCAGGTCTAAATCCTTCTGAGAAGAGCTGCCTAATGGTTTTTGGGGTTTTGTTGTTGTGATGACTTTTTTAGGCTGTAGGCATGATGTTAAAAGGGTTTCACAGGTAATTGGAAATAACACAGATTTATAATCAACAGATTATAAATGGTCAGAAAACAATTTCTGCACTTGCGATTACAAATCACAAACTAAATCTTAAAGGTTAAAGGCCACTCCTACTGCACTGCTTCCTGCACTTGTTGTTTGCTTCTGTATCCAACGTTTACCTCATCCTATTTGGTGTTGGGTATATTCCCTTATTAGAAAACTGTGAAAGTATTAAGTGCTTTATAGTTGGTTATGGATTTTTTCCATGTATTTATTTTTAGATAAAGTTTTCAAAGCAACCCTCTCTAGTGGATCATAGCCCATCTCTGCAGGAGTTGCATTGTGAGGCTTCATATTGTGTTTCATTAATTTCCAGAACAAAACAAATGTTCACAAGGAAAATACATCTATTTTTTTTTCCTATTTTTATCCATCACAGCTACTAAGAGTCAAGCTAGAACCTTTTATTACTTGATATCAGTACTAATAAGCACATAAAGGTAAATAAAGTAAGCAGTGAGAGTTTTGTAGTTTCAAACAATGAAATTGCACAAACAATGAATTATTGCTTTTCCAAAGGCAGTAATTTTAGCTGCATGTCAGAGAGAGAGGTTTCCTTTCTTTTTTTTGTTTTTGTTTAAATTAATATTTTGAAATAATTGTTGTGAGGATACATGAGAAGGAACAGAATCCAGCTACCCTCCCTTGGGGTATGGGAAGATAAGCATCTAGCTGTGACAGCACATGTCTCAGCACAAGATTTCCTGAGTATTTACCCAGCTTCTTAGATAGGTTTGGCAGCCTGATTCTCCTCTGTATGCCACAGCTGCTCCTCCTATATGCATACCTGGGGTTGTCTATGCTGAATATCAGTCTCATTAATGACTGTGGAACACGCACACCCCTAGGTACTTTATAAAGTAGGCACATTGCACAGTGTTTTAGTTTACTGCTTACTTACATCTGCAGAGAACAAAGTTAGAGAGCTGTCTGTGCTTCAGTCAAAGGCAGGACAATTAGCTGTGTCAACATCTCTAAGGTGGTTTAAAATCATTCCCCTCAAACAGCGGGAGAAAGGCGCTGAGGCAACAATGCAGCATAGGCTGTCTGAATATTTATCTGTCAGGAGATGCACCCCACTCTTGCACTGATATCAGCAACTGAACTTAGGTAGTTTAAGAATACCAGGGGGTCAGAGAACTGCCCACATCCCGCTAGTTCTGCTGTCTCTGCAAGAATTGTTTCAGCAGGGTAATAGGAGAA
This sequence comes from Rhinoptilus africanus, assembly GCA_013400135.1. NCBI lineage: Eukaryota > Metazoa > Chordata > Aves > Charadriiformes > Glareolidae > Rhinoptilus > Rhinoptilus africanus. Next base: position 683,871 of record VXBO01009786.1, on the reverse strand, counting down.
AAAAAAAACCAGTAAACATTAGGTTTTAGTTACTTAAGGCAGTTATATGTAACAGATATACTGGTTTCAAGAGATACCATTTTTATTTCTTTTTACTTTAAAAAAAAAAATTGAAGAGTTTGAATTGAACTGTGAATCACTTGTTCTGTAGAGAGAAATGTGTTCACACACAGAAATTAAGAATAAATTAAGCTGTCTGCCATAGAAGTTGACCCTAATTAAGGTCAATTCTCCTTGATAAGTAATTAATCAGGAATCCTTATTATAGTTTAGTCTCTGTTAACAATAAACAGAGCATTATTTTATTTTTATGGTTAGAATAAGTCTCTTAATTGATAGTATTCTGCAGGAGGCAAACATCCATCAGCACTGAAACTGATACACTGAAGACATTTTAAATTAAAACAGCGTTAGTTAAATTAGTCAAAGAAGAAAACTGCAAAGCTTGCCCTTCTGTAATTTGTTGCTTACAAAGAAAAAAAGCACATCACCTATCAACAAATGAGAGGATGAGGTCTCTGCTTTGAGATGATTACAAATATTATTAGTTAATATTATCATTCTTATAGAATCCAGTTTACCATGGTTGTCCTACTCTGCTTGTCATCTTAGTACCTGAACACCTTTCGCTAAGCAGTAATGGCAAATATTCGTTGTTATGCTGTTTTGTATTCTTATCCCTCTACACAGAGTGTGTGCAGTAGCAGGTTCTGTCTCACCTTGTCATTTATATGTATATGTACCCCTACGTAAAACACATATATTGCATAAACATACACACACAGAGGCATCTATATACATGTATATATCACAATGTATTTATATTGGTGAAAGAAGGTGGAAAAGGTTTTGATTATCGGTACCTGTCTCTCTGCCTCAAGTTTAGTTTCCGAGTGTGGGATGCAGCACAGAAAATAATTATAATTATCTAGAAGGCAAAGTAAGTCTTCCTGTAATATAACAAGCGGAGCTTGATGGAAGAGCAGCTCCAATGGATTCCTTGTTTGCGGCATTGTTCTGTATGCTGGAGTTGCGGAGTTTCTTCACAGCAGGATGGGCACAGTACTTGCACGATGCTCTGCCTGAGCGGTCCCCAGGATGTGCAGAGCTGAAAGAGGAAATGGGGAGAATGCTTATTGGGGAGATCTGTCAATCACAAATGCCCTTGGCTATGGGGAAAGAGCCAAGAAATCTGTTAGCAATTGCAAAGCAGAAGTGGCAAAAAGCTAGCTTCACTTCAGGTGAAAAGATTTGTGCATGATGTCCTCTAATGATACTACCGCTTAATGAGACTGTTTGTGGGCAAAGAACAATTTGGAAAAATAAGAGAAGAAAAAGAATTAGGGTTTGCATTTTATAGCCTTAAAGTTAGCACATTTAGAGCAGGATAATGTCTGGAAGGCTGTGTGTGTGCACAGCCACACACACGTGCACACACACCTACCTCGCCTGATGCTATACTAAAGGCATTTTGAGCCTAATGCTCTTGAATAAATTGCTCAAGAGTGGTTAGTTCACCAATGCGGAAACCTCACCTCTGTGAAGCTAGCAAAGTCAGCAAGACATTGGGTTATCTGCTGCAGAGCTCAAGGTATTTCAAATGTAAGCTACCCAGAAGGCTGTTTAATATGCAGAGTTTTTCCCCTGCTATGTTTTTAGGAAGTCTTAAGAGTGGGACTTGATCCAACAGGTATATGAATCCCCTTCCCAGTGATTCAGTGCTTTTGTTTTTTTGTCTTCCCTTTTTGAGATGCCCATTCTCTTCCCTGCCAACCTGATGTATTTGCAAAGTCTTATCTGACCAAATAGAAGCAAAGCTATTCACAGCCTTCAAGTAATCAAAGATTTGTTTGTCAAGCGTCAGGGATATGCCAGCCAGCTAGGTTGCATTTTAGAGTGGCTGAGCTACAGGGAGGGGATGTATTTGTAGGGCAGCTGTTATAGTGGGGGTCTTCTGGTGTATGATATCCTGCCCTTTCCCCTCCCCGACTCTTTTTTTTTTTTTCCTTTTTAAATAGTACCTCACTAACATTAAAGCTGTAGAACTATGAATGTGAAAACAGTCTGTTTTCTACTAAGCTACTTCTAGGAAAACCTTGATCTTAGTAAAGCAAGAATGTTAATAAAAGTAGTGAAAGCACATCATTTGCAGCAGCTGTCTGTCAAATGTTTTACCATCACATCTTTCCCACGCTGAAATATGTGAGAAGAGCAGTAAGAGGCAGAAGCTCTGAAAAAGTGACAAGTAACTAATGAGAGATGCCTTCGTTTTACCATGTTAATATTTCTAAAGTTGCCTTGACTTCAGTGGAGTTACTTATGACCTTTAACTTTCAGAGGTAAATATCTGCCAGGTATATAAAAAACACAAAGAGAAGAAAGTAGGTGCTCTAAGAGAAGAAATAAGGAGGACGCTATCAGTGAGGTTAAAATAATGCCCAAAGTAGCTGATTGCTGGTTGCCTAACAGTCCCCATTTGCAAAGTGGCAATCTCCAACAGGAGTAACATTCTATTGTAAAGTACATAAGGACTGAAGAATTTGTAACTATAAAAGGATGACGTTGTTCCATTCCCTTGTGCAGCTTGAAGATAATGATGCATTTTGCAATTTTGGCTGTTAATGGCTGTTGCGTTACGTACTTGCTATAAATCAAGTATTTATATACTGTTAATGATTTTTTTAAATACCATTATGTTCATGAACACAAATAATGTATTTGGGCATCATTCGAGCCTGATGCTGATCATTCCAGTTAAGACAACAACATTCATGACTGTTCCCTGCTTTGGAGAGGCATTTGGAACCCAACAGTCCTGAACTCTGTTATATGCAAAACTCCCTTGCTGTGGGTTAATTTCTATTTGATTTTGTCTGATTTTTCTTGCGATTAGCCTTTTCAAATATATGCAAGTTTCTTGCATTTTGAAGAGCAAGCTGTTGAAGGTGCTTGTGCTATTTTGCAATGCTTCCTTCAAGGATTTCCTCCTCAGAGGAACTGTTCAAGAACACGAATGATTTCCTGTACACAGCCCTTTCATTACTTTGTGGCACGTCTCTTCTACAGGATGGCGTTTTGTTTTGTTTTGTTTTTTTAAGATGCCAAAGCAATGTCGTTCAAACCTTGGGGGCCATTAGCAGCAGTAGCAGAGGAGAACATAGAGGTAGCTATCAGATTTTGCTTTCTCCTTCCAGCTACCCGTTGGATTTCACAGTCCAGCCAACTAACGCTGTTTGATCACTTCATGTGCTACATGTATTCAGTGTAAGAATTTTTACATGCTCTGCAGCATTAAGTGATCAAAAGAAGTGAGATCGTCTGTTGTAGCATTGATAATAGGCTACTCGCGCTGCGTATCTCAGCACAGCACGCAGGGAAATTGTCAAATTGGTTTTGATTCTGAAAGATCTTCAAGATGAAGAAAGGTAAGATAAAGGAAACTGCTACTATTGAGTAAAATATACATGGTATTAAAGCTTGCCGTAGGATGACTCTACACTCGATGAAAAGAGAAAGAAAGCTGGCAAAAGAAAAAGGTAGGATGGTTCAGAAAATGGAACAACAACAAGGACTTGCCTTTCTGCAGGGAGCCCAAGCCCAAACTGTGGCATGTTATAGCTCTGCTGTCTGGTAATAGCATAGCTATGTTTCCTTGTGTGAGGTATTTCACTTCAGTTGTACATTTGTCTCAGATCAGTAACTGATTTTTTTGATTAGGGTTTGTTTTTTTTTTTTTACTTCTGCTTAAGTACTTTGCCGATGTGAATTATTTCAAATATACAGTAAGTTTTTTGAAGTGAGAATATCATGTTGTCTTCATTTTACAGATAGGAGGCAAAAATATTCATCTAGGTCCACTATTCAGGTGCCCAGCTTTTAAAACACTTTGTGGGCTGGGGGTTTTCTTTTTTCTTTCCATTTTCCTTCACATAAGTCCATTTCAATAATGAGTACTTTGCAGCGAAGATGAATTAGGAACAGGTAGTTTCCAATTGAGACCCCAAAGCAAGCAAAGAAGGGTTAGGAAACAACTCTGTAAATACATCTGTATACAGGCAATCAGAACAGTACAGGAATGCAAAGTCTGCCTTTAAACAGTGTTTTAAAAGTATTTTGTCCCAGTGTCTCTGGTAGGCATCTGGAAATACTCAAGATTGTCATTAATATTAAAGGAAAGCTTATCGCATGTAGCATGAGTGGCAGGTAGGTGTTCAGTTTTCATTAAAGTTCAATAGGAGTTGGGTGTCTAATACCATTTTGGGGTTTTAATAATTCCCTACAGGTTTTCAATATGAAAAGCCCTTTGACTCAGATTCTCAAAAATTTATCACTTGTGTTTTCATGAGCATGTGTGGTGATCATATGGCTATTAATCATTTAGCATGAAAGCCTGCTTTAGAATTTGCTGATTCTTCACTTCTGGTCCGAGTTATACGTCCTACTGACTCTGACTTTGGATTTGTTTCAGACATGCAAATTATCAGAAGAGTTCTATGAAGCCTTTCTAAGCAAAGAAATCACTACCCTTAAACCAGCACAATTTCCAGTGTGGATTAGATTGTACTGATATCAAAGTGCTACTTGTTTGGTGGGTTTTTTTCCCCTAGGAGTATCTTTACATCTTTGGATGACTGTATTCAGTCCCAGGAACACTATTTTAATCATCTCTTTATAAAAAAACTATGAAAATGTGGAAAGAAAGCTTTACTTTCAAATCTCATGTTGATTATTTGGAAATGCATGTTGTTGTGTGGGTGGGGAGGAACAGTGTTTGTCATTTTGAGTGGCAGGAGCTCCCAAGGACTATGCCATTCCTCAGGCTCAGCTTGCTATATTTGAGGTGCACAAGCTCACAGGTGTCTGCCTACGTGGAAAATAAGTGTGCAAGAACAAAGTCAAGACATGTGAGTTACCTTGCCCAGTAGTTAAAAGACTTTATTTTCCGTCAAATTGGGCTCTGTTTGGTATAAAAGCATCTGTAGTCTCTTCAACCCACCCATACCATCTCACCATAACTGGGTACCCATTAGGAAGAAGTTCTTTACAATGAGGGTGGTGAGGCGCTGGAACATGTTGCCCAGAGAGGTGGTGGATGCCCCATCCCTGGAGACATTCAAGGCCAGGCTTGATGAGGCTCTGAGCGACCTGATCTAGTTAAAGATGTCCCTGCTTACTCCAGAGGGGCTGGACTAGATGACCTTCAAAGGTCCCTTCCAACCCAACACATTCCATGGTTCTGTGATGGTTGGTGAGACATTAGATAAGACACTGGATAAATCATGACAGCTACGTGCTGTTTTGACAGAAAGTAGCGTGTTAAAGGCTGACTACCTAAATTGTTCTTTAGTGCATATTTTCTCAAAAAAATTTAATTTTGTGTGTTGCAGTAATGATGCTGAGTGGATAATAAGATGCAGTATGCTGCTGCTTTGGGCTCTACACCATATGTCTTCCATAAGTTTTGCATTTTAGGGGGCTGGTTGTTAGGGTAATTCATCATCAGAGTAACTTGAAATAATATAGCTATGATATATAGCAGTGAGAATGACAATGTTTAAAACTAAACAGGAAAACTGCAGTCTGAGAGCTGAAGTGTCGGAGTTGTAGGTTTATAAATATTTTATGTTTTCTGCTTGCAGAGCTTTATGTATAAATCGAATTGCTGTAACAACATTAAAGCAGACTGTAAGGACAATTATTTTAAAGCAGAAAGTGATACAAGCCATTATTTCATAGTAGTAAAAAGTAGTTGCCTCCTGTCTTGAAACGCTGGGACAGTGAAAACTTCTGTGATACCTTCTTTTGAGGCTTTTTGTTCTGTGATAGCATATATGGCATTCTGTGCCATTAAAGAAATTGTTTTAAGTCGTGTGTCACTTTTTCCACTTAGTGAGCCACTTAAGCAGCTTCTTTTTTCAAGTACACCTCAGTTGTAAATTAGTGTGATGCTGGGCCCATATTTCACTTACCTCTTTTAAGGGTCATTGGTTTAAGGCTAGAAGCTGCTTAATTTTTATAGAGCAATATTTAAGAGTGCAGTAGGTCTGGTAGCATCTGTATGTATTTGCATACATAATGTTGTTACAGTGACAGTCCTATTTCTTATATGTCAACCAGGGGCATCTGGTGAACAATGAATTTTTATTATTTCTGTATTGATTTAGAAAATCTGGATAGCTTGATGGCATTAAAATAGGGTCATTTAAAGGTTTATAAAATGATCTTACAGAGCTGCTGAGTAAAATGTGAAAGCAAAACATGTTGCCTATTCTCTCTTCATCTCTCTTTAACAAAATCCACGAAACAACTGAATGAAGATCCCAAAATTAGAGAAGGAACAAATACTTGTTGCTGTATATTTAGGATTATAGATCTATTTTTCAAGTGCCTTGTACTGTCTCTGGAAAGTTTTTGGTGTCGATGAGAAAGATGTGCTTGGGTTTGCACTTAGGTGAGTATGCACAGGTGCTGCAGGAAATACTGGTAACATTTATTGCTCTGCAGACATTTTTCCTCTCTGAATAGTACAAACAGTGGCGTAATGTAGTGTTAGGCAGCACATTTTTTTGCCAGAATCACATTTCAAATTGGATTGGTGTGTGCAAACGGGTACCACAGACCTCCCTGCGCTTCTTGCAGGAATCCAAGGGCCACATGTGGATTCCAGCCACTGCTCAAACCAAGTAACAATATCCTTCAAGGAATGAAAAAACTTCCTGAATGCAAGCATGCTGTGTACTGGTGGCTTAGAAGGAATAGTCAGCTGTAGATTAAGTCTTACAGAGCATTTTGGAAGTAAGTGTTGCTAGTTCATCCCTCCAGCTTCACTGTTTTGGGGACCAGGAGGCTGAGAATTGAGTAAAGGAGAACAAATCTTTCCAGAAGTGGGTCCAATGATGAAGGAGAAGCAGTCAAAATTCCTAGGAGACTGGATTGAGAGGAAGCCTGCTTTGCTGCATGTTGCTCAGATTTGGTATGAGGGTGATGAAATCAGTGTCACTTGCACAGAGTATCATACCTCCAGTTAAAAAAAAATAATCAAGCAGTTACTTTAAAATAATGGGATTTAACATGATTTTCAGATCTTTCTATTAGCCAGTCAGTGTAGTAGCCTGCAAGGCTTTGTGTTTTAAGCTCTTCTGTGTAATTATCAGAACTAGGAACTTGTTTTAAAATTAAAAGTGGGATTTTTTCATAACCTAAGGTTTGCAGAGCTGTGGATTTAAGAAATAAGCAAATACTAGGAAAGTTGCAAATAAATGGTGAGAACTGGCAAGAAGGAACACTGGGAATAGCTCAGTGTCCTCAATTAAGCTTAGGAAATGGAACAGTTTGGGTTTGGTTTGGTTTGAGATTTTTTTTTTTTTTCATTCTCTTCAGTAGCTATGTATTATGTATTTCCAGCTTGTGGGAAAAGAAGGAGAAACCAAAGTTTCACGCTTGTCAGATGCTAGTCTATCAAGGACTGAAACTGGGTGGATGCACCCTATCAGACATCAGCAAAAATCTTTGCTTCCTCGCTTGAAGTGCCTACTTATAACTAATAATTTGCCCCTCCTACATACTCTACAGTATGTCAAGCACTGATATACTGAAAGCTATAATCCATCCCTGAAAATGGTTACCTTTCTGAATTCATGAAGGGACACAAAACCTGACTGAAAGTATTCAAGGGATGACATGAGGATGCCTGTGCCTGCGGTGTGCTCTCTTGCAGTTGACTAAAAAGTAAAAAAGATTTGATTACTGTTGGTAAAAATAAGGTTGAATATTTTATCACTTCTCATAGAGAATTGCAGTACCAAAAAAATACAAAAAAGTCACGTACGAGGTTACGTTAATGACACAGTACCTGAGAGTATGAATTTTCAAACCGATATTCTGAGAGTTAACTTCTTCCATTTGAATTGTAAAAGATGGATTCATGCAAAGAACTCTTCCCAGATGTTTTCTATTTTCTGTGTCTTTCCCAGGAAACTTTTCCTCTGGAACACACTAGATAGTAATAAGAAATATTGATGGATAATTATACTAAAACATAGGTAGCTACTCAATAAATCTTGGTGTTCAAATCTGTCTTCTGTCCATTATGTATTCCTCTCCTCACTTTCCTGAGCAAACAGTACTATTTTTACATATTAATTTCCTTACAGGATTCAGAAAACCAGAAATTATTTTAATTATTTTGCATACATTTCTATAATATAGAATATTAGCCTCTGATTACATTTGAGTGAAAAGTATCTCACCCTTCATGCTAAAACTCAAGAAACTTATTCTTCAATAAAATCAAAGTAAACCATCAGTTAGTTCTAAGACTTTGTTATCACATTCACCAGGAAGTTGTGCCTCAGGGACTGACACTATAAGATGCAAGCTGGCACACTTGAAAATTTTTTTCTGTATTTGCTCACCTGTGGGAGTCACAGTATTATTACTTTTCTTTGGAAGTGGTTAAAGGTTGTAAGTATTATGAGCTTAGGTTGTCCGCGGTCTCTTCTAAAACTACTGTCGTGCCAAACTTGCACACGCCCATGTTTGACTGCTTCCCAGACTATTACTACAGAGAGCAGTAAAACCTTGCTGATGCTATAGGAAATATCATTGTTCTGGAGATAGACATATAAATATTTCGTACTAGCATAGGTTTTACTGCATTTGGAGTTTGCAGATCGGTAGCACTGAACTAGGGTCCAACAGGGAAGAAATTGCACTGTCAGCTGCTGGCTTGATTTGCATTCCACATTTCTCACTTGGTTCTCGGGTTCATCAGCATTCTTGATGCTTCATCAGAAGCCTGGTAAAGCCAATGCAGAAATATTTAGAGTATACAATTGATAAAACATGCTTGAAACCACTGGAGTTGCTAGATTACAGTAGTAGCTGCCAGTGCTTTTGAAGACAAAATGTTTTGAAATGGTTGGTATATACACATGTATGCACACACATCTATACTGCCTGAGCAAACAAAACTCCTAGGGTTTCAGAGCACATTACGAATGTAGGAGATAAATATGTATATCTCATGCTTTTATCCAACTGCTTTGATGCCATTAACATATTTACCCTTACTCTGTGAGCTTGGACTCATACAAGTGGCTGGACAGTAGAGGTTAAACTGTAGGCAAAGCCTACCTTGCAGTAACATGTAGGGGTTCTTTAGGTATGAGCTTATCTGCCCGTATGGGTACTGCGGAGAGGAAGTCACCCTGGCCTCAGAAACAGAAGAGCTACATGGCCAAAGCACCTCCAAACCAAAAGTTTACCTATTCTAAGAGCTGTTGGTTGGGGCTCAGAGTGTCACGTAGCTTGTCTGTAGGTGAATTGGAGGTCCCTGCATTGCTTTGTCCCAGGGTGTGGTGGTGATGATGGGATGGTTGTAATTGTATTCATAGTGCCTTCTGATTTGAAGTTCGAAATAATTTCCAGAGACAGAGAACAGCATTTATGCTGCTTCTTAAAATGCTTCACTCTTTTCCTGAAGGTGTGCCCTCTCTTCTGGCCTCTCTTAAAATAATATTGGAGACCCTCCCATCTCCTGCATGTCTCTACTCTGTTATTGTGGCCTTCCTGGTTCAGATTAGATAAAGGCACAGTAGGAAAAGGAATTGATTTCATTGCTATGTTCTCTCACATCTGGGTGAGACTGAGAAAAATAAAACACAGGCTAAGAACCATAAACAGCACGGTGGACTTCTATGGGCTCTGTGTATAGAACTGATTTTTACCAGGGGATCTCTGAAATTATCATCTTTGCTAGTGGGCAAGCATAAGCTCCTAGATATATGAGCCTGAAATGCTGTGCTATTTCAGGTCACTGCCAAGGACAACATAATTCAAGAGTAATATTGATTTATTGTGGTACTTAGTAATGCACAGACATTTCTGTCGTGCCCATCATCAGGGTGCTGAAGAGGGAACCTCTCATTCCACATTTGTTTCTGATAGGAAGAATAAGATTACTACGAATGAACAAGTGATAAAGGAAAATTTCTGCTACTGCACTGTGCAACTGAGGCTGGCAGAGTGGAAATAGTAATTTAGCTTTATCAGTCTCTTTCCTTTCTGCACTATCATGTTGCTCCAAAAAGAAGGAGGAAAAATGAAAAGTTCTTTTTAACGGGCTACAGGCCCATTATATTAAGCATCACAGGGCTGAGATCAGGTTATCTCAACAGGTTACGTACATCAGCTAATCCACAATAACTGTGTGTGCACAAGGTCTTAACCAATGACAAAAGAAAAATCCTGTGACTTAACATTATCTTGCAGTGAAGGAGGAGTAGAGTGAGTCAAAGTACCGCATGATTATGCAAGGGCTTAAAACCCCCACTGTCTACGTGCAGAGGTGCTTAGTGCAGCTCTGCTGATACAGGGTGCCTTACTGCTTTGTGGTGGTGCCACGATCTGTCTGGGCTCATGTGCTGCCAGGTCTTTGCATCGTATTTTATTTTGTAGTTCTAAAGGGCTGTGCGCAATGGGGTTGTAGTCCATATCACGTCTAGCGTGATGTTCAGAAGTCAAACTTAGATAGGGATATAATAATAAGGAAGACTTAAACTTGAAATCCAGATTTGCTCCCTCGTTTTATCGAAGGTTACATAAATGCTCGTAGGGGATGAAGAAGTGTGAAAAAAATGAAATGTATCCTTTAAATATGGAGTTATTCATGCTCTCAGCTACATAAATAGTTTAGAAATAGAGCCATAAAAATCACTGTAGTATGTTATCAACTGTTAGGATGATGTTCTTTGCATGACAGCTGCACTCTTTGTGTTTGTGCACAGTACTTCCGTACAAACGTGGGGAAGTCAGGGAAAGTTCCTTTTTTCACTAAAAATTATGTGTCTATCAAGTAAGGCTAAGGGTCTGCCTTCAAGCCTCTAAAGCATTAATTTCACTTGCCAATACCTGGCCATTTACAAATGATAAATTGCAGCACCACATTCCCTTATTTTGGAAAAGCTGCTGATATATTTGCCTTTTATGCCACTTCATTTTGCCTGCACCTGTTCTATTCACTCAAAGGTGTTTGTCCTTTCCTTGTCATTTTTTGATCTAAAATAATATAAGTATATACATATATGTAGCAAATAGGAAAGCAGGTATGTAAAATGTAGGTTATGAATAGTATAATTATGAATCACCATAAAATTAGTCAGCTTTTTTAATCCTCAAAGCCTTTGATTTCTTGAAAGTACTGTGAAAAGGTGCATATGCCATTATCATTACATGCTGGTTTTCTGCATTTCATAAATTAGTAAAAGAGGAGATTGCTTTAGAGCCAGGACAATGTGATATTTCTTTGTATACATTTCTGCACAAAGAGAGTAAGCATATGAATGAAACAGGTGAAGCAAAGAAGCTGCTGCATCCATGGGAGAAAATGAGTGAAATCTATTCAGAGTCATAGTTGAACCAGTTGAAATCAAACAGAGCTACAGTTACTCTCCCAAGATAACTGGGAGATTGCTTTGCAACTCACACGAGAGGCAAATGAAGGCGAGGGTGTGCTGGGTGAGGGAGATCCCCTACTGACACCCTGTAGGCATGGAAAAGTAAGACCGGCCAATAGACAAATGTTAAAATAGACCGCAAGGAAAAAAAAGGAATGTTTAGAACACATTAAGCAACAATGTTAAGCAACTGAGAAAATAAAAAAATTACTTTTCCGAGTCTTTCTGCAAATTTCAGCATGGAATGGTCCTTTTATTGTTTTGGGTTTTTTTTAAAAAAAATCATAGCTGAAGTGGTGATAAGTGTCGTGCCAAAATGTTGAGGGTTTTCTCCAAAGGTGTTCAGCAGCTGCTCAGCTGTGTAACTGGAATATGCAAGCACTATTGGAAAATGAAGTCAGGTATTTAAAAAGAGAATAAAATAAAGTGGAAGAACTCCTGGGTTCTTTGCTTGGGAATCTTCCAGAGAGAGGAGCTGCAGGATACACTTGCTAGAGGGAGTGGTGCCGGGTAGTAAGAGAAAGAGGGAGCAGGCACAAAAGCTGTGCAGGAGAGGTGAAGTTGGTTCTGGAAAGATTGATGTGAATGACCAAGAGGTACAAACTGCAATGTTTCATTGTGTTTCATCTGATGGTATAAAAACTTTAAGAGGTTCTTTTACTTTTAGGAAGAAAGTACCAGTACCAATGACATGAATTTTCACATAGAATTGCCACTCATTATGCACAAGCCCCTAATCTCATACTGTGCAGTGCTTTTCTTTTTTTCTCATCAATTAATAAATACCCTTATTCAGGAGTATAATTGATTTCGTAAGAGAAAAAAAAAATCACAAAGCCCTTAAGTTAAACTTTTAATAGACATTAAGACTTTGTTAAAATGTAAACAACCCATTAGAATGAACATCTTAATAATTAATAGACAATAAAAATGAAAACGTGCCAATATCACAGTCATCTGGAAAATCTACATCCTTGGTCCTGAGTATGAAATTGCGTAGGAAGTCCCCTTAGCCCTAGGCGTGCTCACGCACAGGAGTTTACAGGCAAATCCCAGCAGAACAATCAGAGTCTTGGTCCTTGGTGGGACCAAGATGCTCTCCCTGTGTCACAAATGCCTTTCGCTCTTCTCTGGCTCTGAGCAGGAAGGTCCTTGTTAGTCAATCAGGCTGTTCTTGTCCTAATGATTCAGAGCTACTACAATATGATGCAAAAAAATCTTTCCATTAGGAAAAAAAAAAAAGTTTCCTGCTTTGTTATAAATTGTGAAGACTCTGAGAATGAATGAGGTTTAGAGAAAGGAGGCGCAGTGCTGGGCCTTGGCTTTTATAGTGAGAAAATCCTTGTAGCTCTTCCAAGTGACACTGCAAGGCTTTCTGTTTTGAAAGCCTGAAAGGAAAAAGGGTGTTTAATCCTCATGGAGATGAGGGAGGGGACAAAGAAAGAAAATTTCAGCTTTCTTCACCCTCCCCCCCTCCTCATCTTGGTCTGAATCTCTTGGAAAAGGAGAGAACTCAATTTGGTGAAATAGCTCATTAGGAATATCAATTATCCATCAAAGAGATGTCCCGGACTTACTGAGCTGTCAGGAGGCTTGTCACTGCCACATGCAAGCCTTCAGAAGTTACATCTGAAGAGGGAAGATGTTGTTAGAAATCTTTCCCTGTATGACACACTGTCTCTATTTCTTGCTAAAACAACTCTTAATTAGTTCTTCTTTTTCTTTTTTTTTTTTTTTTTTTTTTTTTTTTTTTATATTTATATANTTTTTTTTTTTTTTTAATATGCAGCACCAGGGAAAAATTGGAGTTAAATTTAATGTTGGAACTGATGACATCTCTATTGAAGAGATCAACGCAATCATTAATGATGGAAAATACCATGTAGTACGTTTCACAAGAAGTGGTGGCAATGCCACATTACAGGTGGACAACTGGCCGGTTATCGAACGCTACCCAGCAGGTAAGGGCTTACGCAAACGCTTATGAGTAAGAGGGTGGGGGATGCGTGGAGTTTGGCTCATTTTCTTCTCTTCTAATACAACGTCAGCTCCTTCACAGTGTTTTGTAGCTAATTAAGTAGTTAAAGAGTCCTGAGCGATATGCAGTTTATGATGATGGCATTTCCTAAGTGAGTTTAAAAGCACAAATTTGAGTTATTACTGGAAGTGGAAAAATACAGTTATCAAGGCATGAAATAGTGGTGTTGTTTCGTATTTTCATTTGTTATTATTGTATTATTGTTTTAGGGGGGAAAAAAAGGCTTTGACAAAAGCTCCACAGTAAAGTGAATCCCAAATCAATCTCCAAGTGATGGGGTAAAACATTTACTGAGGAAAAGGTTGTCTGTGTTCTTTCAATTACAAGTTGTCACTAAAGCCGTCTGAAGCTTACGAATTCAGCTGAAGTGTTCCGGCAGGCATTAACCTGAAAGGTGTACCAGTTATCAGTTGAAAAACCAACCAACCAAATTAAGATGCCTTAACTTAAAATGTAAACTACAGGATATTACTTATGCAAATGATGCTGGTTACTTGAACAGGACCGCTCATGTGAATACAGAGTTGCCTCAATTGGGCTCATATTTAATTATATGCAAATGCCATGCACTGAAGATTACCGTGTGACTAATTTTATTCATTTTTAAAGGCAACAGGTTTTTCAGATACGCAATCCCTTTCTAATTGAATAGGACTACTGAGCCGTTAATGGTAACTTACAAATTTGCATGTTATCTCTTAACAGTTGGTGTGTGTGTTTATATTATTAAACAAAAGGCAGCAAATCCAGAGATCTAAGTGAAAGGTATTCTGGTTTGCATATTTGCTATTATATAAATGACAGTTCTGATTATCTGTTTAAAAGTAGAAACTTCTTCATTTTGGGGATGGAGTGGGATGGGAGGGTATGTTTGATTAATAAGGAATGCGTAAGCCTTTCCCTGTACTAATTATTAGTATTTAGGTTTTTGATGGTTGGTTGGTTTGTTTGTTTTTTTGTGGTGGTATTTGAGCTGTAGCCCAGCTGCTCACCTGACTTTTTAAAAAATAATTTAAAAATCTGCAGGTGAAATATAACCGCTCAGATAATTTCTTGGAAATAATTTAGAATTTAAAATAAAAATGAAAGCATGCATTGCAAATGAAATTATGTATAGCAGAAGTTATTAAAAAAGACACCTGCGTGCTAAAGCGTAATGAATGAATGACAGTTCTGGGGGGTAGAAACAATTAATGGCTTTAAGTTAGACACATCTCTGAGAGGTGATAATTTCTTGAGGGAAAGGGGGATACTGAATGAAGTATGTGATCTTTCAGATATTCCTGTTGCCTCCATGTCACTTGTGCTTTCTAAATTCTGCAATGTTTTTGTAAATGGTAGCTGAAATAAGATGGTGAAAGCTGGGGAGGAGCGTATCTTGGTTTGTGTTCAAGACTTACTTAGCAGAAAAGAAAAAATAGGTTTGAGGTGGGTTTTTTTGTTTCTTTTGTTTTTTACCTAAATGATGAGCAAGAAAGTATTTTTCTTTTTCTTCTCTGTTCTGTTTCTTCATGAAAATACAAAGTTGTCTACAACAAGGACAAACTGCAGTTAAGTTCTGAAGATAGTGGCACACAGAATTTGTTTATACCGAACATAGATCAATTTAGAAAATAGAGTGATTTCCTTGGGATGGGATTAGTAAAGTGGAAGGAGGCTGGATGTTTTCTTTGAAAAAGGAAAACAAAAAAATTAGAGCTTCTTGAGCTTCCTTTAGCAATCTATGCCTAAGCTGCATTTTAAGGCATTTTTAGTTGCTCCATAAGCTGGGGTCCAGAGTCCCTTGGCTTGCTTTACTGCTGGATCTTCCAAGACTGCTGTTGACCTTTAATTTTCTTTACATTTCCCATAATAATATTTTATGGCTCCTGTATGGCTCCTGTATGCCTGTATAGCATCGCTTTTGAAATCTATCCTCCCCCTTTTCACCTTCCATCTCTTCTCCCTTCCCAGCATGAGAGCACCTAGCCATACCTTTCCCATATGTTTCCATGCTGCTGCATCAGGTGTGGCGCTCTTCATTTAAACCCTTTTTAAATAGTAGTTTCTTGACAGGCTGGTATTGATGTACCTTTTAGAAAAGATGCAGGCTTGTCCTGGAGACTCTGCTGCCTTTGAGCAAGGTTGATACTGCTCTGAAGATATTAATGGTAGCATGTTCAAAGCTACCACTGTCATTCCGGTTCCAAAATTACCATTTCTAAAAGCAACGCCTTAACGATATCAAACAACACAGTTTAGG
This sequence comes from Rhinoptilus africanus, assembly GCA_013400135.1. Lineage (NCBI taxonomy): Eukaryota > Metazoa > Chordata > Aves > Charadriiformes > Glareolidae > Rhinoptilus > Rhinoptilus africanus. Next base: position 668,135 of record VXBO01009786.1, on the reverse strand, counting down.
AAGTGCTGCTACATCCAATTTAGATGTGCTTCTGCTGTTGCTGTTTTAGGGACTGACAGTAGTACCTGGCAGTACTGGTTAACCAGCTAACTTGCTCTTTGCTTGAGTTTTGGATGGACAACATGTTGCAGTTGTACAATACGGACCGAATTTGAACATGCTCTCATGAGTAAGGGCTCATTAGCTTTCACTTCAGTGCTAGAAAGAGTATTATTCTTTTTTTTTTTTTCGCTTTGTGCATGTTTTCTGAATTGTTTCTTTCTGCATAATTTCTTAATGTGCCTGCACGACTGCACATAAGCACAAACTTATCTCTCCTACTTCTGTTTGGTTTTTTTTTTTTTAATTAAGAACAGAAACAAGATTATCAGCTTAATTAGTAAGTTTTTGCTATTCTTAAATATGCTGGATTTCCTTTTTTCAAAAATAAAATAATGTTAAAAAAAACCAGTTGGTGGCATAAAGCATACCAAGTGATTAATTCTCCTTTCGTTACAAGAAAAGATTATAATGGGAATTACACTTTTGGTTGGAGTGTCCGACTACGAAACATTGCTTGTTTGTGATGGACATCTTAAAATATTGAGTGAAGATTTTCTGAGAGGACTTTCTAGTCAGAGGTGCAGGATTTTCCAGTTTCATTGCCTGTGTAGCCTTGATACAGCCCCATCTAACGCTTCTAAATAATGGCACCCAGGGCCCAGTAACAGTCAGTGTTCATTACTTGCCAGGAGTATGCTGTGGGCACCCCTGTTGATAGTCAAAGTGAGCATCATTTTCAAAAGAGCTGCAACCCTGTTTGCCACAAGTCTGTGTGGGTTTGGTAGGGAGTCTGAACTCAGTCCTGGGTCTCAGAAGCTGCCCAGAGTTCACTGCTCTTGCAAAGGGTTTTCCAGCTGGTGCAGCACACATGATTCTCTAATATTACTTTATGAGCAGTCAGAGAGGTAGACATCTTGCAAAAGTACCATATGGCAACGTGCCACAGAGCTTCCATGGTTGCTTTGTGTGTTTTATCCTAGAGCTGCATAAAATGCAGAAACGACTCTGGAAAATGAGTAGGTTCTAGCATGTTTCTCTTGTACATCATTCTCCAGCCCTCCAGACTCAAGTGTTATGTTTTCTCTGGGCCAAAGCATCTTCATCAGATGTAGATAGGAAATGAGAGAGCTGTAAAAGGAAAAGAGGTGGGAGTGGACAGTGGTAGGTGATTATTATCCTCGTAAAGGTGGCTGGTTGTTTTTTGGAGTATAGCGGGGGGAAGAAATGTTTTAGTCCTAGACAAACATGAAGATTTCAGTGTTCTGAAATGGCTGGATGATTTTCAGAAATAGAGGTTTAGATTTAGGTACATATGTTCCTCCAGACTCACATCAAATTCTCTTTTTTTTTCTAATATACTCCAAATTTTCTCTCTTGACATTTCTCTGAGTGCAGTGCTGGAGCTATGAGGATGCACACTTCAATTTCTGCCCTTTATTAAATGTTTGTCCTGTTTTCCCACTTCTTCATTGTGTCAGTGGCTCGTGGGTAGCCCTATGATTGAGAATGGCATATTGTAGTTTTTCTGACTAAGATGCTCAGATTTGTACTGGATTTGTACATCTTTCTTAACTAAAGTCAATGTTATGTGTCTTTACTGAATTGTCATCCCTCTGCACCTTCCCAAAGAACTTTAATATTTCACCTTGGCCTCTTTTTCAGATAGTGATTTCCCATTAACTTATCTGGATGCAGGCTAATTTCCGATCATATTAAACAGAAGAGAAAACTGCTGACTCTGCAGTCAGAGTTCCTAATCAATAGATTAACCCCATTTTCCACGCAGATCCTTTCTACTCCTTTTGGGTTATCTTGCCTGCTTCACAACTTAGTGAATTAAGTTGTGGCATCTTGATTGCCCTTCCCGACTGTCTGGTGATGTNTTTTTTTTTTTTTAATTAAGAACAGAAACAAGATTATCATCTTAATTAGTAAGTTTTTGCTATTCTTAAATATGCTGGATTTCCTTTTTTCAAAAATAAAATAATGTTAAAAAAAACCAGTTGGTGGCATAAAGCATACCAAGTGATTAATTCTCCTTTCGTTACAAGAAAAGATTATAATGGGAATTACACTTTTGGTTGGAGTGTCCGACTACGAAACATTGCTTGTTTGTGATGGACATCTTAAAATATTGAGTGAAGATTTTCTGAGAGGACTTTCTAGTCAGAGGTGCAGGATTTTCCAGTTTCATTGCCTGTGTAGCCTTGATACAGCCCCATCTAACGCTTCTAAATAATGGCACCCAGGGCCCAGTAACAGTCAGTGTTCATTACTTGCCAGGAGTATGCTGTGGGCACCCCTGTTGATAGTCAAAGTGAGCATCATTTTCAAAAGAGCTGCAACCCTGTTTGGCACAAGTCTGTGTGGGTTTGGTAGGGAGTCTGAACTCAGTCCTGGGTCTCAGAAGCTGCCCAGAGTTCACTGCTCTTGCAAAGGGTTTTCCAGCTGGTGCAGCACACATGATTCTCTAATATTACTTTATGAGCAGTCAGAGAGGTAGACATCTTGCAAAAGTACCATATGGCAACATGCCACAGAGCTTCCATGGTTGCTTTGTGTGTTTTATCCTAGAGCTGCATAAAATGCAGAAACGACTCTGGAAAATGAGTAGGTTCTAGCATGTTTCTCTTGTACATCATTCTCCAGCCCTCCAGACTCAAGTGTTATGTTTTCTCTGGGCCAAAGCATCTTCATCAGATGTAGATAGGAAATGAGAGAGCTGTAAAAGGAAAAGAGGTGGGAGTGGACAGTGGTAGGTGATTATTATCCTCGTAAAGGTGGCTGGTTGTTTTTTGGAGTATAGCGGGGGGAAGAAATGTTTTAGTCCTAGACAAACATGAAGATTTCAGTGTTCTGAAATGGCTGGATGATTTTCAGAAATAGAGGTTTAGATTTAGGTACATATGTTCCTCCAGACTCACATCAAATTCTCTTTTTTTTTCTAATATACTCCAAATTTTCTCTCTTGACATTTCTCTGAGTGCAGTGCTGGAGCTATGAGGATGCACACTTCAATTTCTGCCCTTTATTAAATGTTTGTCCTGTTTTCCCACTTCTTCATTGTGTCAGTGGCTCGTGGGTAGCCCTATGATTGAGAATGGCATATTGTAGTTTTTCTGACTAAGATGCTCAGATTTGTACTGGATTTGTACATCTTTCTTAACTAAAGTCAATGTTATGTGTCTTTACTGAATTGTCATCCCTCTGCACCTTCCCAAAGAACTTTAATATTTCACCTTGGCCTCTTTTTCAGATAGTGATTTCCCATTAACTTATCTGGATGCAGGCTAATTTCCGATCATATTAAACAGAAGAGAAAACTGCTGACTCTGCAGTCAGAGTTCCTAATCAATAGATTAACCCCATTTTCCACGCAGATCCTTTCTACTCCTTTTGGGTTATCTTGCCTGCTTCACAACTTAGTGAATTAAGTTGTGGCATCTTGATTGCCCTTCCCGACTGTCTGGTGATGTTGTGGCAATGGGACTGCTCCATAGTGGCATCTTCAGCTTCTCCTGTGAACAGGCCACTCATGTAGAATCATAGAGTCATGGAATGGTTTGTGTTGGAAAGGACCTTAAAGGTCACCTAGTTCCAAACCCCTGCCCTGGGCAGGGACACCTCCCACTAGACCAGGTTGCTCAAAGCCCCATCCAGCCTGGCCCTGAACACCTCCAGGTATGGAGCATCCACAACTTCTCTGGGCAACCTGTGCCAGTGTCTCACCACCCTCACAGTAAAGAATTTATTCCTAATATCTAATGTAAATCTACTCTCTTTCAGTTTAAAACTGTTACCCCTCATCCTATGGCTACACTCCCTGATGAGTCCCTCCCCATCTTTCGTGTAGGCCCCCGTTATATATGGAAAGGCCACAATAAAGTCTCCCTGGAGCCTTCTTTTCTCCAGGCCCAACTCTCTCTGTCTTCATAGGAGAGGTGCTCCAGCCCTCTGATCATCTTTGTGGTCCTCCTGTGGACCAGCTCCAACAGGTCCTTATCCTTCTTGTGCTGAGAACTCCACAGCTGGACGCAGTACTCCAGGTGGGGTCTCACCAGGGCAGAATAGAGGGGCAGAATCACCTCCTGCTGGTCACACTTCTTTTGATGCAGCCCAGGGTGCAGTTGACTTTCTGGGCTGCAAGCGCACATTGTAACTTCAGTTAGGTAATAATTCTACACTGAGATGTAGATTTGCTAAGAATTCATTTATGGTAGGAAGCCAAAAGACTTGTTAATTTGGGTCAAACTGAACCAACAATTATGGCCAAGGGAAAAATAAAATAATATGAAACTGGGTTTAGTAATGGCAAAATGTTAATTTCATTGTTTTCTAAATAAAATGTTCTGACTTTTCATGTCAAGATTGTCCAGTGTTTATAGGGGATTTAGGTAATCCAAGAACAAAACACTGAATTTCATTCGGAACAACTTTTTCTCTCTTACCTGAAAGAAAACCTGTTTCGAACCAAATAGGGGGAAAAATGTATCTCAGAGCAGTGCTCAAAACTCTATCTATTTAACAAGAAAAACAATTTTCTCAATTTTCTAATTTTTCTTCCTTAGTAGTGAAGGGTGTGCATTTTACTAGCCTGGGAAAGTATATTGGAACAAGTTAGATGACTTTCTAAAGCCACAGTAATCACCATTTATTGTGAAGGATTTTTAAAATAATTTTTCTGCGAATAACTACATTTTCTGCAGTGAGAGGGAGTTTTCCCAATGCTGATTCTTTTTAAAAAAAAACAGTGCAACCAATCATTTCACCAGCAGGAACTTACTCCTCAGGACTTCCATCATAAATAAGACTGATGTGGAATTTTCTGGACATAAGATGATCTGTTAGATATTGGCTAACTGTTCTATGGTTTCAAAGCTGTTTAGACTGCTGGGGATACTCAGCAGTTCCTGGGACCCTGTAGCAGTCTGGAAGATACAGTTTGATGTAGGCAAATGTCTAAAATGAAGCTTTCCTGGTCATCCCTGGATCTCTGGTGAGTCTTAGACAAGCACAACTTAGTTGCAGCTATCCTCATGTACCCCATGGGTCAGCAGACATTGTCAGGGATGTGTCTGACAGACCTAGATCTGACAGCATGAGCATCTCGCACACATTGTTCACACAAAAGAGATTGTCCAAAACACTGCCAGACTACTGGAACAGATGTATCTCTTTGATTGGGGGGTATGAATTAACAGTCGAGCATACACACCAAAGAAGAACTTCTGTGAGAGTCCATGTATGTTGGCAGAAGATCAAACCACAAGCTCACATTGTGGTTAGTGCCAAGTACCTCTGCAATACAGCAATTGGCAGTTAAAGCTCTCAGGACTTTGGTATGACACAGAATAATTCTGTTCTAGGTTTTGGTTTTGTTTTTTGCTTTATCACATAAGGTTAAGCATCTGAGAGCACACATGTTGTCTTAGGGACTTTCTCTGGATCTGTGGGCTAAAGGTTGTTATTGCAGAACATCCAAGGACCAGGGGAAGGAGGCATCTCATTTAAATGCTTTTCTTGGTACCCTCAAACTCTGGAAAATAGACAAAGAGTCTGCCATTTTTCATGGGATACACCTGACTTTTAAGATGAATGCTAAGAGTCAGCTATTGCCATGTATTCTATTTAGGAATAAGTGCTATCCATTTGTCTTGGGTTTGTGTGTTCAGATTGACCATAAAATTAACAGGAGACATTGAGTCAGTACATTTGTTTCTCCAGAATAGATTAGTATTTCCCAAGCAATCCATATAGTTGTCTAATGTGCATGCTGTTGGCTTAGAAATACCTTCCAAATTCAAGGCCCTACAGCCAAGTCCTGAAGAGAATCAAAGATCTGCTTCTCAGTCATAAGTGTGGTGGCGAGGAGAGATCTTGAATTCTTTCACAAACATATCTTTGAATATCTTAATAAAATGGACAGACAGCCTGCTATCACCACATCCATGCAAAATTATAATCGTCAAGGTGAGGTAGGAACCTAACAAGTTAATCGTTACTCAGTATTTGCTTTGCCTTGTATTTGCCATATGGTAATGTTTCAAACCTCCCTGGCCACTGCTGCTAGGACATGGGACTTTCAGGGCATTTTCCACCCTAAAATAATATAAGACTTCTTAGTCCTATTTATTTATTTATTTATTTATTTCTTTGTCCAGCAACACATCATCCTTTCCTTTTTTCTCACTTACTTCCTTCTATGGATAAAAGAATATATCTTAGTTCTGTCTCGTGTGCTTTCCTTTGCTATGGTCAGATTTTTCACACTCCTACAGTCAGATCTGTCACATTTAGAAGTCAATCCTGATGGTGGATGTAGAGGATATGTAGAATGCCCTGAAGAATGCCCTCTTCTAATGTGCTGCAAAACTCGTGGTCTTTTAGTATTCTCTCATTACTTGTTGGGAGCAACACTCCCAAAGACAAGGTGAAGACTACCTTTCTGCCCAGGAGGGAAATGCAATGGAAAAGACAAGTTTTGTTCACGGCAATTAAGCTTCTGTGAAACAGATACTGCCCAATGTCTCCTGTTTTGTACGTCATTTTCCTGCTGTGAGAAACAAGGACATCTCGTAATATTTTACTTCCCTTGGAGATAACAGTGTTTGGAAAAAACAGGACTTCTCAGGAACTCTCCATCTGTGAATATGTAGAAGATGAATTAGTAGTGCAAGTGAACACTTTATGTACAGATTTATGCATATGTATAAAATCAGGCTATAGATGTGGTTCAAAAATATTTAGTCCATGGAATTAAGAGAAAGGGGAAAAAATAAGCTAAGTCAGTAGTTCCTTGGTTACTAAGTAATTTCTCATCCTCTCAGATTTGGAAAGCAAAACTCACCAGGGTTCTTTATGGCCTGTCATGTGTCCATGGAGTCACATCTCCCTGGGGTTCTGTTTATGCTGAGGTCTCCATCTGGGAATATCTGCTGGTAACTATTATATTTAAACCTACTCTGGTTTGATAGGAAATAACGGGGCATAAATATGAATGAGTTAACATGCTTTTTGGGGGGATTTGCACAAAGTCTTTGACAAAGTCCCATACGTGATTCCATATGTAATTTCTTCCATTCAGGAAGAAATTACACAGCCCTAGTGGTAAAGGCAGAGTTCGTTCATGCATTGGACTCTGGCTTAGGGAGAACAGAGGCACAGATTCCCACCTAATGAAAATCATCAGAGTAATTCCATTGATTTTCAATGGAAGTATGGTCATTTAAACTTTGTTATATATTCATTAACATTGGTTTAAAAAATAAGTTAGAAACCATATACTGGCTGTACTAGAAAAGATTTCAAGATTACTAGAGAAAACAAAGAACAGGGAAGAAATAAAAAAACCCCCATATATGCTTCCTTTGACAGGCAGTGGAAAAGGAAAATTAAAAAAGGGGAAATGAAAGGTATTAAAAAAACCAAAAAGATATTTTAAAACCCAAACATTTTAAAAACCTGAATTTTAACATTTCTAAAATTAAAAAAAAATTAAAAATGAAGAATGCAATACATTTCCATTTTTTCCTAGAGTGAGAGATTTTGTAAAATATTTAAAATGTAAAACATTTTAATCAATTAAAACATTATTCATTCTTGTCCCAAAGATAAAAAAAAATCAAACTGCTCCTTTGGATAGGCATCATAACAGGAAAATAACAGTCGATATATGAAAGATCATGCGCACAGGTGAGATAATTTGATTTCTTATAAAAAATATTTTTATTTAATTGCACTGGCTCAAGATAAAGGTTTAATATTGTAGACAGCTCAGATTTGCATTGGTGGTCAGAAAACAAGTAAGTTCTGAGACTGTTTAGAATGCTAGAGAAAATATTAATGGAACTGTATTTAAATCAATGGCCCACTTCCCCTCCAAAGGATTAGTATCTTCTTTTTTTTCTATTCTCATTTCTTTTTTCCCCACGTGTATTTAAAATTTACGTTAGTGATAGAAGATCTTAAGAAATTAGAAAGAAAAATGTACTGGGTCAAGTCTGCTTCTTCACATAAATTTCTTTTCGTAGAGGGTAACTTAGGAGAAAATTCCTGCACGTAGAAATTTTCTTTGTTTCCAGTCCAAACACTTTCCAGTTCATCCCACTTTGTTCTTGTATGTCTTTTCACAAAATAGTTTTCTTATATCTCTGCTTATCATCATAGCCTTTCTTTTAATGTATTTTCATTTTGAATTCGTTTTTCAAAAGCACATGTAGCCAGAAATAGACAGTAGTGAGAATACTAGTACCTCGTGTGAAGGCATATGAAGTCATTAAATGCTGGAAGTTATCTCCACTGATGCATTATAAAATATTTTCCCTTTTCATACCTCAAAACCAGATGGCTCAGTATCCTTCTGCAGCTGACTAGTATACCTATAGAATGTCTTTCCTCATGAATTCTGCCATTATATCCCAGTTTATCACAAAAAATCGTGTGACTGGTCCTATACCTTAAGTAAGTGACTTGCACTTTGTAGTATAAGCTTTAGCGTCACTTCCATTAACTCAGAAGGCCTCAGTTCCTCTTGACTGACATCTGCAGCCTCTTGAGTTACTAATACCTCTAGTTTTATGCTGCAGATTTCATTGTGTGGTTGACATTTTATACTGAGATCAGTGAAGAAAATACCAAAGAGGACTGGCATTATGGTAGTACTCATCCCAGGTGCTTTCTTAGGAGTTCCACCCTGGTAGTTTTCCTGTAGAAAAACCACTGATTTTCCTTACATACCTGCAGTGGCCTCAGTGATAGCTCCTATGGCATAGTATAATGCAGTTTTGGAATTCACCACGATATTCATCTTGTTAACTTAATGTAGAACTCAGACTTTAGTTTATTATATTTGCTTGACTTAAGCACACACAGATCTTTCAGCCATTCAACTAGATGGCATCAGCTCTCCAAAATACTTGGAGAGCTTTGATAGGTCTGACGGACCTTACTATCTCTTGAGGATTTTTAGTTTTCAAATATAGGCAACATAGTGTGGAACAATGAGGTATATGTATATATGTTGACAAATTGGCGGGTCCGAATGTGACAAGTAATGACTGCTTATCATTGTGTGAATGATTCACCAAGAATCTAAATCACAGAACCATAGAATGTGTTGGGTTGGAAGTGACCTTTGAAGGTCATCTAGTCCAACCCCCCTGCAGTAAGCAGGGACATCTTCAACTAGATCAGATTGCTCAGAGCCTCATGAAGCCTGGCCTTGAATGTCTCCAGGGATGGGGCCTCCACCACCTCTCTGGGCAACCTGTTCCTAAACCTGAAGAAAGACCCCTTATGAAGTGGAAGCGTTAGGGAGATGACTGCAATGCACTAGCTAGTTGCTGGAAGGGGCTTGCATCCTGGGAAGATGGGCACCTTGAGTGTAAGCTAAAACAAGCAGCCCTTGTATTCAGAAGCCTGTCGATAGATACAGTATCAGGATATCAGGCTGTGGTCTCTACATAAAAAAGAGGAGGAGGAAGGAGGAGAGGAAAGATTCCTTGTTCAGTGCTATCCCTTGCTATCTTTTTTATTCAGCTCTTTACCATACATTTTTTATACTCCTCTATGTTTTCCACAGTTAATCAATGATCTGCTACATGACATCATATCAAATGCTTTACTGAAATCTAGATAAATTAGATATACTTCATTTCCTTCATCTAGAAAATCAGTTAACTACCAAATACAGCTATTAGATTAGTATAACATGATTTGGCAAAGTTTTGCATTTTATCTCATTTCACAATCGCTTCTATGCCTTTAATTCTTTCTGTACAGCTAAGGTCAGACTAAATAGTTCAACTGGATGGCTTTTTTCCCCTTCTTGTGTAAAGATATTACATTTTCTGTTCTCTAATACAAGAAGTATCATGCCCCAGTGGATGGCTGCATTCAAAAACCTCCTGGCCTGTTATGTTTAAGTTCTGGGATAAAGATCATCTTCCTCGCCTTCTGACCCCACAAGTTCGTTAAGAATATGTATGTTGCTTTCTTCTGAGCTGTGGAGATCTACATTTTTATAGACACGTTCCTGTTAGTCAATTCAGTCTGCTCCCTTGGATCATCATCAACCCTACTACAAAGTGATTCTCTTTCTTTCCATGATCTCTTTTTTGTTTATAGGACTTAAGAAACTCTGACTTTTAAATTTATTTCACTTTCTTTGAAACGTCCTTTGAGCTTGAGTTTTGGCAACTTTATTTGTTTACTTATTTCTGTTTCTAATTGTGAAAGTCAGTGCTTTCTTTGCTGAGCAAGTCTGGGTTTTTAGCCTCCTATAATATAGTCTATGACAGTGTGGTTATTCAGCCATAGAGGTCTTCTCTTGCATATTTTTAACCTTGCAGGTGCAAGTGCAAATATATTTATTTATTTGTTTGTTTGTTTTATTTTTTTTTTTTTAATACTTTACCTTAAAGAATTTCCAAGTGTCCTTCCTGGCTGAGTCCAACCACTCAGACTGATTACATAATCTGGTTTCCTTCACTTCATCAAATGTTGTTCTTTTGAAATCAAGAATCTGATTTACAGACTTATTTTTAGTTGTCCTTGTATTAAATTGAGTCAACTCATGATCACTCAATCAAAAAATGTTTCCTACAATTAACTTTTCTGTGCTGTTTTCATTATTTATCCAAAGCAAAGCTAAAATAGCATTGTTTTTTTGTTTCAACTGGACAAAGCATTCAATTAGTATTATAGGAAGCTGATATCTACCTGTATTCATAAAATTATGTTCAGTTATAATATGAATAAAAGAAGGCATTATAGCAGTGGCATAGAGAATTAAAAATAAGACAAGTAAATCTGTGAAACTCACTTCAGCAAGTACTCTAGAGGATAGTAAGATGCAAGAAACTAATTTAGCAGGAATCAAAATAGATTAAAAATTAATCTTAGTCACTGAGCCACAAACCAGCAGTTAAGTGATGGATGTAACTAGGCCAGCATGCTACCTTACCTTTGCCAACATGTAATTGCACAACTGCTTTCTTGCATCTTTTTCTGATTCGTAAAGCTCTGACTACTCTTTGGTTATGATTAAATGTGGGTTTCAGCATGTATCTAGGTCTCAGTTTCAGTATAATTTTATTGTTCATGTGAAAGATTGATGTTAACAAAAATGGTGATTAATTTTCCTTATTTTCCTATTCTCTTTGGGTGAACCTCTGTTACAGCTTATCTAAAGTAAATGATTAAAAAAAAAAAAAATACTGCTGCCCTTTGAGAGATTATGAAATTGCTCTATCCTGCTGTTGTCTTTAAATAAAGGGCCTAGGTGATACCCAAACAAGACACTACAGTAAGTCTCTTTTCAAAAAGTGGTTTCAGTAAAGTTTCCCAAATCAGCTTTTTAATTTGACAGCTTATCAGGTTTTACTGTCAGATAATGCTATATAATAATGCTTCTCTAAGTCTGCAGACAGATTTTCTTTTTTCCTTTATTTTTCATCTTGGATATCCTGGTGAAATACAAAGGCTCGTTCCTTCTTAGACTTGATAGATCCTGTAATTAAATTCAGATCTTGATAAAATGCGTGGCACGGTTGTCATTACTTGATCACAGAAGGTATAACACCTTTCAGTTAAATACTGCAAGGTGGCACAATGCATCTAGTTTAGATGGAGAAAGAAAATGTCAAATGAACAGTGATTCAGAAAAAGGTGTTCTAAAATACTGATAGAAAAAGATACCTGTTCTTTTTGCCTCTTGTGGCAAAGGATAATGCCCATACCTACCTACTTACTGTAATTAGTCACAGGGTGATATGGAGATGGAATTTCTGAAGAAGACCAGAAGTTGTGGGGATTCAAGTTAGAGGAAGAAAGTGGGAGTGAAAACAGATCTCGGAATGAGACGTGGAAACTCTGTCACAGCTGGTCCCATTCACCTCCTCAGGAAGACCATTATCTATTAACAATCCCCGTAAAAGTCGGACCACAAAAGATGAAACATCGCTAATATATAGGGATTCTTTTGCACACTTTCATTTGGTTTGATGTATGTTTTCCATGTAACCTGCAGTATCACAACTTATTCAATGTAGTAAGATAAGTTCAAAATGGAGGACTAACGTGATGTTTGTTAAAAAGAAAATTATTCAATCCAATTCTTTACTGAGGAATTTTAGCTACTCAGTAGCTTCCTTTAACAATAGAATTCTGCTATCTGTGATAGAATAAATGTCTTAAGAGATAATTGTCATTATTCTCTTTCCCAGTGACAAGACCTTGTTGTCAACGCAAGGTTTTGAACATCAAATTCCTCCATTTCGCTTTCGTTTCAACCTGCCCCTCCAGTAGGTTCATAGCTGTCTCATTTAGGATTACACAGGACGTCGGTAATGTGTTTCTCACGGAGCCAAACCAATATCCACTGACTTCAGTAAAATGACTTTTGTGTAACACTTGGGTTGGTATGGTTGTGACTCTGCCCCTCGCTTTAGATGCCCTACTTGGTGGGCGTACACCTACGTTTGCTCTAAGGCTGGTTTTAATGCTGCTGGTGGCTGCTGGAGCATACAAGAGAAGAGTACAATAGTGCACTTCTGCCGCCTGCTCCTTCTGCAATGCAGTTTGTTTCCATTAGCTTCTGGGGCAACCCTGAAGCCAGACTGAAATGGGAGCCTTTCTCAGGACAGAACAAATCAATGCAGTGTTGAGCCTTCCAACCAGACAATCTATCATATGGAAAACAAAATTAATTTCTCTGCAGTGCTATTGTGTTTTAGGTGCTCTCGGAAGATGAGATAGTTTTTTATTTGGGGCACATTTGTGCATGTGTCCCCAGATATATTTTACTGGTGTTGTGAGGTGTGACAGCAGAATAGTACTTTATGTCTTCAGGATAAGAACTTCCATTAAACTAATTCAGAAGCAGTCGCTATAATTCATACTGCGGCAGGGAAAACGGCAACCTGCTCTATCCCAAATATATTTTTCAAGAGACTGAACTGCATTACCCAGGTATCTAGGAGGACACAAATCATTGCTGTTTTGAATGTATGAATATGTACATACTTTAGACTCTCTCCCCTTTGTACCACGTGAACACAGGAGAGAAGATGTACAGCCATCTCTTCATCCTGCCGCTTGGTCAACTTTCTGCAGTCTTAAGGCCTGTTGGTTACAAAAAGAAAACATCTTGAAACTTCCTTAACACTTTGGATTTGCAATTAATGGCAACTTAGTTGTAACCAATTCTACATGAGTGTTGTATTGTATCGTGCATTTAAAACTAAGTTCAGAGCGTTCCAGGAGCGTTCAAAGAGTTACCTTGACCACAGCAAGGGTGTAGCTCAATCAGAGGGTCTTTTTTGCAGTCTATCCTACCTGTCAGAAAAGGGCTGAAAAGTTTGTATGGTTTATATAACCTAGAACCCTCATGAGCTTCATAAGCATCAGATTCTGTAGCATACACCATTTCAAATAAATCTGAAGCAGAAACTGAACATCTATCAGAAGCGCAAAACATTGCGAATGGCATTTCAACCCCTTACAAAGAGAAGTTTACTGAATTAAAGGCGGTGAAATTATGCTTTTAGAAATTGGTTTAATTGAGATGCAAATGGTTTATTTTCCTCCATGGACTATTTCTAAGGAGTTAAATGGCCTTTCTGGTGCAGCACCAAGTTCAGTGGACATTAAAAAACTAAATGAATCACAATGTTGTCAAGGTTAAGTATATATAAAGGCAATTTTGTTTTTCCTGTTTTACAGAAGTAACAGGCATTAATAGACTACTGGTTTAAAATTTTTAAATTACAGTTGCACAATAGGGAGAGAAGAATAAATATGCCCTTTTCAAAAGAACAAACGATAATAAAAGTTTAACTGTAGCTGAGTGAAAATATGCTCTCATTTTCAGAGCACAGCAATTGCCTCTCAGAAATCTTCAACCAAAGGATTCTTGAGCATCTCTCTTTAGCATCCTAGTCCTGTAGTTCAGGGTTCTTCCTCCCCTTTTTAACTTCTCTGGTGCTCATAGGCATCCTGCATGTTAAAATCATCCTTTGTGAGCCGAATTACCATCCATAGAGGTGCAGCACTGCAGTGTTTGATGTTGCACTGACTTTGTGGAGCTTGCATATCACAGCCACACATCTCATTGTCAGTCCCAAAGCTGATGGATATTCTTTGTAAAAGTGATGAGCAATGATTATACTTATTTTTTTCATTAGCCAGCTTGAGCTAATAAACTCAATATTGCATACAACAAATAGCAGTGAGGAGCTGGAAACACGCCCAGTGAGTTTTTACAGGGTTCCATACTGGATTCGATAATATCTAACACTTTTGAAGTGGCCTGGAAGTCTGCATTAAGTCATTGCTGCTGGTGTGTGGCTGTCACAAAGATTAAAAGGAAAAAAAAAAAAGTGGTAAATAGTAGTGAGGGTAAAGCAATTGCCGTGTGTGAACATGATCACTTGTGAAGGCAGGAGAATTTAAAGAAAGTTAGTTTGCAGCAATGCTAAGTGCCGAGGTATGGGTCAAAGCAAAGAGTGAAGGTTAAAAAAAAGAGCGAAGGTTACAGTAATGTAGACAATGTCCTGGAAATGTATAATTCTAAGAAGGCACTCGTGAGGTCTCATATTTCTGGTTGTTCCATATGAAACATCATGTGATGCTGTGACAAAAGAGTTTATGGAAATTGCCTTGTGGGCACAAAAGGCTAAAATGTAAGAATTTGGGAGGATTTTACCACCCTTTACAGCACTGCGAAGACAACTCTGAAGCAGGTATTGAAGTCTGTACCTGGAGTCTGTGGTTCTATAGAAAAAAATTGGAGGATGTGTAACGAGCACAAAAGAGGTTTTATGTCAACTGCTTTATAGTGTTAAAAAGAAAACTAAGCTGTGATTTGATTACAGTATAAGTGTTTTCAGGGGGAGAAAATACTAGATGCTTATAATGCTCTTTAGCTGTTCCTAGAAAGCCATAACCAGAACTTAGAAATTCATGCAAGAAATAGAGCACATGATTTCAACAGCGAGCCTTGGAATTCACTGCTTGAAAGATTTTCCTTTACTGTGTGTCATCACGTTAAGAGAAGGAATTTTCGTGGAAGACTTGTTTGAGCCTGTTACAGGCTATGAATTAACCAAACAATAGTTTTATGTCCGAATTCAGGATGAAGTGGCTTAATATTCATATCCTGTGACATGCAGATCAGATTATACCTATGTCTGCATTAGGAGTCTACTGCCAATATAAGAATATATAAGTGCAATATAAGTGCAATGCTAGTATTGTGTTCTTAATGCAGATATAACTGTACTTTCCCAAGAATTAACCAAATCATACCAGAAAAAAGAATGTTTCCAAGTATAATTCATATATCCAGAAATTTCCAGGTATAATTCATATATCCAGAAATAATTTCTATGTCCAGAAATATTACTGTGCTAAACAGCAACTGTACAATGCCTTAAACATGTCAGTCCTATTGCATTAAACTGAGAATGTGCTTGCAAAAGAGCAGAAAGAGAATACTGAAAATATTATCCCAGTCCTAATGTAGCATTTATCTTTCTCTTTCTCAGCTTTATATATTTATAAATCCATAAATCCTGGTAGCTGGGGAAATGACTATTAGTTAGCCGCTTGCTTAGCCATTCTTTCTGATATCTCACAGTTTGTTATATGATTTTTTTCCCGTAGCTGACTTTAGTTACAGAGCATTCGATGGAGTAAGCCTGCATACAGCTTTTCCAGCTGAGCTGGAGAGATGAGCCGTGTTGCAAGAGTCTGTCAAAAATAATCTGCTGTCTGTACAATTTCCTTATCTGCCATCCCTCTGTGGGCACGAGCACCATGGGTGTTCTCTGAAGAAAACAAAACAGGGTGTTAATGCAATCTTTGCCAGCACCATATTTTGGCCTTGTGCTTTATTGATGGTAACATCCATCCTGGCAGTTAAACATGTTTTAATCTTAACTGGATTTACTTCAGCCTTAGCCATGAAAGGTTGTTTATAAGTTCTAGTGTTCTACTTTGGAAGCAGTGGCAAATCCATGCACATATTAATAAAAGCCAAGGTGGTTTCCTTTTCCCATCTAATCTGTTGATTCCATGGCAGTACTTTCATGGGTAACGGTCAACTGTGGAATGATGTGGTCCCTCCTTTTTAGAGTCCTGAATTTTGTCTTGAAATTATGCTTATTAAGCTGGAATGCATTATATTTCGTTAGTAAGCCATCTGCACATTTTAGCTGTTAATATATTGTCTGCTTAGAATTAGATATTTATTTAATACTTCATCATTCTCACTACTGTCATTTAAAAATAAAAATAGTTTAAATACCGTATTGCATTATATTTTAATAATGCATTAGTGCTTTGTGTTAGAGAAGATACTAGAATTCATAAAGCTGGAAAGATGATAATATCCTTACCTAATTTCTTCAACATAGTGAGTTTCAGTATGTTTTTAAAAGGTCAAGTGGTTTCCTGAGAAAAAGTGGATGTGTAAATTGTGCTAGCAGAACTATGTTCTTTCTAAAGTTGATCTTTTCTCCATTTAACATTTCATAACTGTTTCAAAGTAGCAGTAGAGTCTACTTTCTGGATATTGCATCAGCAAATGGATTTTTGTAAAAGAAAACGAAAAATTAAATATATGGACAGTTGAGTAGCAATTACATATTTCCTTGCAAATTCATGTGCACTTAAGTAGTTTAGTATTGATTGTTTTTTCATTCTGGTGTTTCAACTCAGATTAACTCTCAAAACCAAGCCAATAAATTTAGACCTACATAAAAGTTAGCTGCCAGATTTGCATTTTTCATCTAAAACGTGGCCTTGTTAACTTTAAAACACAGTAGCTCCTCATGCGAAAGTGTCTTCTGGACAAGAGCTTAAAGAATTGGAATATCTTGATTTAGCTGGTGCAGTTCAGATCCATATGTTAGATCTGGTGTTGGAGCTGGTGGCTTTCTTTTCTAGATGCCCAAGGCTACCTTGACACCAGCTATTACCTGAAAACATCTGCGAAGAGATCTGTAGTATCAAAGGCCTTTTCAGGCCATGATTTAGCAAGGCACTCGAGAATTCCTTCTGTGGTTGATGTTCAACATGTCTTTAAGTGCTTTTGCAGAATAGGATGTACTGAAATGGACTTTCCATAAGAGTGATTGGTGACAACACTGGCGGCCTTTCTCACACCTATCCCCCTTCACAGGCGTTTTATTCAGCAGCACGTCTTTCTCCCATTTTTATACAGAGTATACGAGAAGTCGTGAAGGACAGATTTCAGGAAAGTCATAAATATGTTATGGCAACCATCTTTTCCCTCCTTTGAGAGCTCCCTAAATCATAAAAGAAGGAAACAATAGAAGTTTTGGACATAGAAATCCAGAGCGTTTAAGCAACGCAGTTTTCAATTTTCTTCAAAATCAGAGTCTCAAAGCAAAATAAAATGTTCCACAATAATTCTCAGTCAGACTACACAAAAAAATGAAGTGAAACATAATCACAAGGGGAAGATACTTAGCTAATTGGAAACACTTTGCAGATTTTTAAAAAATGAGCTATATTTCATAGAAGTTACAGTGACATGCTACATATCACAGATTCATTTAAATGGAAAATATTAGTGAAGCTTTTTTAAAAAAAGATGTAATTAGGGGAACAGAGTATTTCACCTTTTAACAGATAAAACTAAGTCACTGCTGGGAGTCTACCCACAGCCATTATGCTATTGCGTGGTGGACTGCTCATTATAGTCCTGCAGTCCTAAAGCACTCCTCTGCTTTTATCTCAGTGAGCATCTGTTCCTATTATTTACAGTTTCTGTTTCTATGCCTTGCCAAAAGCATTAAAAAAACCCTCCTATGTGTACAAGTTTAAACCTTTCCATTTGAAATAGATTATTCTTTTGTCTGCCAGGCACAAATACACAAATTGAAATGCCACTTTTAGACAGAACTGAAAGTCTGGAGCTTCCTTTGGCCAAGGGCTACTTTGTTTGCTGCACTGCTGACACAGAACAGATTTTTATCCCTTAAATGCTATTTTCTCTCTGTATGGGTGCATTTGGTTTCGTCTGCTGGGCAAAGGCTTGTCCAAATAATGACCTAACTTCTGTTATTTCCATTGGCTTGTGTGGAATCTTGCATATCCCTAGGAGAAGGAGCTGATGCAGCCTCGGCAGATGTAGTGAGTGTGACACAGTACCTGTATGGTCCAGGTCTCTGGGGCATAGTGGTGGTTAAATCTAGTGTTTTCATGCATTCTGAAAAAACATGAAATCAACGTTTTTAATATTTACAGTTGCAGTCAAGTTAGTTTGTGTGCTCTTGATGAGGGTTGATGCTGATTGCATTGGATTTCTTCAGTTTTTTTATGTCTCTGGTCATGTAATGAGCATGAAATTATCCTCACTGCACCCTGCATTGCCTCCAAACAGTCTGCCACAGCAGTTCAGTTGTAGTGGCTTTGGTGATCACAACTGAATGCCAAACTCCTGGTTTTTTCTTATAAATCACATAACCAAGAGCAGAATGTAACCACAGCAATTTTTTTTAATTGTTTCAGTTATATTTTGATGCTGTGAATGGTCCACAAATAATATAAGGAAAAAAAATAAAATTTCTAAAAGCCTTTCACTGACTGCAACAAAATGGAAGGATATGAGCAATGATCTCTAGACAGTTTGTCCTATTTCGTCCTTAGAACTTACAGTGTGATTAAACTTAATTAGGAGGCTTGCACATAGTTAATAAGACCTTCCTTATTGATGGCTTCTACCTGAATACTGGATACTCATGGGGTTACAGACCAATAGAAATTTAAAATAAGAGCTGAGCACAGTGTTTTCCATTTGCCATTGTTCATTTATATAATGTGAGTATTATTTCTGTCAAGAGACATTCTATATAGCAGCTCTGTGCTACCATGAAATGAAGATCATACA
Organism: Rhinoptilus africanus; assembly: GCA_013400135.1. Lineage (NCBI taxonomy): Eukaryota > Metazoa > Chordata > Aves > Charadriiformes > Glareolidae > Rhinoptilus > Rhinoptilus africanus. Next base: position 649,177 of record VXBO01009786.1, on the reverse strand, counting down.
GATCGCTACTCGGGCAAAAGTCAGAAGAACACATTCAGTAGTTGCTATCAGACTTAACTAATTTTCAGTAGGTTGCAATATTCTCCATTTCCCAGCTGTTGAAAACCTATTGAATAAGAAACTGCTTACAGTCAACTTTTGGTTAAATTTCTATAAGAAAAGTAACCTTAAGTGCTGTGACATTATGATTTAGAAACAGTTCAGAGTCCTTTTACCTTGGAGAACTGCAAAATGCCACTCTTGGAGTGATGTGGGGCAAGGTGCCGTTCTTACAATTCCTTTTTTTAATACTTTAATCTTCCTCTTTAATGATTTCTATCAATTTTCTTGCCTATTTTAGCAGCAGACATACAATATTAGCTCCTTAAATGCTGCACAGGCAGTACAAAGGATCTTTTTAAAACTCCCGATAACAAAATATGACCTTTAATTTGTCAGACAAGTCTTATGTTTTCTTATCTCCTTCTTGTTGCTTTTCATCTTCTCTTGCTTGCTTTTGATATATTACACCAATCTCTTAAAGTAAGCAATCCAACACTGCACAGAGACAGATATTGCATTATAGTGAGGAAGGGAGAGTCAGGAAGAGCACACTATTCATTTAATTACTAATTAATCCAGTGGAAAAATAATCAAAAACAAAACAAGGCGGAAGGTATTTGATTTGAAGTGAAGGTTCATATCTCCCTGAGAGGTTAATGAGAGTTCTCAGTTTTATCCTGTAGAAAGTTGTTCAAAATATGATTAAGTTTGTTTAATATGCAAGTATGAAACAAGCTTACAGGTGAACATGAGATGTTTTGGTACAATCTGTACTATCAGTGGAATGGGAAGCAACTGAGACATACACCTTCCAATAAATTCTGATAAGTGGATTCTTCTTTAAAGCAACCTAAGTTTTGCTTTGTGTTTAGCAGTGTTATAAGCCACTGATGAGATATTTCACTTTGCTACAAGTACTGCTGTTAGTCATTCTGTGAGCAGAATATCCTCTTGCGATACCTAACATTCACTGTAAGGAATTTGGGAGTCCCTGTAGGGTGAGAAGGGCCATATGATGTTATGGTCATTTAATATGAACTTGCCAGGTTTGACACTTTAAAGTTTAGAGAAGTGCTACCTCATGGTGGTTTCTTTTTTTATTGGTTAGCTCTTCTGGAATAAGGTAAGGGATTGTAGAGTTACACTCATTACTTATGTGCTGCAGGTTCTTTCTCTAATTTTGGAGTTTCTTTGCACTTTTATCTTCTCACCAAACTGATGATAAGATTTGTTCAAGATGTCCAATGGGAAGAAATACACTTCCTAGATCGGTCTGTCTGCCTTCCCTTAGGATTCTGGAGGAGGCCCAAATCAGCTTTCTGGATAAGTAACTCATTGTACAATAGTCTTCAAGGCAGACCACTGTATCTTCCTCCATCTCTCCCAACTCACAGTCCTACACATCCACACAGGTAGAGCTGGCATATTTAGAAAAAGAAACACAGCTTTATCTGATCCATTCAGAAGTTTCTCATTCCTGGATCAAATACTGGACAGCCAAGTTTGTAAGCACTTAGCAAAAATCTGTGTCAGAGCAGTGTCAGAGTCCCCCACAAACACAATGATTTCCTGGGGTGGACCTGGCCTTCTTGTCCTCTGTCTCATCCATCCCAGTCTCATGCTTGTATATCCTGGACCCAGGGGGTTGTGATGGAAATCTTGTGTTTGCAGGCATAAAGACAAGCTTACTGATGGCTGCTGAGTAATATGATGCTTGCGGGTAATAGTGGGGCTATTTATGAAGGCAACAGGCAGGACCAGATGATGGGCTGTGCTGCAGACTATTAAGGGGCCCAGTCTGTTAGGAGCAAGACTTGCCAGATGTCTACAGTGGCAGGTCAAGTAAGGTTGGGCCCTAACACACACCTTACTCATCGTGCATGGAAAGTCTGGGAATGTACTCTGTGTCTGCAGCATACACGTGGGTTGGGAGCCCTAGGCTGAGTGACCTTTCTAAGGGGTCTTTGGTCAAACAGAGCAATGTAGGCACAGACACTGAGTTCCTTAGATGACAGTTAAGAACTATTTAAATTTGAATCTTATTATAGCTTTAGAGTATGTCTGTATATCGTCTATTTGAAATGCATTATGGTCTGAATCTGCTGTGTTGTTAACATCAATTTATATTGTGACTATGATGATACTGAAAGCATCGACGCATGGCCAAGATATGGAGACAGTGTGAGCACCAGCACTACAAAATTATATGCAAGTCATGTAAAAGTTTGTGCTTGCAATTGATAGCACTTAAAATTTCACTCCCTCTTTTGCTGGCAAGAGGCAAGCTGCACGTGCAAAATCATCTGTGTTGTACAAATTCTAGACCACAGTCTTCACATCTCCAGTTTATTCCAACATTAATATATATTTGTATACACAAGTGTATGTGCATAGTAATAGATGATTTGAATGAACTTTCGTATGGCCATTACCGAGATTGTGCTTTCATTTCCTCACCTGGCCATGTGAGACACTATGTGGACTGTTTGCTCCTGTACCACAGGAGTGCTGTGGCTTCCCCCCATGCTGTGCAGCTGACACTTCAGTCAAGTTTCATCCCTAACTGCATCTGGAGGAATGATACGGGTCTCTGTCTTCCTCTTGTGGATGTCAGGGGAGTCATGATTCAGAAATAGCAGTGTCAAGATCATGATGAGCAAAACTAGGGAGAGGGGGGTTTATAAATGGATATAGACCTTGGTTTCATCACTTTGTTATTTATTTCCCTAGCAGATCACTGAGAGTAACAAGGTGAATTTGTATTCTGTTAAAGCGTTTCTTTCAAAGAAGATATTCTCTGGTCTAGGTTGTTCTTCACAGACTCTCAATTTTCAACCTTCTTTCTTATTCTCTTTCAAGGATGCTGCTATTTCACATCAATAACTGACACCTTTATTTCAGAGAACAAAATAGAATTACACTTCAGCACTGACAATATAATAAATCAGGAGGGATAAAATACATATTAGTGAAGTTCACATAGTTGGTTTGTCCCAGCTGACCTATAGATATAAAGGTATGATTAAAGTTTTTTTGGACTCCTTCTTCTCAATCTTGCCACAAGATTTAGCTCCGACTCAAAAATTTGACCTTTGCTGCTCCTCTCTGCTTACCTTGAGTCTATGGAATTATTGTTATTCCCTTGAAGCCTTTCTGCCCGTACAGAATTAACACCGTGTTGTGACAAAATATTATCTATTTGGCAGAAGAATGAAGCCATCTAGAATTCAATCAGGTTAGACAATGTCACGGTGCACATCCCGAATGAATCATTTCTACTTAGTTTTTTTTAATCAAAGAAATCTCGGCCATATAAACAGGAAGTGTCATGCTGGGATAGTCACATAGCTGTCTACAATTAAAGTTTAGGCATATCAGTTGCTTTTTATGAAATACGGCTGAAAAGCATGCCTGCCAGAGCACTTAATCTTTCAGACAGGTAGCAGAAATAAAATCTCAAAGCCACAGGTTTATTTAGAGTATGAAAATATTTATTAACCTTCTTGGAAAGGTTTTGACTGAGGATGTTTCTTGTGGTTCACTGTATTGGTAAAACCAAGCATAAATAAAGGAAGCATGAAAAATGTGCACTGAATGCTCCTGAGAAAGACAATATGTGGTATTTATGTTTTCCCTATTGGGAATAAGATTACCAGATTAAGTAAATGCATATAGTTGTACTTAATTCAGTGGAGCTGTTGAGATTCGTTGTAGCTGAGTGTATGCCCCAAACCAGCTGTTTGCAAAGGAACAGTTATTGAAAAATGTGTGGTTTTCACGAAGTAATAATAGGGTGTTCATTGCTTTTAATGTTTTTTCCATTATTTTCAGTGCTATGTATCTTTTATTTTTAAAAGTAGTTGTTTCATTACCTATGTGTCTACTAGTTTCATCGTTACTAAACCTATATGTTTTCCTTGAAACTAAGTCTGGGTAAGTTCCACACCATTTCCTCCTAGCTTTTCCATTTATATTATATACTAGAAGAATCTGAGCTAATGCAATAGTGTCAAATTGAGATGCATGTGACAATGCACTTTTCCTCTGATGAGGGATGGGCTAATGTAATCAGCAGATATTTTTGTGTGTGTGACCTTTACAAATCAAATGGTTATTTCCTTGCTTTTCATTTGTATTTTGCTCCCAGTGGTGCAAGACTGCTGCAGTTAGTATAAAACATAATTTATAGGTAGAATCACATTATAATAGGGTGCAATATTCTCAAGAAACGTGCATTCTGCATGTATCTTTTAATGAAATAATTCAAGTAAATGTATAAGCTGGGCAAAGCTAAATTTATGCTGCTAATTCACAGAGAAATTTCCATGATCACCATAGAGATGTCCTGGAGCAGCTGCCAAGTAGTGGAAGTGGAGGCAGCGATAAACTTTGTCTAGGGTAAATCCTGTGTTAGTAATGGAATTACAGTAGAGAGATGCCAGATTGTTAAAGATCTGAACTGATGACTGCAGAGGGTCCTTCTAATAAATGCACCTAATTTACACCCACTGGTTGAATAAACAACAGAGTTTAATGTCTTCGCAACACATGCAGTTGTGATCAGTATGCAAAGATATTATGCACGTTTGAGTTAGTAAGATTGACTTTTGATTCGGACCTGAATTAGGAATGCATGCTTTTTACTTATCTGACTCTTCTTATCTCTCAGGTTCTTTGCTAATATTAACCAATACAACGGGAAGAAAAAGGTATTGTTGGTCTAAAATACTACTGCCACCAAAAAACTTGTACATTGAAGGAAATATTTAGGTTTACCATTCTCCTAAGAAAAGTTTTAAGTAGAAGACACGGTTTTCTGAGGGATCACATCTTTATCATTTAAACTCAAAAAGCTATAAATAGAAATAAATCTTTAAAGTGATTTGCTAATCATTCCTTATTGTCTGATATTCGTCTGACGGTATCAGCCTTGTTTTATTTAAAGAAGTCAAAGATCTCTGCACAAACTGAGAATAAATATGGTTTGCAAATATGACAAGTTTGTGTTTTTGCATTGCCGAGTTCTGGTCAGATCTTAATTTATGAAACCCCAGTGCAGATGGCCTTTTGCTAAATTTTAAAGCACTTCCATGTTTCAGAACCAGGCTACCTTTCAGCAAGTCACTTTTGTCAAAGCCTTGGTATTCCTTCAAGACATTGTCAACATGTCCTATAAGAATGTACAAATACCCTGGTCTGTTCTGTACCGTTTATTTGAATCTCTGGAATTTATTTAAATGAAATGAATAAGAATGTATTTTTTCTGACTAGGAAATAAGTTACAGTAGGTCTGTTTCTAGACAGCAGAAGTAAGTGTGCCTTAGATGGTGATTAAGAGTTGTCGTCGTCTTCTTCTTCTTCTTTAAATGACTAACCTGGAGTGAGAGGTTGGATGTCTTTTGAAAACTTAAACCTGTTTCACCTGAACATGTTTAACTAGTTAATAAGAAACATCAAAAAAGACAAAACCCTGAGGTCAATGATCATTTTTTGTAAAGCCATTCGATGATGTTTAAATTTGTTTTTTGGGTCTGTCTATAACTTAAGTTTAATAACCTAGCTCAAATGCAGATTTCTAATTTTCAATTAACATAGGAATAATTTTGTTTGCTAAAATAAAATAAATGAATGAATGAAAAGTCTGAACCATGAAATGTTCTAGGTAGCACTTTTTAAAATTCCAAATTTCAAAAAATCATGTGGCAACTGTATAGCTCAAGCTTTAAGTATTAACTTTTAACCTTTGACCTTACAGATTTTAACCAATGAAATGTCTCTTTAAACTTTAAAGGAAACAATGATAACGAGCGCCTGGCGATTGCTAGACAGCGAATTCCATATCGACTTGGTCGAGTAGTTGATGAATGGCTACTCGACAAAGGTAAAAAACATTGATTAAAACTTCAAATAAAAAAATAATTTGAACATAACCAAGTAGTACTTCATTGTAACACTAATAAACATAAAAAATAAATTTCAGTAAAACTAAATTAAAAACAAATTTTAAAAAGTAAAATATAGAGTAATATTTGCATACCTTGTATAATAATTTCTATACATTTCTAGAAGTACCAGCTGTTTAATAATCTTACCCTGTTAACTTAAGGTTAAAGGGACTGTTAAATATAATCCACTAACTCAATCTATGAAGGTACTCATAGCAAACATTAACCAAAAATTATAAATCATTCATAGATTATGTTACATGTTCCAGCATCTAAATTATTAACTAAAAATATATGTAGTGATGATATCTTCATTATGGTCCTGAAAAAAATTTTGTTTAAACTGTAGGTATCTTAAATAGTGGGCAAGATGAATTGCCAATCAAAATGAAGTCCCTTTAACGTTTGCAACATTCTAAGGGGATTTTGGAACAAACACTAATTAAAACAGAACTTAAAGTTGTGTGCATGCTTTTTGTGAGCAGAAAACAATCTGCTAAAGTGACTATTCTATTTACTAAGAGTGGTACTGTTGCTGAGGATTTCTCTGTTTAATGGAAATGTGCCATGATTTCTCCATCGGTATGTGTATCATTTCTGAAGCCGCTTTTACATCTAAAAATCTTATTTTAATTGATAGCCTTGCTGAAAGCCAATCAGACATCTATTTTTGAATCTGCCTCTGAGATACTCAGTGTGAACCATGTGTTTCTTTTCAGTGTGGATGTTGAAGGAAAATAAACATTAAAATACAAAAAGGAAACATTTAATTAAAAATGTAAATATTTTATTCACTTCTATAGAAATATGACAGATTACTGCATAACTTATTCTTTAAAATTCACTGGACCTAGTGACTTGTTGGCATATATATAAACTCTGTGTGTATATACATATTTGTATATGTCTATACATACATAATCTCACATGTTACATACTTTAAGATATAGGCCCTATGTGGTATTGTGTGGAAAAAACTTTGGAATGTTGGCAGACTTGAAGAAAAAATAACCTTAAGGAATTAGAAACCTGGCATTCTTGACACACACCAAAAAACACTGCTTTCAGGTAAAAGGGAGAGGGGTATAGTTCGTAGCACCAAACACATTTGCAAGTATATTTGATTGGCCTTTTAGCAAAAAAAACCTATCCCAAAACGTCATAAATTAAGGAAAATGCAAATTCTCTCAAAATATATGCATTTCATGGACACTTCATTAAAAAGCAATGAATTATGAGTCAAATTCTTTTCTTATAGTTTATTGCTCTCATTATTCACCTCATGAAAATCTGTTATCACTTGTATAGAGTATAGTGTTCGCAGTCAACATTTTTGCATGTATATAATATTATCTTTACAGGGCGTCAGCTCACAATCTTCAATAGCCAAGCAACCATAAAAATTGGAGGCAAGGAACGTGGCCATCCTTTCCAAGGCCAGCTCTCTGGTCTTTACTACAATGGCTTGAAAGTTCTGAATATGGCAGCAGAAAATGATGCCAACATCGTGATAGAAGGAAATGTGAGACTTGTTGGTGAAGTGCCTTCCTCTATGACAACCGAGTCCACAGCCACAGCGATGCAGTCTGAGATGTCCACGTCAGTCATGGAAACAACTACTACTTTGGCCACGAGCACCGCCAGAAGAGGAAAGGCCCCAACAAAAGAACCTATTGGTCAGGTTAGTCAGCTTACTCACCTTTTGCAAATTTTTTCCTGTGTTTGAGTGTGGCTTTCTATACCACGTTCATTCTGCAGATTAAATTGTTCCTGTTGAAGAAATGCATGAATTACAGTTAAATTCTGTACTATACCTAGCTTATGGAAGCAATGTTGATCAGCACTTGGAGGGAAAGTTATGACTTTGTTTTTCATCTAAATTAGGCAAACTTATCAGATCAGGTTTTTCTTGTGCTGAATTTTATTGCCCTGCTATCCACCTTCACAGTGGTGCGTATTTGTAAATACCCTTTCTTGCTTTGATGGCTTATGTTGATTATTTTCAGTGTAGGAATTCAGGATGTCTTGAAATTACAGGTTATGAAATTAAGTGGTGACTTTATCCATGAGATAGAGACGGGACACCTGGTTTGAAGAGAGAACAGGAAGGAAGTGTGAAGACAAAAAGCTAGAAGAGGCTGGAAAAGAGTGAATTAGCACTTTATCTAGTCCCATGATTGATCATCTTCTTGGGCAGAATTCCTTACATGAGGCAGTGGCAGCAGAGGGAATTAAGAGCACTCTGCACCCTGGGAGTCTCAGGCTCCAAGTCAGAGGCTGTTGTTTACTGTTTGTTGAGGTTATTTGCATCTCATGAATTTAGTAATATATTTAGTAGCTTTCAGGTTTTGTCAGGATCTCTCTATATATAATATGGGGGGGAATTTAATTATGGGAAAAAGGAGGGGGGAAAACAGGTGAGTGAATTAAATACCTTCATCTTGCGGATAACCAGAGTAACAGCATTCAGACTTTGTGCTTTAAAAACCGAAGATGTACCAGGGCATTTCTGTGGCAGAAAAATTCTTTTCTATTCATTCTGTCTAAAAAACAACATAAACCGGAAAAAAAGAAACCAAAAGAAGGTACACTGCTAAAAGCTTTTCCTATGTTCACTTGGTTCACATGCTTGCTTGTGCAACCACTGTGCCATCAAGCCATGACAGCTGCGCCCTGAGATCCAGAAGTAGGACAAGGAGCAAAGAAAGTGTCACGAGCCGTAGGGAGGAACAGGAGCATGGCATGATGAATGAGGTTAATTTTCTCAAGAATGGAGGAGAACATGCTGATTAGACTGGGAGGATGAGGTCAAGTCACCTGTTTGGTGTGTAAAACCTCAACTCACAGTTTGAATTTGGTCGGGGCATTAAACTCAACACTTCAGCTTTTCAGTCTGTAGTATTTTTGTACACTTTATACTATGGACAGAAAACTTCAGCGCTGTAAAAGTAAAAATTATTATTTCATAAACTGAAGCAGAATGTTTAAGTTAAAAGTGACCTTCTACATAACTGTTCTGACTTGTGTTTTCAAACAAATACAGGTTTTATGCATTTTCCTTGTTTATTGAAAGTGCATGAGAATNNGTGGGTGGCGGGGAGTGGGGAAAGGGGCAACTAAAACCCAACTAGAGATACATGGAACCAGCTGCCTCCAAAAATGACATAATTGTAGATAAGAGGTTGCAGTTCTTTCACTGATTATTGTAGTAAGCTACAGTGTTTTTATTAAATAGGCAATACATTTTCTTTGTTATTAATCCTGTTTTAGATAGCATCTCCCACTTTATTATCCAACTAGTCTGATTTCAGTATTTTGCAGCAATGAAATGTATGACTTCATCAAATTTACATAGAGGAAGATGCATGTAAAAAATGCAGGACACCCTCACAGCGTGGAAGAATTTGGGCTAAATTAAAATTTTAAACTAAGTTAAACTCTTGTAACAGTTCTGAGAATACTTTTGGCCTCTGCCACTCTCTCAGGTAACTCACAGGGACAATTTGGGAGGAAGAACATCACAGGGACCATTCCCAGTTGGTACCTTGCATGATCTGTGAGTGATGGGAATTTACTGGTATAGTTGCTTTGCCAGCTGGCCTCAATTTCCAGGAATATTCCCCAGTATGATTTCCTCACTTGTTTGGATCTCTAGCCACTGAGACTTTTCATTTTGAGGTGTTCCAATGCTATATCTGGGGAAGGAAGAAGTTTCTTAAGCTAATAACTATGGTAATGTATAATATTTTATGAAGAGGGGAAACAGATGATGAGGCAAAAAGATCTTCCAAAGACCTTCCATTTCTAGACTGGTGCCTAAAATAAGGTGTGGCGCTTACCAACTTTATCAGAGCATCTACACAAATTTTTAGAGCACCTCGCTGCCACTAGAGCAGAGTAACCTCAAGGCAACTGTGCCATTCCCTCATCCCCTCCTGGCTGACCTGGCTACACCACAGTGCCACGAGCACCTGCTTTTTGATGTCCCACCATCATGAGCCTCAGGCAGGCTCCACGAGCATCCAGAGGTGCACAGCATCTCACCAAAGCACATTCCAAGGGTGAAGGTTTAGATCAAACTCTCTCACCTATTAGCCTGGCTGGTGTGAACACTTGATGCAGCCCATTTGGAAGAACTTGGTAGGAATATTTCTGTATCAAAGAGCCTGAAAACAACATTTCTGAAGAAAGCATTCAGTGTTAATGCCATTGTAGCACATGTCACCCTGAGCCTATAACTGAGCCCTTCTTGCCATTAATAATACACAGTGGTTTACTTCAACTATGTCTAAACATCCTGCCTGGTAGGATCTATGTTGTCATTACTACTATACACCTAATTAGTCAGGGACTCCACTGGAACGCAGTTTGCAATCAGGCCTGTGATTTGATTTAAGGAGATTGATAACATCCCAAATTCAAAGCTGAAATTTTTCTGCAGGATGCTATATTATTCATGCAAAAACCTCAGAACTAGGAAGCTACCAAATCAAATTAAGGATGTTATTTCTTCTCTTCATTAGTACCTGTTTTCTTATATTCCCTGCATGCAATAATTTCTGTGCTAGTTGCCCATAGGACTCCCACGGGTCTGTCCTGCACGGTGCTGAGTAATGACTTTCCATCTTGATGTCACTGGGAGATTAAGGCACTTGTGATCTCATGGAAAAATCTACTTTGAATTTCTGCAATCCCTTTAATTTTTGTCCTTTACTCTTTTTTTTCCCTTATTATTTTTATTCATATATAATGTCTGCAAGAGCGTCAACTATATTGGGATACTGTAATGCACAAGAAGCAAAGTTACTTTTCTAGCATTAATTAGGTTACTGAAGAAAATATGCAGCTCAACAGCAGTTGCTAATGAAAAAAACCCTTACATTACTGCAAACCAGTGCATGTCTGAAATAGAATAGAAGCAAATGATCTAATCAGTCAGAGATTGTTTGCTCCATTTGCAGAGGTATTGAATTCAATTAAAGATTACAATACTTAAAGAAGATCATTTAAATCTCTATTTATAGGAAATGTTCTTTTAAAAAACCTACAATGTTAGTGCTTAAATTGATGGAGTGTGTGGTTCTCAGCAGATATCTACCTAATGCAATTACACGATACAAGATAGATGTGATACTTCCAGAAAGTACATGGAATACTGTTGTGTGTGATTTTAGACAAATGAGATCTTAGCGCTTCTGAAACACAAAATGCTTTTTTGTTAGTGATTCTGCTATAAATGAAGGTTTTCCCTATTTGGAGGCTGCATCATATTTTAACAATGGATGTTTTGGTGATGACAGACACCTTAATTATTATACTTGTAAATGTAGATTTTTTCAAAGGGGAGAAAGGTACTCAAAGCCTATTGAATGTCAGCGGCAGGTGAATGCCTCATTTTCCCTAATGCCTTAAGAGTGCCCCCACCTGCTTTGATTACAATGGCACCTAGAGCTGTCAGCCTTCATGCACGGCACTGCATAAACACATAGGAAGTGACAGCCCCTGCCCCAGATAGCTTAGAGAATTAACAAAAGGTATCAGGTAAGGAGTGGGGGCGGGGAAGGAAATTAGAAGGTGTGTGAGGAAGAGGGGAAATAAAGCATTGTGCTGTTTCAGTGTTAACAAGCTATGTGCACATTTGTCGCCATGGTGGGAGGGATAGTTTACTGCCTGGTTTTTGATCCAGGCTCTTCAGATAGCAGCCCCTGAGCTATAAATGTCCTGTAGGCTCACCACACTGCTTATGGTAGGCCCTGCAGCAGGCAATTTAAGACTGAGCTGCCCAGTTGGTGCATAGTCAGCTCCAGCTGGGTGGTCAATGAGAGGGGTTTTTTCTACATTACTCCTCACTTTGCCATTGATACTTGGCCACCAGGGTGGGAGCTGAGGATTGCAGGAGAGGTCTTTCGCTCCCACCACACCGAACTGGAAAAGGCTTAAAATTTTGCATACTTTTATGAGTATGAAAAGAAATCCCCAACCTTAACTGTTACAAGAACAGGACTTCTGTTAAGTGAAAATATACACCTATGTGTTGCAAAATTTTGTTGAGTTGTAAGCATGCACTGGGGCTCAGAAATCGTGAATATGCTCTAAGAATATCATTCTCTTTATGAAGTTATTCAGCAAAATAATACAGTTAAGTTCTTTCTTCTTTTTCACTTTTTATTTTTGACATTTTTTAAAAGACTCATTGGCAAGTTTTTCTATTCAGTCATGAAGGCGATAAACTTCTTTTAAAATTGAAAATAAAGGAGATTCATATGTTGTATAACTCCAGGAGCCAGAATTTTAAGCAAAACATCAAGTACTGCAAGGCTTGCAATAAAAATTGCAAGAGTTGGCAGAAGCAGAAAGGCTTCAAAAGGACTTTGAGTGTGGGTTTTGCTTGAATTAGGATAGCACAATCAGGCCTTTAGTATCTCTTTGGCATGGCTTTGTGGATCTGTATTAACTGGAAATCATCAGTGAAGTGATAGTAAATCAAGAATAATACGCTCATTTCTGATCTGTTTCTAAGGATTTGATTGTGACAGCCCATTCACAGAGCAGCCTCTGCTCTCATGCGTTGGAAGACATTTCTGAAAGTTATGTGCAAAATTGCTTTTTTTTATTTTTCATAAGGGATTCTGTCAGTCCTCTGTTCTCATCAGAGTGGACTCTTATCAATAACACTAAGCCACTTAAACAGCAATTGCAATATACCGTGAGATGATTGCATGTTTTGGAACAATAGGTACTGATTTTTGGTCAAGGAGAATTAAACTGACTTCATATTAAATTGATGAGCTGAAATTTGGTCAGTTGCCTTGGAGGGCATACATCAGGTGAAGGGTATGTTTCTTTACGTGTATTGAAGCAGTGGATTTAAATGGTATTCATTGGAGCAGGGACAATGACAGGCTTGGCTCAGCGTCTTAACCTACCAAATAAAAACAAGCATTTGAAAAAGACAGAGGTGTTTTCCATTGAAAGCATTCAATTTTAAAAATGGTAGTCGAGTACATGACCTTTAACAGGATCATAAAGTTGGATATATTTTATGGAGATGCACTAATCATGAAATCAGTGTAGTTAATACAAGGAAGAGTATTTTCCACCCATCCCAGTTTAACATTATCCGCTGTATGGTTTGCAATGCCTGTTCTTATACACAGGGGTTAGGTTCTTTCTGTGGCTCTGTGCTGTTGCTGCTTCTTCCTCTGGATTTTCACACCCACCAGTCCACAGTTCATCAGCCCTTGTAGGCAAAGCTCTTTCTCGGGGGTCTGGTAAATCACAAGGATTTGACTCAAAAAATGCTCACTAGTGTAAAATGAATCCCATAGCTTCCAGCATTACAGCGCTCAACGCCCATCTATGCTCGTTAGATGACAGAACCTGGGGAATTCAAGTGTTAGGGATGAGTCTCATTTGCAGTAGGATCTCTGGGCAAATATGGTAGTTGGGGAAGTGCTCACGTTTTAACTGTAGATAGATGGTAAAATAGCTAGATGCATGAAACCCATGTCTTTTTTTTTTTTTGCCTTTTTCCCCCCCCATTAAAATATTGTATTATGCATTTTTAGTTTCGTCTAGTGATTTTTGATAATTTGATTAATTATTTTAAATCAATTGCTTTTTAATACTGACACTCAAGTAAGATCTCTAAAAAATTGAAATAGGCTGTAGTAAACACTAAAATTCTCTGCTTATGTTTTAATATTTGCTACCTGATCACATCTGACTTTCCTAATCTCCTGCAAAGTAGTTGCATATTGAATCTTGGCTCTTTAGTTGGAGTGCTGAAGTATATAGTGTGGCTTTAGAAAAGCAGCATTCAGCCCACTTGTGTGTTTGGTTGGTTTGTTGTTTCCAAGTACGACATATATAATTGTGTGGTTGTCTGTCTGTCCCTCTTAATAAATATTGAATCCCTTGACCAATTCAGTCAAATCTATCTGTGGCATAAAGATTTCAAGGACATTATTCTCCCAGAGAAGCCAAATTGCATGAGTTCTGTTCCTTGTCCTGTTCTTTCGGTGCATATTGCAGAACCATGTTTTCCCCCGGTTTGTGTTTAAAAAGCAAAGATTAAAAAGAAAAACAAAGTGAACATGTGTTTAGGATGAGGTTTTCAATCACTCCCTCAAACTCATTCATGTTTCTAAATTACTTCAATGTTTTTGAAAATCTTATCTAAGACATTTCTGTATGTGGATACAATATCAGAGTATCCTTAATGTGTAAGAAACACATGCTTTTGTGATGCAGCACTGCCACTGAACTCCTAAATAATAGCTATTGTCATTAGCTTTATAGTCTACAGAGAATTTAGCCTCTGGAACCAGAGCTTTGCGTCAAGCTCAGAGGATAAGACTCGCTGTTAGTTGTTGTTAGCATTTGCTAGAGAGGAAGGGTTCATACAGGCAGTTTGTAGCACATTGGGCCACTAGAGGCAAATCTTCACCAGTTCCTTGAGGAACTACAGACGTAAAAATGCCTGGACCTGATCAGCAATGACACTTCATGTCTGCTGCAGGAAGACAGTCCAGAGAAGACTAATTTCTGTGTGGGCCACTTTGTCTTTAGCTCTGCTGTGGATTAGGTTACCATCCAGCCTGCTATGATGCATTTCGGTCATGAGACATGCTGCAAAGCCAGACCTTTTGGAGAAGGAACATAGAGTGGACCTTCTCTATTTCACTCTGTGAATTGTTATTCTGACTTGGCGACAGAGTTTTAAAGAACTAATGGAAAGTTGGAAGTTTCTTACACTGGCACCCCTCCATTGACATCCTTTCTTTGTTGTTGTTCAATATGAAAGCTGGCTGGGATAGGTTTCCAGCCCCACGATAAGGAAGCCAAACCATGCAATTTCCATTAAGCCGGTGGGAAGTGTCTAAAACCTTGATCATTGCTTTGAAAATACCCCCTACAGTGTGTACACACAGGGAAAAAAAAATGTTTGTAAATTAAATTACAACATTGTTAGTATCCAAAGAACCTTGAGACACTTGTCTAAATTGTTGATTAATTGATTGCAAATCCAGGCTTCTTTTTAAGTTCAGTTTGGGAAAAAGCATCTGAGGCCACTTGCAGCTTCTGTTTTGTTGTCCTTTCATGTTCAAATGACCAAGTTAATTTATTACAAAGTTTGCTTTATTATGTGGGGTTTTTTAACCCAAATTGCTGTTATCCAGTCTCAAATTCTGGCTCATTTAATTTTTTTAAATATGGTGAATTTTAATTCTCAAGTAGGGCAAACATCATCTTGGTACTAGCGTTTTTTCATTGCATGATGCTTTTCGTTTTTTCCTACTGTGTTGCTTGTGTCCCGTTAGCACTGTAATACTTCTAAAACATCCCTTTGCATAATAAGAGACAAGTACCTCATGAGCAAAGTTACCCCCAGATTTAGCTCTTGATTTGTGGTTGGAGAAATATTTCCCTTGCATTCCCAGGCTCTTTCTTCCGTCTGATTTCTTAGGAAGGGTCTTCTCATATGTAGCGGTGTTTGGTTATGTCTCATACTCTGTATCTGTCTGCTGTTCCCCCTCAGTGCCTCCCAGCACACTAAACACACATCATTACATCAGGATTATATGGAAATGGGATTGTTTCACCCAGGTGGAACGAGAGGCTGTTGCAGAGTTGGTGACCCGTACCCGTGCAGTCACGTAGCTGTTAAAGCACTTTTCTACATTCGGGTTTGCTGAAAAGGCCTGGGTGTTACAGTCACTACTGATTTTCAGTAGCCTTGAAGGATAGAAATCCTCGCATTGTGTCTGGAAGCTGCTGTTCTCCTCTGAAAAGAAAGCGATAGTCATTCAGACCCCTTATCATTCACTGAAGCTGTGGTAAGCCTGAAGATCTTGTTCACTCTTTCCTTTGGTGAATTTCTATGACTGAAGTACGGTGTGTTTTACATACTTGGCTCACACAATTTCCTTTCAGAAAGCACGAAATAATACATTCTGTTTCTTTGTATGAGCCTTTATGTACGATTCCTCAGAGCTGAGGGAAAGTCGGGGAGTGACTCTCCTCTCCCAAAGCTGGTAGCCACCTCTGACAAAGCACAGCTCAAACATGCTTAAAAGTGCTGTTACGCTTGCAGACCCCCGCCAGTCCTGCTGCTGCAGCAAACAATGATGGCAATAGTTTCCATGCTCTATGTATGTGAGTGGCGCTCAGGTTAATTACTGCAGGTTGCGGTGTTCAGTATGCTTTTGTGTATAGCTGGCGAGGATCCATCTACAACAGTATGTTCTCTGAGGTTTTATTGAACATCAAACATGTATCAGAACTTTTCAAACTGCAGGTGATACAGCCGTATCGTATACTGGGTGTTTCTCTAAACATGATGGTTTTCAGTAATGTGTGAAGCCTTACTGCTTATTTACTATTATTAAGAACAAAGCTTCATTCACAGGCACGTCTGCATAGGCTGCAGATCACTTTCTTTAATGAAATAACTCTTGGGACTATGTTCAGTTAGTAAGTTAGTATAGGTTCATTCAAAAAATGTTTGCACTTTTTCTTTTCCTGTGGGTACTACCAACATCCTATGTCTGTCTTGAATAAATCAATAATTATTTTCTGACTTATTTAATTTAATCTGTTAGCTAAAGTTATCTTTAAGTATTTGGCTCCATTTGGTATTTAGCATTTGATTTGCATAGCTGGTGCTCAGGTTTTGTTTATATATGGGCATTGCTTCAGACTTAGATAATTTTTAATAGTTCTGTCTCCATGCTCTTTACCTAGAGGATTTGCAATTTTACGACAAATAATTTTGCATGCAGGCAGTATATTATTTCTTCACATAGTTTTCCTTTCTTTTAACCACTCTCTGTTGAAATGTCCCTTTTTGCAGTATGGTTTTACCAGAATATATATATATACACATCTATAAAAGCCAGAGTAATTTAATAGATTGGATTTTTTTTAATGCAAAGGTGAACAGTCTCTGAAGTGACTTAAGGAAGAAACATGTGAGATTTGCCAGTTTCTCCCAAGGGGGAACATAAATGGTGGGCAGGGACATCCGCATTGAGGAAGAGAAGAACTGAAGTTGTCCTCTGGATCTAACTATATCGCCTTCTCCTAGAAGTGCATGGATTGAGAAATAGGAGCCATTTCCTTAAAATTCGCTCTAGAGGATGAGACAATATATTGAACAACTAAACAGAAATCAAAGACTTGGTTTTGTATTCTGACCTGCGGGAAATGATACTATCTTCCTCCAGTACACTTCTCATCAATACATTAACTGAGTATTTCCCTGCTGTGAGATGATGATGCGGTGAGGATGAAATCCGTTAATGGCTTTGATATGTTCAGATAGATTATTAAGGATTATTTCTGTATCTAGAAAAGCAGAAGTGGAAGTACCAGGATTTAGGAGAACACGTAGTAGATAAATTGGAAGTAGTTCTGTAAAGAGCAGAAACTATGTGGGAGGAAGCCCATGTGAAGAGGCTGCATGATGCTGACATACCCCCAGATCCAGGAAGAAAAAACGCTCACATGTGGAATAAAAGAAATGAAGGCATAATGTACTATATGATTTTGCTACGTCTTCTAAGATGGCCACATGTTTGGGATTTTGTGGGTGGATTCAGTCACAAAGGAATACTGAAGAGGTTGACAGGGTTGTTGAAATGCCTATCAGCTTGCACAAGGTTTTGCTCAGCCCCCAGCATAACACTATAAATACAGAGAACACATTTATTCTGACATTTTCCTGCTTTTTTTAAAAAAAAGGATGAGGTCAGAATAAATGGCTTTAGACATATATTAAATGACGCTTGCATATTATTTCCAGGTTTTTTTAAAGCAGGGCATTAGTATTTGTGCTGAGATGCTCTGATAATGCTGAGGACAGCAAGAGTGCGATTCTGATGTCCGTGCAGCCATAGGTGACTCCACTGACTAATAGATACAGGAGCTGATAATTTGCTTTTCTTTTTCTCTCCAGATTCCCCTGTGAGTTTCACAAATGTGCTGGTGCTAAGTATAAAGCCCTAAGAAAATATTCCCCCTTCCTTCTGTCTATCTCTGGTCGTATTTTGGGAAAAATACTGTAGATCCAGCCTCCAAGTTATACAAGGTTATGAATTCACTAAAATTAGGTGTCTGGGAGTTTTACCAAATGCTTTGGAGAGATCCAGCTAGACTAAATGTGTTCAGTAAAGCTGATAATTCCTTACATTAATACTAAGACTTAGTAGTTTAATTCCAGGCTCCCAGTGGTATGGAATATGACAGTCTGAATACATTTTCTCTAGGTGTGACGGACTTGCTAATTAACTGATTTAATCCATACCAAAGCCTTATCAATACCTTTGTATATCATGTCACAGTGTAGGACAGCAGTAGCAGCTAGATCTGTGTGGCTGGCCTTCTAAAAATGTATTTATACATTCATATGTATTTGAGTGTATAAACTTAAGTTTTTAATTACATTTTTGTGATGATGTCCAATTGCAACTAGGATAGCATAAACACTTAAAATATCTCCCTGATAATTTCATTGACATTAACATTTCTCCTCTCTGAAGTAGATGCTGGTAACCTGACTGACCATGTGCAGGAACAGGCTAAGAAAGGCTATTTTCTAGAGTAACCCAAACAGCCATATTATAATTAAATGAGAGATAAAGGCAGTTGTAGCATTTTCTTTATGAAATGGCAGTCATGGTTTAAACCATGCGCACAAGTGGCAGGAGAGGAAGGTTCAGTATGTGATTATTGTTTTCCTCAATGAAATGGTCAATGGAAGAAACATTTGGGATGACCTAAAATAGTTTTTCCATTTTTATCAGCAACATGACAAGAACAAAGGAAAAGAAACTCTTTTGTTCAAACCTATTTCTGTTTGATTTCTTCTTTTATTCTTTATCATTAAGTTCACACAGATTTGGAAAAAAAGAGAAAAGATTCAAAATGAAAATTCAAACAAGACCAGTGTTTAAAAAATGTTATTATAGTGTATTATATTCATCTAATTAGACATAAATCTGTAAATGGCTGAGATCAGCCCGGTGTTTTCAGTCAGCTGTCTGGAAAGCTTTATGAATCTGTTGTGGCAGTGCCTCCGCTGTAATCTTAACTGACCTTAGCATTTAAACTTTTGCAATAGTTTTGCAGTGCTACGAGTCCCCACAGAAACAGAGACCATTATCTGTTTTTTCAGTGTTATACAGGTAGGCCTTTAGAGGTAAGCCTCTAAAGAAAATCCTACAATGTGGGGCAAAACACTTAATTTAATATTTTCATATATTAAAAATAGCTGTCAGATTGCATACCCTCTGAATATATTAAAATGCTTTGGTTTTCCATGAGAGGGAGTTAACAGATGTCTGACGTGATAATTCCACCATATGGCAATTTCATTTTCTTTCTAGTCCAATATAAAAATTATAATGATGAACACTGAGTAACATTGTTAATCTTAGTAGGTGGAAGTTTCACCAACGTTTAAGAAGCAAGAAGTGGTGGTTTTAACTTGGTATTGGAATCAGAGGAGAGGTGTACTGTGGTTTCCCATCTTTAGTCCTGGGTTGACGGTAAAATAAGCTAGGTTACCTAACAAGACTTCACCACCTCTGAATTGCAGAATGCTGATAGTGGTGAGGACAACAGGCCTGTTCAAGGGATGCCAGCGAAGTTCATGGGGTAATAATCTGTTTTCTGGTAATAGCGAGCAGGAGAGCTAATGCATTGTCTGGATGTTTCTTTTACATTATTTCTATTCATCAACAGTTACTATAGACCTCTCAACATCAAAAAGCATAGCACTGATCTTATGTAAAGTTTATCCCTCTGTGTTGATGATACGTGAAAAGTCTTGGATTTGCCAGATGAGAAGTCTGAGCTGTGAACTGGTGAAGGTTAGGAGAGCGTTCTAGGAAAGTATTAGCTTCTGCTTGCCATATTCCTATGCTTTTTCCAAGGCATCCGCTATTAACCATTACGAGGAAAGAATATCAGGCTAGATGAACCTCTAAACTCACCAGGTATGGCCATTTTTTATAATATGGTGTGTCTTCTTTTTTTGTTTTCTGCTTTTCTGAAGATAGATGCTCAAATTTCAACTTGTGGTTGGGTTTTAAGTGTGCAGTTTCCCCAGAATTATTTGCAAGCTTCGCTCGTACTGATCAACTGACTAGCAAAACAAACCAAATGGCAGGTTTTCATTTAGAAGTCTCAGCAAGGCAAGTTCATCGGTATGGAACTGTACCCATATGACCTAGGCAGATGGAGTCACGGGAAAAAATAGCGAGAATCACTAAAGAAACTGTATTCGGGTATTTCAGTCAGGTAACAAGGAGGGTCTGTATGCCCACAGAAGAAAATAGGAAGTTAGAGTAAAACTCTCCGTTGGCGTTCCCTTACCTCTTGGTCAAAGAAGAGAAAAATGCACTGGCATGGGTGAAAGTCACAGGGTGAGCATGATTTTGTTTACAAATACTAACAGTGAAGTAGAGGTCTCATGCTGCATTATCGGAGTATTCGCTGTAATAGTTCATATATTTTCTTGCAGTAGTGTAAAAGGGAATTTTATAAAATCTGTTGCTGCTGAATAAGGCATATGAGATTCTTCAGATGATACATTTCAGCCCGAGTACGCAGAATTCCTATTTAGCATTTAAATATATGTGTTTTCTTTAAACATGTGCTTAATTGGAAGGGATTTAAACACGTGCTTTTCAAGTCTTTTCTTGAATGAGGAACCAAATTAGAAATAATGCTGCCCATTCCAGTGCCATCGTAGCCTACGACTGAACTAAAGGTAAAATCTGAATCAGTTCTCATTCATTCTCTGCAGAAGGAGTTTTGTTTTCTTTCATTTTTCTAATTAAGATGTGACATGAGGTGTGATTCTGATATCTGAGCCACCATTTTGTAATAAAAATTTGAAATGAATGAATGAATTGTTTTATTTCTGTCCAGGTTGGGTGTCTGTGAATAACATTCTACAAAACCTCACCCAAAGGTGATAGGGCATGTAAAGCGCATTTTGATTTGCTAGTTTTAAATAGATCATTAATCATTAATGCCAGCATTCTCTTAATTGTGGTTCTTTGTGACCGGCAGAGCATTTACTGTTGATCTGCAGAGAAGATGGCTCATTACTTTGTTGGATTTCTTCCATTTTTTCCACTCGCTGTACCACATTGATGATGGTTAAAAATACATGAATAACTGACAGATTGTTTTTCTACGTACTCTGCTGCCGTATTTGCCACAAGAGCCTGTATTTAATTTCCTGTGGGAGTGAAGTGATCTGTGGGATCTTGAATAGAAGGTATTTAAGGGCTGCGAGGCCCTTTATAAAGCTGAAGTTGGGACAATGAAGACATTTTGAGAAGTCAGATAGGATAAATTAATCTTCTTAGAATATCCCAGTTATAACAGTCCTGGTGAAGTTTAAGAAGTTACCAGGTGCTAGCATGTTGGGTGAATATACCCAACCATAAATAAAAGTAGACCTCAGATCTGCCAATATTATGGTATAATATAAATTTTGGCACAACTTTCCCCGTTTCAAACTTCCATGACTCTCTCCAAGTTTCTAGCTCTGACTTTGAAGAAGACCTGGGATAAATGAATGAATGGAGGTTTGTAACTAGATGATCTTTAAGGTCCCTTCCAACCCAAACCATTATAAACGTGGCTGATTCTGCTACTAATGTCAGTCCTTTCTGCCAAGGCTGTCAGCAAAGCTCTCATTTAATGCTGGAAGTGGTGGTTTCTCACTTGCACTCTGGCAACTGGAGTGAATACACTCATTGAAAGCACACAAGGTAACGAGCAGTCATTGCACAGAATAACTTGTGACCACTATTGACCCAGAGAAGACTGTAACTCATGAGTTGATAGAGGATGAACTTATGTTGAAAATTCCCTGGGCTGTGCTGGCAAGTTTCTTAGTATTGTCAGAGCTCCCATATTTTTGTTTCTTTGGGAGGAAGTGTTTCTCAAAGAAGGACAAAAAGCCATTAGTAAAATGGAAAGCAGTCAAGTAGCTAATTCTTACAATTTTATTTTAATCGAAAATGAATATGCTCTGAGAGTTGGATTTTTTTTTATACTTGCACTAGGATCGGACAGAAATGAAAGGGTAAGAGATCCTTGACTTTGGCTAAATAAACAAAATTGTTTAATGAATACTTCCTACATTGAGGAAAAATTTTCAGTCTCAGTGGTACAAGTCTGTTATCTTTAGTCATGGGCATCAGTGTAGCCAAGAGGAGAATGTAAATCACAAAATTGTTTCTATGCACTTCCTCGGAGGTAGCCTGTATTTTGAAAATACGTTTGTCGCTTTATTTCTTCATATATAAATTTGCAACAAGCCAAATAATGAGTTTGAATTATAGAAGAGAAAGTTAAAGGTGACAGCACCAAAGATTAGGAAGAGAGAGTTTTGACTGGAAGAGCAAGAAAAGTTTTAAACAAAGGTACTTGTGCATATTTAGCATATGCTACTGCCACCACCACCATCAAGATAGATAAGGCCGTGAAAGGAAAAAGTAGGTGCTATTAAGCTGAGAATTTCAAATGAACATTGTGCAAAGTGGCAGCAACCCACTTGGGTTTGCAGTCAGATCCATTAACCCCAAGTTATTCAGGTAGGTGCCAACATTGTGTGCTATAGCATATGCAAATGATCATAGATTTAGGTCCAATGTTAATGTTCATTTATACAAGAGAAATTAAGAGCAATAGAATTTGTACTGGGATAAGACTCTTCTGCCCCTGAATATTACCCTATCATTTCAGGTAGTGTGTTTAGTTTGCTGACCAATTTTCTAATTCAGATATTGCCAGTACTTGAAGGTTGCCTGAAGTCATGTAGGACTCAACACAGTTGCCTACACAGAGGCATCTAGTGCCATTTTGGCTGCCCTGAAAAGTTGCACGGGGCTTGCAGGTGTGACACGGGGCTTGTGAGAACCCTGTGCCCTTCTGGAGGGCTGGGTGAAGGGCAGCCTGGGCTCCCTGGTGCATCGAAGGTGGGCACGCCATGTGAAGCCATACCCTAACCATTAAAGAAACTTTTGTGGCAACAAGTGGATCCTCTCTCCAAATCTTCTAATGTTCTTTTGCTCAAAATAGGACCATACTCCTGAAAAAGTAATGGCGATAATACCAATATTTGACTTGTAACACATCCTTTCTAATCAGTGTGCCTCTGTGGCTTTTGCGAAGGAGATTGGATTGCTCTGCTTACTTTGCAGAGACACAGAAGCCAGAGTGACTTGTTTAAAATCAGCAATTGGCAGAGACAGGGCATGGGAGAGCTTGGGTTTCCTGAGGCCACCTTTGTAGTTAAAAGCTGTATTTGACACAGGTGAGTTTCACCATATAAAATAAGTCGGTAAATGGTTACAGATCTACAATGCACACAACCTGAACTTGCATTAAACAAGTTTGTCATTTTTAAAAATGGTATACCTGAACATAAGAAACTATTTCAGGTTAAGCAGTCCTAATTTTCCAAACAAACAGGTCGTTCTTTTATTTTTTTCTTCTCTCATGTGAGCAGGGGGAAGGTAACTATATTTTGTATGGTGATAGGGGATTTGTGCTGGCTTCAACCAGCTGCTGAAATCAGTGGTAACAGCCACTGGCCGCCCGCACCACCGTTGGATAAAGAGCTGCCGCTGAGTCTATTTCTCAAGCTTAAGCCAAATTGCTTTGAAGGCTTGTGAAATTCAATTTGCAAGAGAATGGAGGATTCTCTCTGTGTAATTTCAAAATGTGGAAAATAGTAATTGCTTTTACTTCATTCAGAGTATCCGTGTAGGTAAGCGGCGGCATCCTTTGGGCCCCAGCCTCCTCTGCCGCTGGAGTCGGTAAGAGGATGAAGCCGCTCGTGGCTGCGAGCAATGCTGGACCCCACAGATTTTTGCCGCAGCCGTTCCTTTCGGCGGGCAGGCTCCTCAGTTGAACGGCCAGTGCCATGTCTTTACAGCTGTTTAAGGCAGTGCTTTGTATCTTGCCAAATTACATGAAAAAGGGTTTCATTACGATAACTCTCTCTTTAATTGCCGGCATTTGTGTTTGTCTCTTCAGCGTGAAAGATAATCCTGTATATGAATAATCAGGCTTGATCTCAGATTTATAAGGTGTTTAGATTTGTTCCATTCAGTAGAGAACATAAGTATTAGCGGATTTTTTTACAAGTCTCCTGTTAGGAGCCATCCTTGATCCTATGGCTGGCTTGTCTGCTGATAATCTTTTTCCGTGCTTGAAGAGCTGACAAAAGCATCTGGGCCTCCCTGGCAGTAATTAGGGCGAGCTAACTGCCTGCTGCGCTGAAAAGTAGCTCAGAGATTTGAGGAAATGCAAGTGCAAAATGCAAACTGGCTAGCATGCCGATACCTTCTTTCCTTTATACAAAGGAACCGCTGCATTCAGTTGCGTTTAACTGAGACTGATATCTTGTGGGGTTTTTTTAACTCAGGCGTTTTACTAAGCTGTGGTGTTATCTTGAGAATTCTAAGCTCAGAGTAAGTGTGGGGGTTTCTTTCTCTGTTGTACAGGTGTAACTCTAGAATTGTCTTTACAACTTAATCAAAAGCCTTCAGTTTTCAAATAATGAATTTTAAATAGCTAATGAAGGAACCTTCCTCTCCCCAAAACTTTATAAGGACTTACAACAGCAATTCCTTTGTCTATCTCTTGATGGCAAGTCACTGGGTACTAAGTATTTATGAAGTTTCCTTCAAAGTGAAATTTATACATAAACCTGTGGATGCAAAAAAGATAACCAGAAGCTGAATCTAGTAATTTTGTGTCCAGAAAGCCTACCTCTCTTTAAAGAGATTGAACAGGAATACGAGAAGGGGCTACTTATAACATATATTTTACTAACGCTCGCAGCAGCCTCTGTGCACTCGTGCTCTCAGGTTTGAACAGCCCTGCTTACCACGGGATGATCTGCAAGCTGAGAGTGTAAGTGGCGTGTTGTGAATGACCACCTTCCCAAAACATTGTGGGGAGCAGCAGCTAGTTCTGGCAATTTAACTACTTGGATTTGGTGGGGGGGTTTACTGTGTATTTTTGGGTTTTGGGTTGGTTTTTCTTTTTTCTGTGGGAAGATAACAGTGGTGTAATTTGTGAGCAAAATCCTGCCTGGCTCCAAATTAGGGCAAAGTAGTCTATGCCTTTCCTCTAGTGGACTTTTGCAGAGGCTGGATGCAGTTTGCGATCTTTTATTTGAATACTAAACAGCGTGAGAAGATGCTCTGAGATCCTGCTCTGTGTGCAAGACTGTCTGTGTGACAGATTCTTGTTACTCTTGACATTGCTTTCCTTGATATTCATTACCGTGCCATTACAAGGGCTCTGTTCTACTCCTAAAAGCCAGAACAGCATCTTCTGATTTAAATGGTCAGAAATACAAATCTGGCACTATAGACCAACAGATTTTGTTTTCTGCAAATCGCCTGCAGACTTTTCTTTAAATCTTCATCTTATTCTATGACTTCCTAATTATCAGATCCCCTTCTTGCATTACTTATCATGTTGTAGCATGAAGATGCTCCTACAACATTTCTTCCTTCTCTGCAGGAAGTAGCATTCCCTCCTTCATCATAAAGGACACAGGATCATAGACTGGCCAGCAGAAAGTGCTGCAGTCCTGCAGTTATTTTTCTTTCTCTCTTCAGAGTTAATTATCAACAAGTCTTGATTATTTTAATTTTTTAATTTATTTTTTTTAAGATCATAAATGCATTTGCCACAGCACTGCACCTTTGCTGTCACTCATGCTCAGTTCCACCACGGTGTGCCCTGAATCTGTTTTGTGATACATGACACAATTATATCTCGGGGAGATTTGCTCTTTCCATCCCTATGTTGCATGATTAATTTATATGCAGGCAGTCCATGCTTGGAATTAAATAAGTTTTTAATCTTTCTGCCTTTCTTCACATTTTTGTGCTCAGTAGTTTGGTGGTTTGGTTTGGTTTTTTTTTTTTAGAGGGAGGTTTCCACAAAGCAGTTTTGGCATTTACTTTCAGTGAGAAGCTTAGTTAAATAATTGAAACAGCCAAAAAAATGGCTTAAAAATGGCAAAATATATTTTCTTGTTTTGCTTCATGAACAGCTGAGTTTGAATACAGATGCAGACACTAAAGTAAATT
Organism: Rhinoptilus africanus; assembly: GCA_013400135.1. Classification (NCBI taxonomy): domain Eukaryota; kingdom Metazoa; phylum Chordata; class Aves; order Charadriiformes; family Glareolidae; genus Rhinoptilus; species Rhinoptilus africanus. The sequence goes on along the minus strand of VXBO01009786.1, from coordinate 623,049 downwards.
AGATTATCTCCGTTCAGTATTCTGCACCACAGTTCCAATCCCCATCATTGTCCCAATCCCCATATCTATGAGATGGAAAGATTAAGTAATAATGAAGACATGTCACTGCACCTGCTTTCACTGTATCAAGCTACATACAGTAAATCCACCCGTAGTTTTGTTTTTCCCCCTTAGGCATTATCTGTTGTTCACAGCTCCCAGCTAAGGGCCTGATCTTTGTCTCCAAAGACTCTAAAAACACATTTCTAATCATCGTCTGTTCAGATTTGCCTACAGATTTTGAAAACAAGCTGCTTTTAAAGATTTGTCTACATAAAGCAAACTGTAAGCTTTTGAGTTGATGTGTAGTTTCATGTGTTAGAACTTTGACACCAGTTAAATGGTGAACATCTGGCACATAAGACGGTTTAATGGCTACAACACTGCAACTGGTGCAGGGGTGTTTTCAAAGGGTGTTATGGAAAAGGTAAGAGTTCACCAAAATAAGGTTTTCAGTCGTGTGCGTAGCCTTTGAGTCCCCAAGAGTCACCGTGTGGCAGCAGAGACAGCTTGCGTCCTCCCCTGTGCACGTGAAGGCGGTGCATTTGCTGGTCCTGCTGCAGCTTCTGGACTTGCCCGCCCTACATCCTTTGGCCACCCAGCTCAGCGTGGCCGTTAGCTCCTGCTGGCACAGCTTTGCATTCCTGCATAACGTCTCAGGGTAACCCAAATGCAATGAACATACAGTGGGTGATGTGATAACAGAGGAAATAAACCCACAAAAGGGCTGTGAGTCCAGAAATAAGGATCAAACTCCAATCCGTTACATTGCTATGCTTCTTGAACCCATTGCCGCCATGTTAAAGCCATATTTTGTTTTGGCACTGGCATGGCCTTTGACTTTCAGTCTCTTTCTCTATTCCAACTTATTTATTTCTTCCTCTCTAAACTATTCCTCATCCTGTATCAATCAGCATTGTTTATGCAAGAATTACTCATTTTTAAAAAAGGTATTTCTGCTTCACTAGTATACACTGAGATGTTGTTCCCCTTTACTATCCTCCAGCTGTTTTTTCTTTTTTCTTTTCTTGTCCTTTCTTTTCTTTTTTTTTTTTAATGTCAGGTGGCCCCTTGCTATTAAGGTCATGTGCCATCAGCTTCACTGGAGAGCCTGAGTTCCATGGCAGCCACATAATTGACTTGATAGCATCTCACTGAAAGGTCACAGCATGCTTTGGAGGGTGCTTTTCCCTTGTCTTAGCAGCATTTTGGATACGCAATTGGTTCATGCAATTACAGAGACTCGGTTCAAATTTACAGTTTTTCTTATTCAGTAAATGTGAAATATATTTCATATTAAGCATAATTCATTGTACTCAACAGCTGCTGTTATGATGGTGTATCAGGATTGATGTGTTTACACTGAACTGCAGCATCTGGAATTTCCCCCTGTGTTCCTGTCCTCATCTGCCCAGGTCTGAAGCCCTTGGCTTTGGAAACCAAGCTGTGTGAGATGAAGGAAAGAGTCCTACAGACCCTGCAGCTCCTCCTGCCTTCTGCTGATGCTTTTACTAGGACGGGGAGAGACCTGCAGGTGAAAAGCAGGGCAGGATGTGTCTGGAGATTAAAATTATGTTTGAGTGCTGAAAAAAAATCTCATTCCCTGTTGTCCTGCAGTGGCCTAGACCTATGGTTATCCTTCAGCTTGGTGCTGACTCCTGCAGTTGCAGCAGTGAGGATTTTTCCTGTTTTTTCCATAAAAGGACCAAACGTCAGCCCTTTCCGTCTATCAGTAGTCCAGGTGTTGATTTGTTCCTGGTTCTTCTGCAGCAAGTCCCTGTCTTTTTAGGTGATGCAACCAAAACATGAATAATAGAAGTATTTCAAGATAAATGCTATTAAAAACCAGGCAGAACCCCCGTGTAGCATTGCCATAATGATGACTTCTTTATTGGTTTTGTTTGTTTGTTTGTTTTTAAATCTGTCTTTTGGTATCTGCAACTTTGGGTTCACGTTGATAGGTTTTACGCTGCAGATCAGAGAGCTAGAAATTCAGCTTTCTAAAAAAGGAAATGAGATAATGATATATGCATTTACAAAGGCTGGAGTTTAAAGAACAGTGCCAGGTACCATAGGACCTGAAGGTCTCACAAGGAAAACTGGCCACACGTATATGTGCTAGAAAGACTGGAACAATGGTTTCACAGGAGTGTCGACATAACATTTTATTAATACACTAATAAACCTAAACTTTGGAAAGGGCTGATACTTTCATCTAGAATAATTATTATAATAGAAGACTTCCCAGGTCATTTTTATTGCTCTCCTGTGGGGCTGAAGCTGTTCTGGTGTAATGGGGTTTGCATAGCCAAGGTATTTTAAAACCTAGGAGAAGGTCATCTGTTAATAAGAAACGGGGAGTCTGAACAGCTCCGCTAGGCTCTGGTTTATAGCTTGTCTTAGGACGTAAATGTAAGCTTCAAAAGAATAATAATGCCCAAGCCAGTAAATAATATATCAGTCCTTGCTAATCTAGAAAAACTGTGCACGCTAGTTCAGCCTATAGATATTAACTCCCTTCATTGTCTGAACAGAGACCTTTCTAAATCATTTGCCTCATATAATAGATTATGAATCAATTGCTGTGAATTGGGGAGTTCTGGCGACTTACTTTTTACTGGATTTAATCTTTCTCCTGTCACGGGTGTTCTGGGGAAGCAGGTCTATTCGTTATGGCCCACTATTGATGGCAGAGATGTATTCCCTTGCAGGAAAGCTTCTCCTGCAAGCTGTAAATTGAAGCTGAGAACTACATTTATTCCTTCTAATACCTCATGCTGAATGACTGAACTTCAAACTAGTCCCATAGCACCAACTTTGGTGTTTGACGACGTTGCATTTCCCGTATTTATCTGAATTGCATAATTTAGTGCAAAGTATTGCAACTGTTTTTCTGTATCTCCTGTGCTTTAAATAATACTTCTCCTTTTTCTATTCACATATTTTATTAGCTATCAAGTATTTGGTATGCCGATTGGTGTTTTGAGGCTTGCCCAACATATTTTATGGTTGTATTGTACTGGGTTTGAGTGTTTATACCTTGCTGATTGCTCCATCTTTTACATAAGCCTGGCAGTGCAGTATATATATCATTCAAGACATGATATTTGATGTTATTTCGTTCTTCTGGGCTATAATTTTCAAACACCACCAAAAATTGCCTTCATTTTGTCAAAGGAGAAGAGTGCATTTGAATAATAATCAGAACGAGGAACGAGAAAAACCTGAATTTAGCAACCCCAGGCATCTGAACAGCTTCACCTAATCATTTTTGCCCTTTCAGTAATGCCTTAGGTTTTTTTGAAGATGGCAGTGAAGTCCAGTGATCATATGGAGGAGACTGCAGTAACTTTACATGGGTCTTTCCCTTCTTTGTTTGGACAGGTTTGGGGTTTTCATCCATTTTAGTCTGAAGAGCAGACGTTCTTATCTTTATAGCAGAAAATTCAGATGATAAAACAACATCTCTTTTTTGGTGTGGCTAGCGCAGTTCGATGTATGTTTGTCTTAATAGTTGTAGGCACAGAAAATGCTTTCATATGAGAGGTTGCAAGGAACCAGCCTGTCTGTAGTTACAAGTGTGTTCGTGACTCAAGCCTGATTTCCAGTGCATCCTACTCCTGTTTTCTGGAAAGCAGGCACTCTCAGGCTCATGTGGGACCAGATTCTGATTCCCTGCTGAGCTGCAGTGCTGTAAATGTGAGTAGCCATGTGCACAGGCATCTGGAATAAAACTACATGGGTAAAAACGCAAGCAGGAATGTTAGTTGGCCTCCTTAATCATGCGGGGAGGAAAAACTTGCCATTGAAATTCCTTTTATGTATTCTAGCCACTTCACAAGAGACTTGTGAGGGCTTTTTAAATTTTTTTTTTTATTTCCCTTCTTTGACTTTTACTATATATTTCTGCTTTCAGGATCAAGCATTTCTCCTGTCTCTGTGGCCTCTCTCTGACAAGTCTATTCTTCTAACCAGCTGTGTCAGGCTTCAGAGATGCTTTTAGAAACACCTGTCCTGTGGTATAGAGGCTTGACAGTCATTCAATTTATATCCTTTACTAGTTAAACTCCTGAGATTCAAGCGTAGGGTCAAAGCCAAAGTGATTCTTAAAATTTTTCCTAGCATTGCTGCCAACCAATGTTAAAACAGAAACATTCTCCAAGAGTATTAATGTTAGTGCACAGAGAGGCATGCTAATTGTGCAGAAAGCTGAAACTTGAACCTTTCAACTTGCCTCACCATCTTTCTCCTGTCCCCAGCCGCTAAACCTTTTCATTCCTGTGCATCTTTAGCTCTTCACGGTTACTCTCCATTGGACTCAACAGTGCATTGTACATCTCCTAGGTACTAGCTCTTACCCCAGTGCATGAACCCAACTAATGAATGATCATGTCTCTGTCATGTGTTCTGCCTCTCAAATAGCTTTTTTTTTATCCCACATGTATGAGAAGAGTTACCTTCACAGAATGCTGTGGAGTATTTTTTTCCTAGTAACACATAGTAAAAGTACACCTCAAAGGAAAGCATCCTCGTTCACAACCAGTAATGAGATTTTGAGTTCATGAGGTACCAAAGATAGGGCTCAGGGAAAAAGGCTACCAATGTGCTGATGCCATGGCTGGGTCAGCAGGTGAGCAACGCTGCCCTGTAGCCCATCCACATGAACCACTAGCCATGACAGCTGTGGTCCTGCAAGTAGTGCAGGAGTGCATATGTTCTCCATTGCCAATCATCCACAAAGGAAAGACATAATTTTAGAGTTTTCTGTCCCTCAGCTGGGAAATAGATGTCATTTTTATGCCTCCCTGTCAGTGGTGCTTAAAAGGCCTTGGGAACACATAAAATAAAATCCACTTGGGATTTTGAGGTTGGTTTGTTTGTTCTTTTCCCTTCAAATAGCCTGGGGCTAGTATTCTCTGTGATCCCTTAAATAGTAACCATGTAGGTTCAGTTTTAGCCTCCACATGAAGTAAATGGGATGGAAGCAGGACTATTGAAGCACAAACTTTTTTCAAGTAAATTTAAAGAAAACAGCACTTTCCACTTTTTTATCAGAGAGGAAAAGGTGGTGGAAGTTTGGAAAAACTGCTACTGTCCTGAAATGCTTCACTCAGGTTATTAGGATGACAAAGAGCAATGTATCGTAGACAGATTTCTTGCAATTGTCTTTCCATTATGAAATAATGCAATAAAATAACACTGAAAATGAAACAGAAAATGAAAAAGATGAGAAAGGATAGGGAAAGGGCTCTTAATGTTCAATAGCTACCACTAAAGTCCCTAATTCAGGCTACCGGTTCTTATGTTTCTGTAAGTAAGATGAGGTGTCAAACATTATTTAAAGCGTATGTGCTGTGAGATTGGACTACGCTTTCTGTTTCACGATTGATAAAGTATTGTTCCTAAATAAATCTTGCAATTCAAGCTGCAGTGACACAAATAATAGAACACGAACATGTGAAAGAAAATGGCCAATTTGAGTGATACGAAAAGAAGCTATGCTTCATTTGGTCTTAGAAAATAAGGCACAGTACAGATATGACTGCCTTTCTTGAGTGGCTATATAAGATTGCTACTATATAAAGCTCTCCCTGGTTATGTTTTTGCAGTGACTCAATGATTTGTGTCTGTTGTGCAGTGTATTTTTCAGTTTTGAGAGACATGTTAAGGTAATGGTTCTGTAAAATGTTAAATGTCGGAACTGTATAGCTCATTTTGTCATCAGATTCTGATTTGTTTGCAAATTATGTATTCATGTGTAAGGGTGGCAAAACCAGGCAGAACACTGATCCTGAGAGAGACTGCAGCTCACAGAAGTAGTTGTCATTTTATTTTTGTGTCTAATGGTCTATTTTTAAAGGCTAAGCTTCCAGCACCAGGCACTTAGGAGAAATTATTTCTTCTATCTTTGAAAAATAGTATCAGCCTAAGTTACACCTTCTGGACCTCTCATACCCTTCAGCATTTTTACTGTCCGATGCTGTTTATATATTTTTAACCTTTAGCCTAGTGAAATAAAAAGTATGCTCGTTTCTTTATAGAAAATATATAAGCGGACAACAGGTTAAAAATTACATTTAGAGAGAAAATGTTGCCTGACTTCATAAGCAAGTCAGATTGACAAATACCATTGGCTTCATGTGTTCATTTCAAGATGGATTTAGCTAATGCTTGTGTGGTTATAATCTCTGTGAGCTTACTTTATTACTTAGAACACATGTTTTGAAGTGGCAGTCAAAAGGATGAGGGCTTGGGGTTAAAAGACTTTCAGACATAATAATTCTTAATCAAAATCTCATTTGAAAAAAATGGCACCTGGATTCAGTAAAGCAGTAAAGCACCATGACTCTTCCAGGGAGTACAGCAGCCTGTCTTGACAGTGATTTATGTTTTTTTTGCCAACTATGCCCAAGTATATTATCTAGGTTGACATGCATATGTACATATATCAAGTAAGGTCTCAGCACCTGCTACAATCCCCACGCTGAATTTATCCTTGTTGATACCTTTGAATATTGGTAGAGAACGAAGGACATAGTCCCTTGACACATATCAGCTAGATGTAGCGCGACATGGTTTCGGCACAAGCTGGGCGTATATTTAGACTCTGCGGCAGAAGTAATTAAGGGTGGAATTTGATTGTCATCTGGCCTTGCAGTTGTTCTTGCTATGAGAGTCTGGAAACTTGTAATCTTACAGGTCAACAAGCAACCACCTAGCTTCAGTATTCTTTGACATTTCGGGGTCTATTTCTGTGTAGACGTGAAGAAAGTGCTCTGTAGGAAAAATATTACAGTAATAGACGTGACTCCTGAAATCTTGCCAAGTGCAGAATAATTTAGATTGTTCTGCAAATCCTATGCATACATTTTCCTAAATTAAAAACTTGCTGCTCTATTTGAAAAATACATAGCCTGAGTATTACAGCCTTAAGTATTACAAAAAGGTCACTATATAATTTACTAGAAAATGATAACCTTCCAATACATTTCAAACCGTCCTGTAAAATTTAATAGAAATACAGCATTTGGACTGGGAGTTTTATGGGGCACCACTGAAACAAAACAAAAAAGATTTACAAATTAAATTTGGTAGAATAATGTTTATATGATCTTTGGATATCACTACTACTATATTAGGTGGGATTTATTCATAGAAGTTATTTGTGCACTGGTTTGTCTTTTCATAATCTCTTTCTTCCCCTCCACCATCAGTGAACAGGCTATTTTTTTCTGTATGGAGCATTATTATCTTTTTTTTATTTGCATTCAAATAAGTCTTGCTGAAAATCCTAAGTGGACTCTTTAAAATTATTTGGTTTACTTTTGTAAACAGTAAAATATGACAAACCAATGCAGAGGCTCTTAAAACTTGCTAAAAGTCATGCAAGCTCACAGCATGCTTTAAACTATATAGGGCAAGAGCTATAGACGCCTCTAGCCTCTAAAAATGGGGTTTAGACAGAATGTAGGCAATTCAAAAAAATTTTAAAAGTCCAGAGCTTCTCTACTTGGCAAAAGCTTCTGGGCACCAAACTGAGTTTTGGTCTGAAATTTGGGTGGCAGAATTCTCTAGGTACCTTAGCTTGGGGTTTTGCCCGTCAAACTAGACATGAAGTTACAGAATCACAGAATGGTTCGGGTTGGAAGGGACCTTACAGATCATCTAGTTCCAAACCCCTGCCCTGGGCAGGGACACCTCCCACTAGACCAGGCTGCTCAAAGCCCCATCCAGCCTGGCCTTGAACACCTCCAGGGATGGGGCATCCACAGCTTCCCTGGGCAACCTGTTCCAGTGCCTCACCATCCTCACAGTAAAAAAGTTAAGAAGTATCTGAGTAATTTCAACTGTTCTCCACAATTGAGGCTGTTTATTCTGGTTTATGCCTGAACCTCCCATCTCTGAAGTGTTACTCAGAATTTCCTCGTGATAGTATAGTGTAGCTTTGTAACTTCACGGGATTAGCTGAATTTATATGTGAGTAGTCAGATTCCAGCCCTGTGACCGTGCACCAGAAAGAGGAGATTTCACACAGATGTCATTCTCTGCCTTATTCAGTGGAATCATCAAGTTGTTATCATCTAATTATTACATGGAACATTTAATGGGATGTGTGCTATAATTATGAATTTGACCAGGACACATTAAGGAAAAATCTTAGCGTTTCATCAAGTGAATGGATCGTACTTCAGAAGATGTGTGAGGTTATTTTCAGGAGTAATGCACAGAAGTGAAGAGTTCAGCCTTGATTTATGGAACGCACAAGGCACATTATAAAGCAAATTTGAAGGGCAGTATCCTAAAGTGATGAGGACATCTGTGAGAGGTTCAGGAGTGAAAGCAGCAGTGGCATAAATCACAAATGGGCTGTTCTTTGGTTGAAGATGTATATTAGTGGGAAGGCTATGAAATTTGCATTTGATTCTGGTTCAGGCTGAAGTAGCTCAGTGCCAGACTTTGGATCACAGACGTACTTCTGGGATCATTTTTTGCACTATGGTCTGCTGCACAGTGAATGCCTCCAAAACAGTGTTTTGGGAAGCAGAGCTGTAAATGCCTCCGTGCTTACAGTGTTGAAGGTGCATATTGTTTTAAAACAGTGAAGAGGACTGACTCCATTAGAACGTCCTTCAAACTTCAGAATCGGAAGTAAGCTCCAAGAGTTTAAAAGTCAAGCATTTTTTATCCACGTAAATGTACTATTTGGAGAAAAATATAACTTACAAATAATATATGTAAGTAAGAAAGCCAATTTACTCAGGTTTTTAGTGAAGTTTTTTATGCTGAAAAAAAAATCTATTGTCTGAACCTTCTCTTCTTCGAAAGAATTGCAGGTTAGGAACTACAGAGATGATAGAAAATTCTTTTAAAGAAGATATTTAATACTTTTGCATTAAACAATATTGCAGCATGCCCATGTTCCTCTGATTACTAAGACCCACTTCAGAAATGTGGGGTGTGTGCATATATCTGGGACACATTTCAAAACAGACGTTTCTTGATGTTTCAGCTCCCTGAGCTTCTGTTATGGAGAGGTGGGTGAATGCATTCAAAATGTATTTAGCAAATACAAACAAATGTACTTGAAGACACTGTCAGCTGTACGTGACATTGTCTCTCTGTGATGGTGCTCTGGCTAGATAAGGGTTTTGCTTTCTGCAGTGGAAAGGACAAAGATGAGTTTTGTGAGTTTGCACACTAGGGATAAAAAAAAAACCCACACCAAACAACAGATGAGGTAATGTTTTGCAAGAGTTTGAAAAGCAAAGGGACATGGGGAAATAAAAAGCTTTAGTAGCTTATTATATCTGACACTGTTGTCTTTCTCTGTGTTCACTCTCACCCACACAACAGATCGTTTCTTAATTTTTCCATATGTGTTTCCTTTGTATTTCTCATTAATTGTCCTATTTTCCATAATTAATTGCATAATTCTAGATTTGTTCCTCTACTGAAAAACTCCGTTTGATTCCTCTCTGCATCCTTCCTCCCTTTTATTTAGCCTATTTAATCATTATTAACTTTCCCCTCAAAACCTATTCCCCATATATTTTTTTTTTCTGAAGCAACAGCGTTTCTCAAGTTGCCATTTCACATTGAGCTTTAGCTGCATCTTTGCATCTGCTAATTCCCCATGGCTCTGTTGTTCTCTTGCAGTAATGACAGACGTATTTTTTTCCTTCCTGGGAACACTGAGGTGGCTGATATCGGCAGGGAAACTTTCAGGAAAAAGCTTCTAAGCCAGTATATGTAGGAATGGGATGCTCCTGTCAATGCCAGAAGCCATTGTCTTTTTGAATGGACTTTTATATGGCATAGGTGCAGGAGGGGGCTTATTGCTTTGTGCAGAACATGTGTCTCATGAGCAAGTCCATATCAGCAACCCAAGAGTGAAATCTCTGCTGGTCCCAATGGGTGTCTCAGTTCACCTGGTGATAATCCACTCACATAGACAAAGGGTCCAGTTTAGTTCGGTTGCTGATATGATAAGCCCTTCTGTGATCACCAGGAAAGGGGAGAAAAGACCTCACAGGGGCTTGATGAGTGTGTTTCACGTGAAAGCACATTTATATGGAACTTGATCTCTTTTGTATCTGTCCATATATGTCTGCTTTCAGTCAATTTTTAATCTACAGTGGCATTTTTGCCAAAAATTATGTAAACTCTTTGTTTCCTTCTGTCCTTTGTTTGCCTTTATTTCTTTTAGACAGTTAAAAAAAACTAATGGAAAAAGGGAGAAAGAAAGGGGTCAAGAACAGAGGAGTCTAAAAGCTTTTGAGTCAAAGCAACCATAAAATATTAACTTATTTAAAAGAATCACACAGAGAAGACTGTCCTTTGTCTCACTGTAAAGTTAGGGCTTTGTATGAGTTTTCTCGTGATTTAGTCATCTGTCATAGAGGATGCAGAATTGCTTAGAGTTTTTGTTCTGGTGAGGTGTTGTTTATTTTAAACAAAAATACCCCACCAAACCTTCAAGGCTTCTAATTATGGAGAGAAGGAAAGACATCAGGCACCATTTCTTGTTGATGTCATAGGTGGAATGGCATGTCTCATGTTTGGAATGGGCCAGCTAATTTTTAACTATTGAGTCACCAATCAGTCACTTCGTTGCAGCACTGGATGACCATGAAGGTTTACAAGAAGGCCAACGGAATTCTGGGCTGCACAGGGAAGAGTGTGGCCAGCAGGTCAAGGGAGGTCATTCTCCCGCTCTATTCTGCCTTGGTGAGGCCACAACTGGAATACAATGTTCAGTTCTGGGCTCCCCAGTTCAAGAGGGACAGGGAACTTCTGGAGAGAGTCCAGCGTAGGGCAACAAAGATGAATGAGGGATTGGAGCATCTCCCTTATGAGGAAAGGCTGAGAGAGCTGGGACTCTTTAGCCTGGAGAAGAGAAGGCTGAGGGGAGACCTTATTAATGCTTACAAGTATCTAAAGGGTGGGTTGAAGGAGGATGGAGCCAGGCTCTTTTCAGTGATTCCCAGTAACGGGAGGAGGGGTAACGGGCACAAGCTGGAACATAGGAAGTTCCGATTGAATATGAGGAAAAACTTCTTTTCGGTGAGGGTGACAGAGCACTGGGAGAGGCTGCCCAGGGAGGTTGTGGAGTCCCCCTGTCTGGATGCAGCCCTGAGTAATGTGCTCTACACAATCCTGCTTTAGCAGGGCAGTTGGACTAGCTGATGTCTAGAGGTCCCTTCCAACTCTGAAATTCTGTGATTCCATGAAAAATACAGTGTTATCTTTACTAAACAAGATGTAGTAGTAGCCTGTGAGAAAGGTGTTTTCTTCTTTGTAGCGAAGAATGTGTTACATGTGTCAAATTTGAACACCGGGGTTAAAATTGATTGAGGTTATGTATTTCTTGGGTTTCTGCTGTAAAAGTATTCATGAGAAGCCACCACTTGTAAGCAGGAAAAAATGCATGAACATAGGCGTTTGTGCCACTATGAAACAACTTTTTTTCTTTCTTCTTAGGCAGAGATAAGTCTACTTTGAAGGTTCTAGTGATAGGAATTTCTTCGGAGACCAAAGCAGGAGGTAGAAATGTGAGGAGAGTAATGTTAGTTTCAAGATGTTTAACGACGCATACGTGTACAAGCTACGACACCTTCTCAAGCAGCTTATCTTACTCCACAGGAGCTTACTGTTTAGCAGTGGCTCTCACATCGCACTTTTCCCATGGTCCAGCTATCAGGGAGTTTTGCTATTCCATCGGTGAATGCTGTGTGCAGTGCTTTTAAAAGAACAGTATTTTGTAGCAGAAGTTACAGGTTTTCATGTAATAAAACAACAGTGACAGTACTGTGTATTTATACAGCCCTTTCCTAACAGGAGATTTCGGAATGTTAAGAAGGGCACAATCGTTTTATAATTTCAAAAGCTTTATCTTCATATCCTTGTCCTTGTCAGAGGATAAATGATCTAGGAATGATCATCTTGTGCTTGAAAGTTCAAAACTCCCACAAATGTATGAGGTCATGATCCTTAGTGCTGTCCCATTCATTAAGTTCGATGAAATTATGGGACCAAAGTGGGCCGCACCATTGCTTCATCTAACTGCAGGTCTTGTCTCGAGGCCAGCTGATGAATCACTCCAGAGCTTCTTGACTAAATCGCGTGATCTTCTTCTAGCTTGTAGTTCTTATGGCTGTGGGTTTGTTGGTTGAGGTACCTCCTCTAAAAGTAGCTGGGCAGCACCGGTCTTTGATAAGAAGAAACGGTTCCCCTGAAAGCAAGAAAGGAAACATACAGAATTTGCAAATAGCTGCATGTAGAAAAGTAAAAGCCCTTACCCAGAAGTTGCTTTTCTGGCTCTTTCTGTGAGCACATGTTTAAGTCATCTGTATATAGTGATTTGTCAGTAGGCTCTTAGCCATAGTACGTTCTGTTAGGAAAGGCTCTGGGAGTTATAAAATTTTTGTGTTTTCTAAACAATTAATCAGAATAGCAGCAGTTATTATTTCTTTTCTGCTTTGCTTGGGATTGGAGAGGTGAGGAGAGGCTGGCAAACAGTATGCAAACAGATCTAAGAAACTCTTAACCGTGCTTTTACAATCAATAGAAGTTGTTTTTAAAATGTCATACTTCAGTTCCCTGCTTGTTTCCAGTTACTAAATCCCATGAAAAAGGCATATCATTATCTTATCCTCTGCTCCACCATTTCGGATGTTCAGAGCCCTTGATAAATTAACAGACTGGTTATTCAGAAAAATAAAATTACATTTCTGGATTGGATTTATGATTATTATGCAAATGTAACTGCTGTATTCTGTGCAGAAAACACATTTAAATGCCTGAAAATAGCAATAATCCTGTTCAGGAGCTACTCCAGTTAATACTTTCCTATATAGAAATGAGTAGTCATTAATAACTTCTGGATTGTTATTAGGATTGTTTTATTGTAACACGTAATTTGCTACGTCTTTCTCAAAATGGTTTTAATTACAGAAATACATGACAAAGGTTAGTGGAGATGCTTATACAACAGTGCAGTCATTTTCTGTGTGCCAACTGGAAATTCATTCTTAACAGATGAAATTCACCAGTCTGCAAAGAATGAACACGAGGCCTTTGCGCTGCTTAAAACTTTACTTAATCTGTCTGATAAAGTACAAACGTGATGTCATACATGCTATTTCTTCCTGGCTTCTGTACTGTTTATCAATTATTCTGTTATAGCTGCAGAAAAAAATAGAGCTGGTCATTTTACTGAGGGTGTATTTTGCTATTGGGAGCAATTTTATATGTCAACTAGACATACCACTGTGGGTCAGAGTAAAAGTATGGCTCAAAATATTTCCTTTTCTTTACAGGGACTGTGACATTTATCCTTATTCCTTCTGGGGGTGTGGGCAGTACTGTTGCAGATTATTTTAGCCGCCTCTTCCTCTCTTCTTTTTTTGTTATCAGTCTGCCTGACTCTGTTCTTGTAGCTCTTATTGCCTTTCTAAATCAGTAGGTATGACCTTCTTCCAAATTCTGATTCAGGATAAAGGCTGTAGATAGCCAGAAGATGAAGCCAGGACTTTAGATGCAACCTACCAGGAACAGAAAACCAGTATTTTTCACCTGGTTGATGAGCTGGTTGATTGCAAGTCTTTCCTCTTCCGTGAGACTCACTAACTTTAATGAACAGCAGTAAAAATGTAGCCCAGGAGTAGCTCAAAAAGTGGAGATGTGCTGATTAGGTATGACATAAAGAAAGGAGGCATCGTCAATATGGAGAAAATGAGGGTATCAAGCTGAATGACCCTGCAGGCTGGGGTAGGGGCAGAGAGATGAGTTCATTACTATCAAGTGCAAAATCACATACTTAAGAATAACAAGATATTCAGCTACAAGTTAATTGCTCATCAGTTAGAAATGAATGAGAAGCAAAAGCATGCAATGTGCTAAATGACAACAGGATGAGTCAACTGGAGTGTTTTGGCCATGGAAAAGGCAATCACAGTGCTGGCCCCTGTCAGGGGAGACAGAACTGGCGATGATCCTGTCCTACAAGAGAGAAAAAAGGGTGTAGCTACATCAGCCAGCCACCTCAGCTTTACATGGAGCTTGCAACACATCAGTACTCTGTATCCACTGGAAATGCGTGTGTCTTTATCCCAGTGTACCTCGAAAAAGCACGATGTTAAGGTAGTTACCATAGAGCTTAAGGACTGTTGTGAGTTCGCATCCTTGCTCATTCGATGTAATCTTGTTCATATTTCCATCCTCTAAAAGAACTTGTGGCTTGTTTTAACACAGCAAAACAATGACTAGACATGAAAATAAATGAAGCAGAGAGGGGGGAGGACTATTTATGGTGACAGATTGAAGTAACAAGAGAGAAAACAGAGGAAAACTGGCCACAGATAAACTTAGGTTAGGAATAAAAAGCGTGTATCAAGAGAGCAGTGTTCCAGTAGGAGTAAGTCAAAAGTGAACTGGTGTCATAAGTTGATAAAAGGGTCCTGTGCTGGTGATGGTAAGGGGCTAGCCCTGTTGAACTAGGAGGTCTCCCCCAGCTCTGCCTTCCTGCAGGATCACTCTGGGTGGAAGGGGCTTGGGGAGGTCTCTGGTGGAACCTCTCCTGATCAGAGGAAATGTTCCCCCTGAGCAGTGGATCCAAATGTGAATGACCAGACATGGCATCTGGTAAAAAGTAGCTAGAAAAGGCTTAACAAGGAAATAAATGTTAGGCGGGTAGGCAGGACCCAGAGGATTTCCAACCAAATTTTGCACTAAGTAAACATCTGAAAATAATGTCATTAATGAAATAAATTGGATCATCAGTCGTAGACTCCAAGGTAAAATAAGTTCAACATGAAAATTATATCCATTCTAAGTACAATGACTTTTGACTTTTTATTATATGTACACAAACATTTGCATCTATATCCTATATTGCTTTTTTTTAAAAAAAAAAAGTCTGCTTCCAGCCTGCCATGTCTTATTCATTTGATTATTTATGCATTGGCTACAGCAATATTCTGTTAAATATTAAAAAGTTTATGATTTAAACCTGACTGTGATTTGAGCTGTAACCATTTCTTATAGACCTAAAGGCTTAAATTTAACATTAGGCTGGTTTTATTTATTTTTATTGTTTTAATTTTGTACCAAGACCAAGAAAGGATATACTTAGTTCATTAACAATAAATGAGGAAATAGTGCAGCTATGCTGTCAAGGAAATGAAAGAGCATAGAAAATACATTCAGGACTATTTAATTAATGTTTCACTCTGCATTGTCCTACTTTTTATTCTGTAGTCTTCTTTAAAGCACAGAAAACATTTTTGATAGACAAAGAATAATTATCCTGGTTGCTTTCAATTAAATAAGTATACACTTCTAGAATGCCAAATAAAGTTCAACGATACTGTTTAAAGAAATATAGAGGGTGGGAGGTCTGAGCAAATGAACTGCCTGTTTTTGTTATCCGTGAATATATGAACATTGTGGCAGAAAGGATATCCCTGCTTCTTTATTACTAAGTTCAGGTGCTAAATCCACTTCTTCAGTGGTACAGAGAAGGGCACTCTGATGGAGCCTGGAGAGTACCCGGCTTTGCTGCCCGAGGATGCTGCTGGTCAAGCATAGCTCTGCTGCGGCTTCTCTTCACAAGGCTTCAGTAGAAAAACCTAAACCTGGCGGGGAGCCCTGAGGGAGGATAATGTACTCCTTTCCTTCCCTTCTTTGTGCAAAAAACCCCTTCTGTGGCCAAGGAGCTCTCCCTGGCGCAGGAGGAGGTGCCACCTTCAGTAGCCAGAGCGAGCCTGACCTCCAGGGCTTAGCTGGGGCAAAGCAACCACGAATTTTAATGCAAAGAAAAGGAGAAAAAACAGATTTGCATTTCGCTTGTTTTGATTCCACTACTTAAAGCTAATCTCGGGTAGCTTTTTTATTTTCTTGAAAGCTGCTTTGTACTGACTAGCCCTTGGTATTTGTCAAATTCTTTGTTTTCTCTGCTTATTCCCTGCTGGCCTACTCAGAAGCTAGTTAAATTATGAGGATTATTCAGAGCTGCAGTGGATAATAAAATGGTCTATTGATTAGTAGACTTCTAATTACTTGTCTCTTAGCATGAAAGAGAAATAAGAAGATTTGATAGTAAACAAAGCAGAAAACAAATAGGGTGTTTCCAACATGTAGGGCTATAGATGCTTGTGTGTGGCCTTGTACAAGGGTATTGTAATTTCCACTTTATCATCGTGAGCTTATTTGACTGCTTACAGAACTGTGACCTGCACAAGCAGACTGTTTGACAGATAATAAGCCAAAAATACAACTTCTTAATTTTTTCTGCAATACCCTGCATATGCACTGGAAGCATAACATCATGACGAGCAGTATGTTTTTGATTTTTCATGTCTTGTCGTAATGAAAGGAAAGTTATGGCTAATTTGCGTTTTAACTAGGTATGTACCGATAGAAATGAATATAGATAGCATGTCAGAGTTTTAGCTGGGAAAACCCTGAACACCAGTAAGTAGTGAAACCTTTCCACTTGCATCGTGTGCCTCCGTACTGGTTCAATGTCTCACATTACCTCTGGTCTTCCCTAAAAAAGATGCACAGTCTGTACTCCACCTTCAAACCCACTTCTCGTCTTAAAGATGCGTGTGAAATTTTTAAGGATGCTGATCTACAAACCTACAAGCCTTGTCTAGAAAGGGGAGTAGCACTGACCTTCTCTCCTCCTTCCATCACTGGCAAGGTGATGGCAACACTGCTTGCGCGAGGACTTCTCACTTGTGCTTGTAGGTGACTGCTTCCCAAAGAGGTACGAAAGTAGAGGAAAGACTTTGTGATGTCTTGAAAAATAAGGATTGAAATCCTGGTAGAATTGCATTTGATTTCAGAGGGACCAGGGTTTCTCGCAAGCCCTTTAATGCCTCTTCCGTGATCCACAAAAGTCTTTTCATGAATTTCTACGGGGTCTGCGTGCCTGTCTTATATTTTTTTCTGATCTCTTTCTTTAAATGCCATGAACGTCAAACAAAAAACAACTAATACTCCCAACAACGACTCTGTATAGTTCTTGCCCATGGCAAAATGGCTAAGCCAAAGCAATAATTTAATTAAAGTGTGAAAATCATGGAGTTCTCATGAAGTATTCAAATTCCTTTTTTTATTGTTTTGCTTTGTTTTGGTATGAAGGCCTCAGTTTCCAGTTCCGTTATGTTCTTCTGCAGAATATGAGCTTCTTATTCAGAAATTAAGGAGTTGCCATTACTTTTAGTTTTGCCTGTGGGTTGATTTGACCGTGGTGTAGTTTGCACGGCTCTTCTAGTTTGCCTGGTTTTCCATCATGGTAAAAACTCTTTCCTTTTAAATCTGGCTGCTGGCAGAGAGGCAGGTGAGCAGCCCTGTCCTTTGCAGACGCAAGCGGTCTCATCAGCCCATCAGTCTCTTCCATCACCCAGAAGTTGATGTCAGAGAGAGATATTCTCCACTAAATGTGAATTCCTTCATTAGTTTTGCAGTCTTCCTCTAGGCCTGTAATTAGAGCCCTCCTGATAACCACCACACAACCGCAGCTGTGAATTAGCTCTTCATGTAAAGGTTCCTCTCTCTCTCTCTTGATGTTTCTGTCCTTGTCAGCTTACAGGAGGGCTCAGCTGCCTTCAGCTGCTACTCGAATCTGTTATCCACATCAATCATCCTTTCTGTAAAAACCCAACCCACAGGCTCAAGGAAGCCCTTAGCATCGCTACGGTCATGGGAAAACCACCCTATTTTCACCCAGGGAAGCACTGTGCTGGGTGAACAGCCAACATTTCATTGTGCGTGCTTTTGTGGGTGTCTGTGTAGTTATTGAAGAGCTGCTTTGTTTTTCTGCAGAGCATGGAAAAGAGACGTGGCCCAGGCTCTGCTGTTTACCTGACAGAACAGTCAAAACAGGCTTCCCATTAAAGAGGTAGCAGTAGACACCCAGTCTCCGCAGGCTTCTCCGCATTAGGGGATAATGGAAGCGATTACTAACAGCCAAAGAAATTATTTATTAGGATATGAAACCTTTAATTTAGAAGGAAGGTTTCACGTTCTCATACACCTTTTTTTTTTTTTTTTTCCTTATACTCCCACTCTGCAAAACGTAGCAAGGCCAAAAATTAATGCATTTGCACATCTATTCCTAAGCTATGTGGGTGTCTCTGAAAAGGTATGATTTTGAAGTAGAACAAATAATATACTCATAGCAATCTTCTTTGAACCAACAAGGTTTTAGAAACCCAAAGATCCAGATGAATCAAACCCGGTATATTACATTCTCTGCTCTGTTAGTTTTAGATTTAAACTGTTTTATAAATGTTGAAATTGCAACAAGAACTCCCCAGCTGATAAAAATGGCTCTGATGGAGCAGGGCAGTCACACCTGGGGAAAATACAGTGGAAGCCGACATTTAACCTTTCTTTCTGCTCCCCTAACTATCTGGTAGGACACGTTTGTCTCTTATGGTATTCATTTCATCGTCCTGTATGGGTTTTGATGTAGACAGTTGCCCCTGCTATTCATACAGGAGGCTGACACAAGGGGCTGAAGTCTTTCCTGACCCTGCCAAAGTTGATGAGAGAATCACTTCAAATCAAATAATTTGTGAAATACACAATCACATTGAAACATTTAAGCATCGAATGTTGACAAAGGTATGAAATGGTATAAACAGCTGTATTGTTTACAGATTATCCTCATCTGCAGTTGTTCCCAGTTTATTTATTTGTGCACACACAGATGTGCACTACGTACTGAGAAGGAAAGAACACAAAGACTTTTTTCTTCTTTATTTTGCTCGGTCTTATTTGAGGGAAGAAAACGTGATCTCTGGCATGCTGAGGAGCACAGAGAGAAAGGCAGATGTGGGGCTCTGTCTCCTACTTCCCCTCTTACCCCCCCCCAGCTTCTGTTTTCACCCCATCACAACTCTTTCTCCCCTTCCCTTTGGTTCCTGTTGCTGTTTGCAGGAGGAGAAAACCTTTGCGTGATTTAGAATTTTGCTTTGGCCTCAGCTGTGCTGAGCTTGACCCTTTCCCTAGGCTCAGCCGAATGCCGGGGGCTCATCCACCCTTCTGAGCCTCTGGAGATTATTCAGGTTCCTTAATAAACCAAGGGCCTGAACTGACATCTGCTGAAATGAGAATAGCACCTGTAAAGTTGCTGGGTGTTCGTTTAAAATAACAAATCAAAGAGGTTCATTCTGTTGATATCCTGTGCTCCCTTCGCACCTCCCCCCAAAAGAAGCAGGCAGGCCCATGAAAATCCCCCGTGGGGATTTAGGACTGGTTTATTTAGGATTTTTTGACCTGTACAGAGGTGCAGTCAGTGCAGAAATCAAGGCAGATGATGTCTTTACAAGTCTTTTAGACAGTGGACAGCCAGGTGCAAGTTAAGGCATCCTTAATGCTTCCTAAATTGAAACAGGGAGGGCAAAACCCCTTCTCCTAGGCAGCACGGGATAGCAAGGGTGAATACTTTCTGTGTGTTACACCTGATATCTTTGTGTAGTTCTAGGGGCGAAATGGATCCTTGTGAATAGACATTGTCATTCCAGATTATTTTTAATTAGCAAAGCGTGGGCATGATACCTCCAAAATTTCAGAATGCTGCTCTGAGTTTCTCTCACCTGATCTTTGGGGATTTTTCCACTGAAGGGTACCATGCGCTGTTTTATTGTATCTGCTTTTGTAGACAAGATCAGTCCAGGAGCAAAATTTCTTCCTCTTTCTTCTAGAGGTGTTCAGCTTTAAACATGCTTCCACCAATGTTTAATTTTGCCATTTCAAAAATGCTAAGGTTTGCGGTTGTTTACTTTTAATCATCCTCGGAAAGATTTCAGTACAAGTAGCTGATTTCTTCCCTCTCCTTAAATCTGTATCTGTGCATCTTCCCATGTAATTTGTCCCCTCCACCCTAGAGAAAGCAATGAGTACTTACGACTATGCCAGATAGGTGTGAGCAATCAGGTAGTGTTAATATTTGCAAGGGTAAGAAATGAAATTTACGGAGACAATTGAGACAAAATAAACATGCCCTATATAATTAGCATAATAGCTGCATATCATCAGGTTTTCCGTGTGTATTATTATGACTGTGTTGATTAACCAGGCGTAGAGGGATTTGGAAAGACCAGGGAAAAAAAGGCAGGGAATAATAAGTTAGGTAATAAGAAGCAGAGAATGAAAATATATGTGTGCCCAGCAAAAAGAGTGCGTTTCATTTGTTTCTTGGCAGTACAGGCTTTTGGAACTAAAGTCTGATGGCAGCTGTTAGTTCCAAACAGGTAGGATTGATCTAAATTATGGTTTCTTGAGAGGGTAATTTCTTCCGACGACAGTTTTTCTGCTTCCATTTGCTTAAAGAAGGAGGAGGATCTTGACCTTTCGAGCAGCGGAAGACATTTCTCTTAAAGATTGTCATTGCTGTCGAGCTTGTTTTGCTGCCATCCATGGGAAGAGAGGTATCTGCACGCCGGCCTGATGGGCGCCGTTTGGCTGACAGCGTGATGGGGAAGTTCAGACCTCCGGGAAGGAGATTACAGACTTCCTGCCAGAAGGGGGTAATTTTGTCACAGGTGCAGAGCACACCAAGTGTTACAGAGATGACAGAAAGTGTTGACACTGACATTTATTTCCCAGAGTTTGGTAGTTTCGCAGAGTGGAGTCTCGCAGAAGTCTCCAGGGGGAAAGCAAGGAAGATGTCACGTTGAACGACATCCCAAATTCTGTCCCAGCTCTCCTGCGAAAAGAGTAATGCTACCTCCTTAATACCCACTTTCTCTGGATAGGGATGAATTTGCATATGAGTAATTATGAAATTAAATCCCACTGTAGGCTGCAAATCCACATATGCCTCAAAGTATGTGTTTCCCAAGGACAGTATTTGGGGGTTTGCATGTGACTGGGCGTCAGAGGAGGCCAACCTGAGCACGAGAGAGTTGTGTCTCTCAAGCTGAAATGCCAGTTTTAACCCTAAGGACACGCAGAAGTTTATATTTAAAACTGAACTAACTTTCACGTTCGTTAAGAGCGCTAGAAGTGGTGGGTAATGTATTTCATCCTGTGAAGTGGCTATCGAGGATTGGAGCTATGTGTGCATTTGGGTGCATGTATATGCACTTACTATCACGTGCTTTTGGGTTATCATCACACGAGGTTTAAGTGCGTTATTTGTTCAAGCAGAAATTAAAGTATATAAAAAGCCAAACTCTCATCTCAAACTGCTTCCTTTGTTGAAACAGTCCTGTCCTTAGCTTGAAGTCTAAGAACTTAAGGCTTCCAACTCTGTCTGAATTGTAGGTGCCGATTTTTTTTCAATAAAATGGTATCTGCAACAAAAAAAATGAGGAGCTTTTTTGCTCTTGGGTAGATCTTTTTCTGAGATAAATGACAATAATTTTACCTGCCTGTTCTATGCAGTAGTGAGAATTTTAATGATGATATGTCTGTACAGTCCCTGTCGAGTTAATGAAATACGTAGCATATTTAGATTTTAATCAAATCTCAAGTTTGGCTGCTTCTGTTCTTTATTGTGTATGTTGGACTTTATGCCATTTTTTTGTGTAGGTTTTTCAAGCATAACGCTGTTTCTGCATTTTAGGAATTATATAGATTTGTCTTTGTGGTATTTACCACAATGTCCCTTGCTGTGAAATATATGCTATACTACTCATTTCCGATACCTCACTGCATCAACAAGCCAGTTTTTACGTGATCTTTTTGTATGTATCCGGCAACATATATACATTCAGTGAAACTCTCATGTACAGCTTAAGAGTGTGTACTCAAGCAAATGCAGGTTCATCGCTTTTTTGCGTTTAGTAGGTTTTTTTGGTATATTTGGCCTTGATTCAAGGAAGCGCTCAGGAATTTACTTAAATGTACACTCATGACTACTTCAGTGTGAAGTTGGGTGCGTTTCTAAGTGCTATGCCCTGCTAAGCCCGTAACGCTTACAGTGTCATCGCATCCTTTGGGTAAATCTGTCCTAACCAAATTGTCTATTGTATCTCTGTATCACACCAGATACACATACAGCTGTGTCTCCACAAAAAGCAAAGAAAACAACCCTAAACTTGGTTAGATGGATGGATATTCTCCAACAGAAGGAATTCCATTAAAAGCTGTTTTTTGCTGGGCACCCAGAATCAGTACATCATCCCTTTCTGACCTAGCGTGGCTCATAGCAAACTGCACTCTGCAGCATTTCTCCCGGCACTTCAAGGCAAGGCTTCCCAAACAGCATCCCATCCTCACAAACACCTGTTCAGCATTTGAGAGGAGCTGGGATCTGCCATCCCTCCTTTATACCGTTGCTGTTATTGCTACGTCAGTCCCCCTGAATAACAACACAGGGGACAGATGATAGTCCATTACCGTTAATGGTGGTGGTGTAGAATCACACTACTGAAAAATACCTCCTGAAGCAGAATATTATAGATTATATACTCCTGTTTTTCAGGAAGACGCGTGCTGGGGTTAATGAAAGTTTGACAGTGAATGTGAAAGGACCCCACTGTTTGGACTGCTACATGGTATTTAGTATTCTCATTTAGATAATTTTCTTAGTGAAAACAGGAGTGGTTTTCATATTCCTTTTGTCCCCCAGATGAACTCCTTTCATTGAGAACGCGTGCCCCAACGAAGGTTATTGTCGGGCAACCCAGGGAAACAGATGCTAATGCCAGAAGGGCGGTCAGAGCACAGCTGCCAACCCCTTGCTGTCCTCCGCCCTGGTCCCTGAGAAGGGACGGGCAAAAAAGGCTGGAAGGATTGGCCATTGCCAGCCCCGCAGCAAAACAGCGCACAAGCAACCACATTGTTATGGTCTGAAAGTGTCCTCTGCCATCTTCACAAAGCGAAAAAGTGCAGAGTCAAGATCTTGGGATTTCTAGGGTGCTCCTCAGAGGGCGAGGAGCTGCTCTGAGTGGAAATGCTGAGAGATTTACAACCGTGGGACCTTAACAGAATATAATGTCCAGGTCCAAGGGACCCTTTAATTTTACTGGCCCACACTAGAAGAACACAAACTTTGAAAAATTTGTGTAGAACAAGTGATTATAGTGCTTTCTGTGCCATCCGCTTGTGCATTATCTTGAAGGTTGCCAGTCTCAGGGTCAGGAGTCGGGTTCTGCTATGAGGCAGGTGTAAGAGACTCAGTGCAACAACTTTTCTCTAATTAGTGCCATGTAGCACAGAGAGACCAACCTCAACAAACAGTAACGCCATTTCCAACAAGCCATGCAGTGTTTCTTTCAGCATTAACTAGCTTTGTTTTGGCTGAATTACAGCCAAATGCAGAGAGTACCCATGTCCAGCAAGCAGCCTTGCTGATATCTAGCTGGGGTGTTATTCTTCAATTCATTGGGGGAAAAAACCCTGCAGACACCTATTACACAGGCTGATAATTTAATAACTGAATATTAAAAATCTAGGCACTACTATGCAAGTCTACCAAATACACTGAGCCACGCACCTTAATGCTGAACCTGTCTGTGCATTTGGAGGAGGAAGACGTTTCTCATCCAGAGATCTTAATTAATCCACTTCAACTTATTTTTCATGATGAAGTGTATCAAGACATAGCATTAGCTTTGTTTTACTGCCCTGCGATTTGGCCGCTAGCCGTAGCGTTCATGCAGGTTCGTGATCTGTCAAATGGTGGTGTGAGTTCAAAATGCCTTTAGAAACAGGCAACATACGCTGGTGCCAGAAGGGACGCAAGAGGAAAAACGCGTGTCAGGGCAACCTCATCGTCTCTGAGCTCCTGAGAGGGGAGTGACATAGTTCATTTCACCCAACTTTTTCATATCTCGCTTGTCTTTTTCCTGAGCGTAGACACCCATTGTGCAAAGGAGCTTTGAGGGCTTCTGGAAAAGCCCTACAGGAGAGCAAGGTGGCCGCTTGGTAACATTTAACTCTTGCCACTGTTGGGATTCACTAAAATTGTTAAGAAAAAAAGAAAAAGGAGGCAGCCGGGGAGGGGGAATTCTCAGTATGGCAGAGAAAATGTTATTGTTTTAAAAGGCATGTTGAATAGGCATTATGGTCGGAGGTTTTGGGGTCGCCCACAGCGTCTTCTCGGGTTGCTTGCTTTGTGGAGGTTGCTCCCAGCCCCGTGCTCACCTTGCAGCGCTGGGGAGCTGCTCTGGTTCTGGCTGGTAGTTGATGATGGCAGATGTGCGTTGCAGACAGGGGTTCTGCAGGGCAGCCCAGATGTGCCTGTGTCACCTCCTGCGCCAGGCTGGCACTGAGGCGGCGGCAGGGGTACCTGTGTGGGCAGAAAGTGAAATCACAGAATCATAGAATGGTTAAGAGTTGGGAGGGACCTTACAGATCATCCAGTTCCAACCCCCTGCCCTGGGCAGGGTCATCTCCAACTAGACCAGGCTGCTCAAAGCCCCATCCAGCCTGGCCTTGAACACTTCCAGGGATGGGGCATCCATAACTTCTCTGGGCAACCTGTTCCAGTGTCTCACCACCCTCACAGTAAAGAATTTCTTCCTGATATCTGATCTCAATCTCCCCTCTTTCAGTTTAAAGCTGTCATCTCTTTTCCTATCGCTACACCCCCTGCTAAAGACTCCCCATCTTTCCTGTAAGCGCCCTTCAGCTGCTGGAAGGGGCTGTAAGTTCTCCCCGGAGCCTTTCTTTTCTCCTCCGGGATAAAATGAGGGGAGAACGCGTCTTTTTTTCTTTTTTTTTTTTTCTTTTTTTTTTTCTTTTTTTTGGTGGGTTTTGTGGCNAGCGCTATAAGCACGCAGGGTAGCCAGGCAGACATGGATATGAGATGGCACTGTGAAAACTCTCAGGTAGCTTCTTCTCTCACAGCCGGTGATGCAGAGCACAGGGGAAGCACTGCAGCATGCAGGGTTTAAGATGCCATTAGGCTGACAGCAAGGAGGAGAAAGGAAAAAAAAAAAAAAAAAAAAGGGGGAAAAAAAAA